>CM019822.1:164409958-164899727 GCA_009763385.1 Coix lacryma-jobi var. lacryma-jobi
CATCATCGAAAAGAGGCTCGCCAACCTCATGATCACCTGCACGCTCAAAACGAGAAGAGGGACAAACCATGGTCTCATCGAAGGTGACATCGGATGTCTCCATGACTCGGTTAGTGTCAAGGTTAAGTACACGATAAGCATGAGTATGAGTGCCATAACCCAAAAACACACCGTCAGAAGAATGAGACTCAAATTTGTCCAGGTTGCCTTTCTTAAGTATAAAACAGTGGCAACCAAAAACTCAAAAATAACTCACCTTGGGCAGTTTTCCAAAACGCAACTCATAAGAGGTCTTTTTCAAGAAAGCTCAAAGAAAAATGCGATTGGAAATATAGCATGCAGTGCTCATGGCTTCAGCCCAATATCGCCTAGGAGTCCTATGCTCATCGAGCATCGTCCTGGCCATCTCTACAAGGGTCCGATTCTTCCTTTCTACAACACCATTCTGAGGCGGTGTGTAGGGAGAAGAAAACTGATGCTCTAAACCCAAAGAGTTACAAAACTTCTCAAAATCCGAATTCTTGAATTCGGAACCATTATCACTCCGAATTGCTCGCATTGAGTTCAAAGGGAACTCATTCTGAAGACTCAAAATCAGATTGCGAGCAAAGGAGAAAGTCTCGGTCTTCTCAGCTAAAAAGAAGACCCACGAATATCTCGAAAAATCATCGACAACAACAAGCACATACCACTTCCCCCCAACCGAGCTCACCCGAGTCGGACCAACAAGGTCCATATGCAAAAGCTCTCCAGGGCGCTTAGTCATGACCTGAGTCACAGGATGGTGGGGAGCGGCAACCATCTTCCCATGTCTACAAGAATGGCAAACAAGATCCTTCTGCATGGATAACTTGGGCAATCCTCGGATTAGGCCAAGTGAACTAAGTCTTGCAAGCAAGTCGAAGCTCAAATGTCCTAGTCTCCTATGCCACTTCCAAAGATCAGAGAAGGAAGGTCCAGCCAAAAGACAACGAGAAACTCCAAACGACTCCGAGAAATCTGCACGAAAGACTTTTCCAAAGGGCGAAATCACACATACAAGATTGCCCTGAGGATCCAAAATGCGACTGAGATTCGGTTTAAAACGAACCTCATAGTCATCATCGAAAAGTTGCGAAACAGAAAGAAGGTTAAAATGCAAGTTAGAAACAAGAGCAACATCGCGCAACACAAAATGCTCATTAACCCGCACAGACCCACGAGACAGCACCTTACCGTTGCTGTTGTCGCCGAAGGTAATATACTCCTTTCCGGTGACCGGACTAAGACTGGAGAACCACTTGGCGTTTTCGGTCATGTGCCTCAAACACCCGGAATCCACCAACCAAACGTTCTTCAATCGTTTTACCTACATCAATAAAAAGACATAGGGTGAGCATACGGTCCAACACTGGGGTTAGTAAAGTAAGGGGAATACCAGTGTTGGGCCGGCTGCTCAAAAGAACGGTTAGCAGAAAAACCATTCCTAGCACACCTACGGAGGAAGCGATCACCACGTTTAGAAAAACGTGGTCCGCTAAGGGAGGAGCGTCCATCGCGATACTCAAAACGCGGTGGAGGAAAACGCTCAACTACAAAGCCACCGCCACGGGGTCCAAAACCCACAAACGCAGGCTCCCGCCGGGCACGCTCTCTACGCGGCCTAGACCTAGGAACTTGAGGTTCTGGACCTCTAGGCCTAGCAGCTCTCCTCGGAGCTCTCCTTGGAACATTCGGCACATGTACATCATGGAAAGGATGGTACATGTTCGTGTTGTTCATCTCCTTTGCACGGCGCGCCTCTCTCTTGCGCCGAAAGCAGAACTCACTCAAGTGTCCATCTCTCCCACAGTGCTCACAATGGTACCTCACCGCTCTCAAAGGCGGTTGTTGGTACTCATGGTAGTGGGTGTGGATCACTTTGCCCTTCTGTGGCATAAGCTCCTCCTGTATGGGTGGCATGGTGTCAAGCTTGTTCTTGAGGTGGTTTGGTTTGGGAGCCCATGATTGTTTCTTGGGTGGAGCTCTTGGAAGCTCAACAAAGACCCCATCCTTGGTGTTAGGCTTGAGAGGCTCTTTGGGTGAATCTTGGTAAGTTTGGGAGTAGTGGTGGAGTTGGGCTTCTCACATGGGTTAAGACCACTCGACTCTCCAATCTTGCCGAAAGATGAAACATCAACACCCAGAGCAAAACCTACACCTGGACCTCCAGCAGCTCGCTTGAATTGGGAGATCATCATCCCGAGCTGTGGCTCACCGCTAGACACCCATGACAAGATGGTCCGAAGGTATGTGTTTTCCTCCTCGGTTTGCATCTTGTCATGCTTCACATTAGCGATCTCCATCTCCAAACCCTCACAAAGAACACACCTAGCCACACATGTGCTACCTGAGTTGGCCTCTTCAAGAGACACAATCTTGGCATTCTTCTCTGCCAACTCAGATTGCAAGCCTAGACAGGTCTTGCACGCACCCAACAGCAAGGGTCTAGCACGAAGCTCATCCACCTCTCCTACCAACACAGCATACTTGCTTCTCAAAGTGAGAAGGTCAGTCATGTGTGTGGTGCACATCTCACACTCCTCCTCATCGGTAACAACCACGGTGGACTTGACCGAATCAAGTTCCTTCACCGTATCCTCCCACTTCTGCCTAAACTCCTTGCGCTCTCTAGCGGCACGCCTAAGCAACTTATCCTGACTAAGGAGCGCGACAGTAAGTTTCTCGACCTCAGCAGAAAGCTCATCGTGGGTCAGAGATACCTGGGAGGTGTCGTCGTCGTCGTCGTTCCAAGGAGTGTCCACCAGCTCGCCGTCGACCTCCTTGCCGAGGGCCATGGTGCAGAAGCCGTCGTCGTCGGCGAAGAAGCAGAGGCCGTTCAACTTGTCCTCGATCCTCTTCTTCTTCTCGGACTCGTCATCGCTTGAGCAAGCAGAGTCGTCATCCGAGCCGTCGACGTCGCTGAGCGTGGCGAAGAACGCACGCTGCTCAGCCTAGGCCTTCTCCAAATACTTCTTCTTGATGTACTCCTTGTCGAAGCCGCCCCTCCACTTGTGCCTCGCGGGGACGTACTTCTCCTTGTGCTTGCCGGAGTCGTACTTGTGCCCATGATCGCCCTTCCCAGATGTGTTCTTCTTCTCACTACTGGAGAACAGGCCTTTAGCCCCGGGCCATTTTGGCCTTTAGCCCCGGGCATGGAGCCGGGGCTAAGGAATCGGGACTAAAGGCCCGACCTTTAGCCCCGGTTCCCCGCCCCGGGGTTAAAGGGGGGACCTTTAGCCCCGGTTGGTAATACCAACCGGGACTAAAGAGGTCTCCAGCCGAGCCACGGTGGCTGGCTTCCTTAGTCCCGGTTGGTATTACCAACTGGGGCTAAAGAGGCCGCTGCTTTTTTCTTTATTCTTTTTCTTTTCTTTTCAATTGGTTATTGTTTTTGGTTTTACAATTACATTAGGTTTTCTAATACGTATTCTTCGCTGCTAATATATTAGATTAGGCCGGTTTCAAATACGTATTCTTCGCTGCTAATAAATATATATATAAACACATAAAATTTACAATTACACGCAAATAAAATATGAAACTATATACATATATATTATAGAGCTATCTATACATATATACATAAAATATACAACATTATCCATCATGCATCCTTAACTTGATATTTACAACACAAATATTGTCCTGACTTAGAGGTCATACAAGTGTTTATCTTGGTTTGGCTTCATTGGTTCGTCTTTGTTAAACCAATACTCGGTGCCAGACTTAAGCACATGGTCATTAAGGAAGCCCGCGATGGTCTCTTGAATTGCTTTCAGGCGGACCTTATCCATCACCTGGTTCTTCAACCATGTCTCCTTCAATTTGGATTAAAAGAAAAAGAAAGTATTAACATACATAATATTTATGTAAAAGCAACAAAAATGAAATAAATTTATTTACATGTTACGTACTTGCTGACTCTGTAGAGGAGTTCTTTTTTCATACACCGTCAGGAACTCACAAACATAGTACGCAAATAAATTGTTTCCCGGTGACTGCCGTAGAACCCACTGTACAAGATATAAAAAGATTACTCTCGGTTGAGCGTGCGTCTGCTGAGTGATGCTAATTAAGGTAAGGCAGGGAGGTAGTACAACTTACATTTAGTAGTAGAGGATCAGGAAGTTGCGCTTTGAGATCCGGACGGTGTTTCTGAACAAACCAAGCCCAAACCCTGCACAATATATATAATTGGATCAGTACTTAACTATTGCAGAGTTAAAGAGCAGGAATCAATATTTAAAGATCACATTTACCCTCGGATAATATCTATCATATCTTGGTAATCTTCTTGTGGTTTTCTCAGAGAGTCATAGATTAGCAAACGACTCTCGTGGAGATCGATCACAATTAGTATCCAGTGAAAACCGCATTTATATTTATATAGTCAACACATATATCTTTATGTCAACCTATAATAAAATGTGCATATGATAACAAAACTCACCTAAAGTTGTAGGGGAATAGTATATATCTTTTGTCCCTTTGGTTTACGAAGAACCTCCGCAAATTCCTCTCTGTTTGAGTTTTCCATGCATCCGAGGGAGTATTGCTTGGGTGCTTGAAGACGATATATGGATCGATGAAACCAATCTCCTTGTTATTTTTACGCCTTAGTTGTCTCATCATGTTTCTGCACATGTTTACAAACGCTTGCTAGTGTGAGGATAATTACTTATACATATACATAAGCTAAAGTGAGATTATTAAAAGAAACAATAACTTACAGGCAAAAGCAGCTGACGAGAGATTTGTCAAGAGCATCCATGTGGCAGAGCTGATGTAACTCATTAAACTGAACATATATGACGTCATCACCATGAAAGTAATCATGGTCTCTAATTCTGACGCAAATGTAGTCATCAGCTTTTCTGCTACACGCCGTAAGGTACTGCGGATACATGGGTGTATGCCGAGTCTCTGAGTGATAAGTGATTGTCAACGGGTTTGATCGCAGGTTCTTTGGTTTGTGTTGTGCAGGTGTCGAGCACGGAGATAGTGATCGAGGGCAAGGTGAAGGTCAAGTTGAGACGTGCTGTGCTGACGGACCGGGTGCGGTGAAGGATGGACGTGCCATACCGATGAACCGAGCGGTGAAGGGCAGACGTGAGGCTTGGACTGAGGGACCGGAGTGCCTGAGGATCAGCTGTGGTGGCTGGCAGCCTGGGACAGCGACGAGCGAAGACTTGCGGGGCACGGTGTTGCTCAGGTCGAGGACCTGGGGACACGTGTCGGTGGACGGGGTGCACAGGAGGTGCATCCCCTCTACAGGTCCGGTTTGGTGGTTGAGCCAGGGAAAAACCACCGGTGGACGGTTTCCAGGTTTGGGCCTCAAAACCTGGGCACTGAGGGTTTGCTGAGTTTGGCCTCAAAACTCAGATGCTGGAAAAGGCTGGTTTCCCGGTTTGGGCCACAAAACCGGGGGTGCAGAGCGAGGACGGCACGTGGCGGCAATCGGAAGGTTGCGTGGAGGCAACACGGACGAGTTGTGCGGGAGTGTCCGTCGGATACACCTACCTCCGAGTTGGTCCAGACTAACCTTAGAGTTTGGCTGGTTCGCTCTGTAAATTAGCTTAGAGAGGGGTAGAGTAGGAAATAGACTTAGGCTAGTAGTAGTTTAAGTAGTAGGGAGACACCCTCCTCCCATTTGATCTCAGTTAGTTGCTTTTGCTCTTAGGGTTTTCCTGCTCACCCATCCCCTGCTGTAGCTAGTTGAGACCCGCAGAGAGACTCACCTCTGTGTACTGATTGATTCGAGGAAGTGAGGTCGTACCCTCACGGTTCCCAAGCAGATCGATGGCTTGATTCGCGTTTTGGTTTGTGTTCTTCGCGTTCTTCATTCCACCGCGGTTTTCTCGTCACTCGATCTCCCTCTCCCGTGCGTCTTTGCGAAATCCGTTTGAACCAATTTGTTCATATCATTGAGGAGGTCATTTTGACCAAAGGAATTCATTTAACTCCTCATGATCGAATAGATCGGAACGATTTCGTTTTCTAGGCGCTTTTTCAGTTCGTCCACTCTTCCCTTTTTATTTCCCGTCGATTGATCGATTTGAGAGGATGATTTCTTGGGGATAGTCTCCTAACTACCCTGTGATCACCTTCTCCAAATTGGGGAACTTGGGATTGTGTTTTGATCGGGCTTTGGAGAGTTTTTGTTGTGCGGGCGAACAAAATCGCCTGTCTGCGTGCGAGGGCAGTCCGAGCTCCTGAGGCTGTAAATCCGCAGTGGGCTCGGGCCTCGAGCCTTTCGAAAGCATCCTCGAGCTCCTCTCTCGAGCGTGCTGTGGCCGCCCCCGAACAGGTCATCTCGAGGACGTCAGACACCCTCGAGCAAGCACCCCTCGAGCGTGTCGAGACCATCCTCGAGCAGGACCCCTCGACTCTTCCGAGATCACCCTCGATCAGGACCCCTTGAGTACTCCGAGGCCCACCCTCGAGCAGCACCCTTCGAGGGTGTCGACCCCACGAGCGTGTCGAGGCTAACCTCGAAAGGTGCCTGTCTAGCAAGTCGAGGTCACCCTCGGACTGTGACTCTCGAGCACCCCGAGGCCATCATCGAGAGGTTATCCTCGAGCCTATCTGAGTTTTTCCCTGAAGCTTGCCAACGAGCCTCGGGTCGAAGTCATCCTTCTGCGGTTTCGAGATATCCGTCGAGGGTCGGTTTTTGGTGTCTCTTCTGGTCTTTGGAGACAAGCCTCGAGTGGACTCTCGAGACCTCGATTCTTGCTCGCAGCCCTGGTGCTTTCTGATCGGCGGTGCCTCGCTGTGATCCTAGGGATCATCCACCCTCTTCCAAGGGTCATGGGCATCACTTTTAAGTCCGAAGCTTTGGGGTTGATTTTATTGGGACAGTGGCCGTAAAGAAATTTTAAGGCTCCCATTCACCCCCCCCCCTCTGGTCGCCTTGCTTTGGCTTTTCGTTCCTTCAATTGGTATCAAAGCAGGTTAAGGATCTTCCACCTTAGCCGGTTCCAGATCCACCAAAGGCGACATGGATCGCGGTGTGGGCAAACCGCCGTTTTTCGATGGGACGAACTATGCGTATTGGAAGATACGCATGTCGGCCTATCTGCAGAGTTTGGGTGCTTCCATCTGGGATATTTGCAACTCTGCTGATTACGTGGTCTTGGCTACTCGTGTCACTCAGCAACAGATCGATGAGCACGATGCCAATAGCCGAGCCCGTAATGCTCTCTTTTCCTATTTGAGCATGGGTGAGTTTGATCGCGTTTCTCACCTCGATACGGCTCGGGAGATCTGGGACACCCTCATGCGTTTCCATGAGGGCACCTCTCAAGTCAAAACCCGACTCTACGAGTCGTTCAAGCGTGAGTATGAGAACTTTCGACATCAGCCTGGCGAGAGCATAGAAAGTTTATTCGCTCGCTTTCAGGTGATTGTCAACAGGATGAGGGCTAACAAGGAGCAGTTGCCTTTTGACGATCATGAGCGTGCTTTGAAGCTTTTGCACACTCTTGATCGGTCGGTGTGGGATTCCAAGGTTCAGGCGATCATCGAATCGCCTAACTATGAGACCCTCACCTGCGACGAGCTCTTTAGTAAGCTCAAGTCTAGTGAGATTGACGCCATGTCGAGGGCTTCTTATGCGAATCCTTCTGGCCTGACTATGGCTTTGGTTTCTGGCTCTTCTGCTAACCTCTCTGCTGGCTTTGCACTTTCATCTCTCTTTTCTGTCACAGAGGACCAGCTGGAGTCTTTGGGAGATGATGAGTTGGCCTTGCTTGCCAACCGGTTCTCGCGGTTTCACAACAACCGCATGAACCGTCGCCGCGGAGGAGGACGCTCAGGATGCTATGAGTGCGGCGACCCCGACCACTTCATCGCCAACTGCCCCAAGAAGAACAAGCATTCGGGGAAGGGCGATCATGGGCACAAGTACGACTCCGGCAAGCGCAAGGAGAAGTACGTCCCTGCGAGGCACAAGCGGAGGGGCAGATTCGACAAGGAGTACATCAAGAAGAAGTACTTGGAGAAGGCCCAGGCTGAGCAGCGTGCGTTCTTCGCCACGCTCAGCGACGTCGACGGCTCGGATGACGACTCCGCTTCATCAAGCGACGACGAGTCCGAGAAGAAGAAGAGGATCGAGGACAAGCTGAACGGTCTCTGCTTCTTCGCCGACGACGACGGCCTCTGCACCATGGCGCTCAGTGACGAGGTCGGAGGCAAGCTAGAGCACACCCCTCGAGACGACGACGACGACGACACCTCCCAGGTATCGCTTACCCACGATGAGCTTTCTGTTGAGGTAGAGAAACTTACTGCTGCCCTCCTTAGCCAAGATAAACTGCTTAGGCGTGCTGCTAGAGAGCGCAAGGAGTTTAGGCAGAAGTGGGAGGACACGGTGAGAGAGCTTGAGTTTGCCAAATCCACCGTGGTCGTGTCTGAGGAGGTTGAGTGTGAGTCGTGCACGGCGCACATGACTGACCTTCTCACTTTGAGAGGTAAGTATGCTGCGTTGGTTGGAGAGGTGGATGAGCTCCGTGCTAGGCCGCAGCTGTTGGGTGCGTGCAAGACTTGTCCTGTCTTGCAATCCGAGTTGGCAGAGAAGAATGCCAAGATTGAGTCTTTAGAGA
Organism: Coix lacryma-jobi var. lacryma-jobi; assembly: GCA_009763385.1. Taxonomy (NCBI): domain Eukaryota; kingdom Viridiplantae; phylum Streptophyta; class Magnoliopsida; order Poales; family Poaceae; genus Coix; species Coix lacryma-jobi. The sequence goes on from CM019822.1 coordinate 164,418,580, forward strand.
AGGCCAGCTCGGATAGCACTTGTGTCACGAGGTGTGCTTTGTGTGAGGGTTTGGAGATGGAGATTGGGAACGTGAAGCATGGCAAGATGCAAACCGAGGAGGAAAACACATACCTTCGGACCATCTTGTCATGGGTCTCTTGTAGTGAGCCGCAGCTCGGGATGATGATCTCCCAATTTAAGCGAGCTGCTGGAGGTCCTGGTGTAGGTTTTGCTCCGGGTGTTGATCTTTCCGCTTATGGGAAGATTGGAGAGTCAAGTGGTCTAAACCCTAGTGAGAAGCCCAACTCCATCACTACTCCCAAACTTGCCAAGCTTCCACCCAAAGAGCCTCCTAAGCCTACCACCAAGGATGGGGTGATTGAGGAACCCCCGAGAGCTCCACCCAAGAACCAAGTGTGGCAACCCAAACCCAACCACCTCAAGAACAAGCTTGACACAATGCCACCCATCCAGGAGGAGTGCTTGCCACAGAAGGGCAAAGTGAGCCATACCCACAGCCCTGTGTACCAACAACCCCCTTTGCGTGCGGTGAGGTACCAGTGTGATTTCTGTGGGAGGGATGGTCACTTGAGCGAGTTCTGCTTTAGGCGCAGGAGAGAAGCGCGCCGTGCCAAGGAGAGGGCACCAAGGCCTGCTGACAGGTCCAGAGGCTCAAGACCTCAAGACTCGAGGCCTCAGCCTCGAGCTCCCAGGTCTCAGCCTCGAGCTCCTAGGCCTCAGCCTCGAGCTCCCAGGTCTCAGCCTCGAGCTCCTAGGCCTCAGCCTCGAGCTCCCAGGCCTCGGCAGCAGAGGGCTCCGAGAAGAAACGCTAGAAGTGTTGAGCCTAGGACTCGGCCTCGTAGAGAGCGTGCCCGTCGGGAGCCTGCAGTTGTAGGTTATGGACCCCGTTGCGGAGGCTCTGTGTTTGAGCGCTATCCCTCACTGCATTTTGAGCATTGCAGTGAGCGCTCCTTCCCAAGCGGACCATGTTTTCCTCAGCATGGTGATCGCTCCTCCCATAGGCAGTATAGGAATGGTTTTTATCCTGACCGTTCTTTTGAGCAGCCGGCCCAACACTGGTATTCCCCTTACTTCACTAACCCCAGTGTTGGACCGTATGCTCACCCTATGTCTTTTTATTGATGTAGGTAAAACGGTTGGAGGACATTTGGTTGGTGGATTCCGGTTGCTCGAGGCACATGACCGGAAACGCCAAGTGGTTCTCCAGCCTTAGCCCTGTTGCCGGAAAGGAGTACATAACCTTCGGCGACAATAGCAAAGGTAAGGTATTGTCTCGCGGGTCGGTGCGGGTTAATGAGCACTTTGTGTTGCGCGATGTTGCTCTTGTTTCTAACTTGCATTTTAACCTTCTTTCTGTTTCGCAACTCTTTGACGACGACTATGAGATTCGTTTTAAACCGAATCTCAGTCGTATTTTGGATCCTCAGGGCAATCTTGTGTGTTTGATTTCGCCCTTTGGAAAAGTCTTTCGTGCGAATTTCTCGGAGTCTTTTGGCACTTCTCGTTGTCTTGTGGCTGGACCTTCCTCCTCTGATCTTTGGAAGTGGCATAGGAGACTTGGACATTTGAGCTTCGACTTGCTTGCAAGGCTTAGTTCACTTGGCCTAATCCGAGGATTGCCCAAGTTGCATATGGAGAAGGATCTTGTTTGCCACTCTTGTAGACACGGGAAGATGGTTGCTGCTTCCCACCATCCAGTAACTCAGGTCATGACCAAGCGCCCCGGAGAGCTTTTGCACATGGACCTTGTCGGTCCGGCTCGGGTGAGCTCGGTTGGGGGGAAGTGGTATGTGCTTGTTGTTGTTGATGACTTTTCGAGATATTCGTGGGTCTTCTTTTTAGCTGAGAAGACTGAGACTTACCCCTTTGCTCTCAATCTGATTTTACGTCTTCAGAACGAGTTCCCTTTGAACTCGATGCGAGCAATTCGGAGTGATAATGGTTCCGAATTTAAAAATTCGGATTTTGAGAAGTTTTGTAACCACCTTGGTCTGGAGCATCAGTTTTCTTCCCCCTACACACCGCCCCAAAATGGTGTTGTAGAGAGGAAGAATCGGACCCTTGTTGAGATGGCCAGGACGATGCTCGATGAGCATAGGACTCCTAGGCGCTATTGGGCCGAAGCTATGAACACTGCATGCTACATTTCAAATTGCATCTTTCTGAGAGCTTTCTTGAAAAAGACTTCTTATGAGTTGCGTTTTGGAAAACTGCCCAAGGTGAGTTATTTTCGGGTTTTTGGTTGCCATTGTTTTATACTCAAAAAGGGCAACTTGGACAAGTTTGAATCTCATTCTTCTGACGGTGTGTTTTTGGGTTATGGCACTCACACTCGAGCTTATCGTGTACTTAACCTTGACACTAACCGAGTCATGGAGACATCCGATGTCACCTTCGACGAGACCATGGTTTGTCCTTCTTCTCGCTTTGAGCGTGCAGGTGATCATGAGGTTGGCGAGCCTCTTTTTGATGATGATGAAGAAGGTGCTGAAGGGATAGATGACCCGACACCTCCTCCACCTGCAGTGCCGCAAAGAGCGGCTTCTACGACGACTCACGGCCCCGACACCTCCTCTTCCTGGGGGTCGTGGGATCCGCCACCCCGAGTGGTACCATTTGTACCCGAGGGGGCACCAGCTGCTGTTGAGGGGGAGGCCACCTCGGCAAGGGAGGCGCCACAACATATCCAGCGCCGGCACCCGCCTGAGCAGATGATCGGCAACATCGACGACCGTGTCACTCGGTCCAGGTCACAGCAAATCTCGCACTTCGCTCATTCTGCTTTTGTTGCTAATTTTGAGCCCCGAGATGTTGGACACGCTTTGACGGATCCGGATTGGGTCAATGCCATGCATGAGGAGTTAGAAAATTTTGAGAGAAATCGGGTTTGGGTTCTAGTCCCACCTCCTCCAGACTGTAAGCCTATTGGGACAAAATGGGTTTTCAAAAACAAGCAAGGAGAGGATGGCCACGTTGTTAGAAACAAGGCCAGGCTTGTAGCAAAGGGTTACAGTCAGAAGGAAGGGATAGACTATGAGGAGACGTTTGCTCCTGTAGCTCGTTTGGAGGCTATTAGGATACTCTTGGCTTTTGCTGCATCCAAAGGTTTTAAACTCTTTCAAATGGATGTCAAGAGTGCCTTCTTAAACGACTACATAGAAGAAGAAGTTTATGTTGAGCAACCCCCCGGTTTTGAAAATCCCAAGTTTCCAAACCATGTTTTGAAACTCCACAAAGCTTTATATGGTTTGAAACAAGCCCCTAGAGCCTGGTATGATAGGTTGAAAACCTTTTTGCTTGCTAAGGGTTTTAAAATGGGATGTGTAGATAAAACGCTTTTCCTCCTCAGGCAAGGCAAAGACACACTCTTGGTCCAGATTTACGTGGATGATATCATTTTCGGTGGTTCTTCTCATGCTTTGGTTGCCAAGTTTGCAGATACTATGAGCAGGGAGTTCGAGATGAGCATGATGGGCGAGCTGACATTCTTTCTCGGGTTGCAAATTAAGCAATCCCGAGAGGGGACGTTTGTGCACCAGGGCAAGTACACCAAAGACTTGCTGAAGCGATTCGATATGGGTGAGGCCAAGCCTCTTCCAACACCCATGTCGACGACGACTGCCCTGGATGCGGATGTGGATGGAGAAGCAGTGGACCAGAAGGAGTACCGCAGCATGATCGGATCGCTCCTCTACCTGACGGCGACACGCCCGGACATCCAGTTCGCGGTGTGTCTGTGCGCGCGCTTTCAGGTGTCGCCTCGCACTTCACACCGTCAGGCGGTGAAGCGGATTTTCAGGTACCTTTGTTTCACACCTGAGTTCGGGATTTGGTATTCTGCCTCCTCCACTCTCTCCCTATGCGGTTATTCGGATGCCGATTTTGCTGGTTGCCGTATTGAGCGCAAGTCCACCTCTGGGACTTGCCAGTTTATTGGTTCTTCTCTTGTTTCGTGGTCCTCTCGCAAGCAGTCTAGTGTCGCTCAGTCCACTACAGAGGCTGAATTTGTTGCTGCGGCTAGCTGCTGTTCCCAGTTGCTCTGGATGATGGCCACTTTGCGTGATTTTGGTCTGAGCTTTTCTCGGGTGCCTTTGCTTTGTGATAGCACGAGTGCCATTAGCGTTGCTAAGAACCCCGTGCTTCACTCGAAGACCAAACACATTGATGTGCGCTTTCATTTCTTGCGAGACCACCAGGAGAAGGGTGATATCGACCTTCGCCATGTCGATACTCATCATCAACTGGCTGATATTTTCACCAAGCCTTTAGACGAATCAACCTTTAATCGGTTGAGGGGTGAGCTTGGTGTGTGTTTCCCCTTTTAGATGGGGGAAACATTTTGGATCTTGTATATTTGACTGACTCTTTTTGTCTTTCTTTTGCATTTCAGCATACGCATTTACATTCTGAGCTTCATGTCTATAATCACTAGAATGTAACTATGCTCTATATAGTATGCTCTAATGCTTATGATGGATGCTTGTAGCTTATACTCCTTCTGATCACTAGTACATGTTATGAGCTGAGCTATTTTGTAATGGTGAATGTGCTTAATGTAAATAAAATCTGAAAATGTTCACCATTGAGATATGCAACTAGCATGTGTAGGGTGTGCTGAGTTTACTAGTGCTTTTCATATATGCTAGGTTGCTATGTCTCTAGTTCTGAGTCATTCACTTGCTTGGTATGTTCATATCATGTTTAAAATCTGAACCAAGTTTTAGTGAATTGAAAAGATCGAGATGGGATTGCTTGTCAACACATCACAGTATCGAGACGGTTTCTCATTGCACTTTGAGTTAAACTTGAGCCGTGTAGTGTATGACCGAAACCGTAGCTTTAAGCTTCTGATTGCTTCGGCATAGGCTTCGCTCGGTTGAAAAGTTAGGCAATGACAAGCTTTCAACCTCTCGCAATCACATGTTGAAAGTTAAACTTGTGTATTTTCACCGCTGCAACTCTGACATAAAACTGAAATCACAAGTGTATGCTTCATTCCTATGCATGATGATTGAACTTTGCTAGGGGTAGTTCACCTTGTATACATGTTTGGCCCTTGTTCGGACTCCTACCTATACATTGCTAGTGCTATTTTGATGGTGAATATTTTTTTTTTACTCAAAACTGCTCATTTGCTCATATGTTCATATGTCATATCTGGTGATCAGTTTGAGCCTTTGCTATTTGAGTGCTTAATTGTGTCATTCGAGCCATACTCTTAGAGCATCTTTGCACTCTTTTGGCTATATGCATGAAGCTTCTAACTTCCATTTCTGACTTCATATGCATGTTGAAAGGGGGAGATTTTTTGTTCTTTTGCCTGTTGAAACCGTGACTTGATAAGTGCATTTTCAACTAAGGGGGAGAATTTTGCAAATCATATGTTCCCTGGCTGTTCAACTAAGGGGGCATTTAGTTGCTTGCACTTGTCGAGGGGGAGTTACCAGCCGGAGATGCTGTTTGCTTGCTGTTTGGCAGCCTCGAGCTCTCTCTGCCTGGCTGGAGCCTCGAGCTTTACTGCTTCGAGCCTCGAGCCTTGCTGCCTCGAGCAGGCTCTGAGTCTTCCTGCTTGCTGCCTTCTTGCTGGTCGAGCCTCGAGTCCTATCTGGCCAAGTCTAGAGCCTCGAGCCCCTGTCTTGCTGGCCAAAAGGCATTGATGTCGAGCCTTCCTTGCTAGTTGTGTTGAGCCTTTGCCTCTATCTTGAGGGACTAGTATTTTTACCTCGATGTATCATCTTTGTCTCAATTGGTTCGAGCTCTTTTTCTGAAGGCTTCAATTGGTATTTGCTAGTGGTGTTGAGCCTGTTCTACCTCTTCTTGAGGGCTAGCTTTGTTTTGCTTGGTTGCGTCGAGTCGATGCCCGTATCTTTGGGGACCAAGTTGTTGTATTCTTTCCACTTGACCTTTTTCGGCTTTGCTATGCTTTTGGGTCATTTGGTTGAGTTTTCTCTTCTTCCTTCCTTTCTTCTTTCTTCTTTCTATTATGATTTGTGTGAGTAGTTGACAATGCACTCATCAAGGGGGAGATTGCGGATACATGGGTGTATGCCGAGTCTCTGAGTGATGAGTGATTGTCAACGGGTTTGATCGCAGGTTCTTTGGTTTGTGTTGTGCAGGTGTCGAGCACGGAGACAGTGATCGAGGGCAAGGTGAAGGTCAAGTTGAGACGTGTTGTGCTGACGGACCGGGTGCGGTGAAGGATGGACGTGCCATACCGATGAACCGAGCGGTGAAGGGCAGACGTGAGGCTTGGACTGAGGGACCGGAGTGCCTGAGGATCAGCTGTGGTGGCTGGCAGCCTGGGACAGCGACGAGCGAAGACTTGCGGGGCACGGTGTTGCTCAGGTCGAGGACCTGGGGACACGTGTCGGTGGACGGGGTGCACAGGAGGTGCATCCCCTCTACAGCTCCGGTTTGGTGGTTGAGCCAGGGAAAAACCACCGGTGGACGGTTTCCAGGTTTGGGCCTCAAAACCTGGGCGCTGAGGGTTTGCTGAGTTTGGCCTCAAAACTCAGATGCTGGAAAAGGCTGGTTGCCCGGTTTGGGCCACAAAACCGGGGGTGCAGAGCGAGGACGGCACGTGGCGGCAATCGGAAGGTTGCGTGGAGGCAACACGGACGAGTTGTGCGGGCGTGTCCGTCGGATACACCTACCTCCGAGTTGGTCCAGACTAACCTTAGAGTTTGGCTGGTTCGCTCTGTAAATTAGCTTAGAGAGGGGTAGAGTAGGAAATAGACTTAGGCTAGTAGTAGTTTAAGTAGTAGGGAGACACCCTCCTCCCATTTGATCTCAGTTAGTTGCTTTTGCTCTTAGGGTTTTCCTGCTCACCCATCCCCTGCTGTAGCTAGTTGAGACCCGCAGAGAGACTCACCTCTGTGTACTGATTGATTCGAGGAAGTGAGGTCGTACCCTCACGGTTCCCAAGCAGATCGATGGCTTGATTCGCGTTTTGGTTCGTGTTCTTCGCGTTCTTCATTCCACCGCGGTTTTCTCGTCACTCGATCTCCCTCTCCCGTGCGTCTTTGCGAAATCCGTTTGAACCAATTTGTTCATATCATTGAGGAGGTCATTTTGACCAAAGGAATTCATTTAACTCCTCATGATCGAATAGATCGGAACGATTTCGTTTTCTAGGCGCTTTTTCAGTTCGTCCACTCTTCCCTTTTTATTTCCCGTCGATTGATCGATTTGAGAGGATGATTTCTTGGGGATAGTCTCCTAACTACCCTGTGATCACCTTCTCCAAATTGGGGAACTTGGGATTGTGTTTTGATCGGGCTTTGGAGAGTTTTTGTTGTGCGGGCGAACAAAATCGCCTGTCTGCGTGCGAGGGCAGTCCGAGCTCCTGAGGCTGTAAATCCGCAGTGGGCTCGGGCCTCGAGCCTTTCGAAAGCATCCTCGAGCTCCTCTCTCGAGCGTGCTGTGGCCGCCCCCGAACAGGTCATCTCGAGGACGTCAGACACCCTCGAGCAAGCACCCCTCGAGCATGTCGAGACCATCCTCGAGCAGGACCCCTCGACTCTTCCGAGATCACCCTCGATTAGGACCCCTTGAGTACTCCGAGGCCCACCCTCGAGCAGCACCCTTCGAGGGTGTCGACCCCACGAGCGTGTCGAGGCTAACCTCGAAAGGTGCCTGTCTAGCAAGTCGAGGTGACCCTCGGACTGTGACTCTCGAGCACCCCGAGGCCATCATCGAGAGGTTATCCTCGAGCCTATCTGAGTTTTTCCCTGAAGCTTGCCAACGAGCCTCGGGTCGAAGTCATCCTTCTGCGGTTTCGAGATATCCGTCGAGGGTCGGTTTTTGGTGTCTCTTCTGGTCTTTGGAGACATGCCTCGAGTGGACTCTCGAGACCTCGATTCTTGCTCGCAGCCCTGGTGCTTTCTGATCGGCGGTGCCTCGCTGTGATCCTAGGGATCATCCACCCTCTTCCAAGGGTCGTGGGCATCACTTTTAAGTCCGAAGCTTTGGGGTTGATTTTATTGGGACAGTGGCCGTAAAGAAATTTTAAGGCTCCCATTCACCCCCCCCTCTGGTCGCCTTGCTTTGGCTTTTCGGTCCTTCAGGTACCACTGATTTAGCAAGTGCATTTGTGTACCAAGATCCCTCAGGGTCGCTGGGTTGTATAGACTTTGACCATATACATATGCCCTCTGCCATTTATCAACAACTGCAGCACTTTTGATGCCTGCTTCTCCGAGTATGTTTTCCACATTTAAACCAGTTTCCTCAAAAAATTTGAGCAGATGCTCAGGATCAACGTCTCCATATGCTTGTTGTATGACGTCCATGTTTGAACCGTATTCATTCCCAACAACTAGATCCGGCACTGATTGCTGCTTTTGTTCCCCGAGCTGTGGGACACCCTTTCCTGCTCTCTTCTTTGTCTTCTTGGCCTCCTCAAGTGATTTGCTGAGCGTGCGATCATAGTCTGATTTTGGCGAAGCCTTACGGGCAGCACATACCTTTTTTTGGTGAGCGTCCATAGTTTGCCTTAGTTTTTCAAGACGAACAAAAAGGTACGGCTTCTCCGGGTTTCGCTTTGCTCGACCACTAGCAATGGCAACGTCGAAGAACTTGTTCAAGTCTTTTTGCACTGCAACTTTAGTCTCCTCCTCGGTCATGTCATATGCAAGTTTTGTCATCTTGGGAGCTGGTTTTCTCACAGAGGCTGTCTTCTTCGGAGGTGGTGGGGCTGACGCCTTTGTTTGTGTGACAGGCCTCTTCTTTGTTGGCGGTGGAGGTGTTGCAACCCGCCGTGGAGATGGGGCAGGTGGCGGTGTCGGAGCCCGCTTTAGAGGAGATGGTGGGGCCGGTGGCGGTGTTGGATCACGCCGTGGGGGAGATGAGGCCGGTGGCGGTGTTGGATCCCGTCGTGGAGGAGATGGGGCAGGTGGCGGCGGTGTTGGATCACGCCATGGGGGAGATGGGGCCGTTGGCGGTGTTGGATCCCGTCGTGGAGGAGATGGGGCCAGTGGCGGTGATGGATCCCGTCGTGTTTGATCTTGATCATCATCGCCCGCAGCACTGTGATCATGTGGTGAATGCATAATTGGACTTAGGTTTGGGGATGTCCTGCTACGAAAACAACATGGTATGAGTATCCATTTATACTATTAGCTCACCAATACTATTAACTTTCATTCACTAATTTCATACACACCTAGGGTTAGGTTGTTGAGGAGGAGGAGGTGATGCGCCAGGAATTATGATATAGCGCTTGCGCCAACATATGAATGTCTTCTCCGCTTCTCCTAATGTCTTCTCGCCATCACCTCCTTCAATGTCAAGTACGACATTGTTGTAACCTTTCACCACCCTATCCACCGAGACGCTAGCATATCCAGGAGGTATTATTGCCCCATGACATCTTGGTGTGTTTGTAGGATCGATAGGAGATATAACACCTATAGCCACCATGACTGTGGCATTCCCCTGTGGAATATGCAGTTCACATGTCGTGAGAGGCTCGGTGATGTCGTCCACGGGAAAGCGCAGTGCTGCGTCTGGGACCACTGTGGAAGCGCAACTGCTTTTCATTTGATCAGGGGGGCTGATGTTGACTCCCGGCTCTGATGCAAATTGCCTTTGCATCGAACTTACTGCTAACTGCACTTGCCTTTTTATTTCCTCGTTCATTTTGCCTTCAAGTGCTTTTTCTCGCTCAACTGCTTCAAGAGCCATGGCCTGTGACTCAAGAACCATTTCCTCTAACCTTTGCAACCACTGTGCCTCCTCCTCCTTCTTTCTCGCGCGGCTTCTATAGGTCTCTATGTCCCGAGGGAAGGCATGCTCCCACGACACCTCCCCATAGCCTCTGGTTCTCCCACCATGTTCAAGATTCTCCAGGGCGTATGTCAGCTCATCCTTGTCTCTGTTCGGCTGCCACCTGCTACTGGCAGCCATTTCTCTAGCATAAGCAAATCTTTCTGCTGCTCTATGGAGTTTTTCGCCATACTGTATCCTTCCTGTCTGTAGGTCCAGGCTTCCTCCATGACCAAAAAACCAATACTTGGCGCGCTCAGGCCAGTTTATCGATTCTGGTTCAATGCCCTTGGCTAGCAACTCTCGTTCCATTCTTTCCCATTTAGGAATGGCACTCTTGTAGCCACCTGATCCCAAGTGATGGTGGTATTGTTTTTGTCGGGCATTCTGTTGGTTCCTTCTGACCCGTGCCTCGCCCTCTTCTGATTTCTTAAATTCTACAAACTCATCCCAAAATGGCCTCAACTTGACGTAGGCCTTAGTGTTGAAATCTGGAGTTAGGTCGTTCTTGATAAATCTGTTGTATAAGGTCTTCTTCCAGCCCTGGAATAGTGTTGCCATTTTCTTCATAGCCCAGTCCCGAACTCTTGCCTTCAAATTTATATCTTCTGTTTCAAGTGTGAAATGTGCAAGGACATCTTGCCAAACCAGTTCCTTATCAAGATCAGAGACAAAACTTATATGAGGAGCACTTGTCTTTTTCTTCCATTCACGAGCACTGATCGGGATCTTATCCCTTACAAGGTACCCACAGTGGCCAACAAATTTCTGTGCATGTTCTCTAAGTACTTGGCCTGTTTCCTCGTTGAATTCTGAGATAATGTACCGGCCATCCAACGGCTTCTTCGGACCTCGTACGGTCCTACTCTTCCCGGTAGTCGTTGTCGATCCGGAGGGCTACGTATGTAGGAACAGTAGATTATAAATACATTTATAAATTGTTTAGAATTTCATGTGCACATAGAGATTATTGTAGGTATATACCTCGCTAGTATTTTCTTGCATTATTTCTTCATAATCGGCAAAGTATTGACTGCCGTCATCTACTTCTTGATTATTGTTATCGTCACCTGCTAAATCTTGATTAGCGCCGCTGTTGATCAATTCGTACATTTCCTCCTCCATGTTGTCAACTGGGTCGGCCATTTCTACAAATAACATGGAGGATAATAAACACCATATTTCTGCAAATAACGTATATATATATATATATATATATATATTCATAAAGACCATATTTATTTTTATTCAACACCATGTTTAGGGTTTAAGGTTTCGGGTTTGGGTTTTGGGTTTCGGGTTTAGGGTTTAGGGTTCGGGTTTAGGGTTTTGGGTTTGGGGTTTAGGGTTTCGGGTTTCGGGTTTAGGGTTTAGGGTTTAGGGTTTAGGGTTTGGGTTTCGGGTTTAGGGTTTCGGGTTTGGGGTTTAGGGTTTAGGGTTTCGGGTTTTGGGTTTCGGGTTTAGGGCTTAGGGTTTAGTGTTTAGTGTTTAGGTGTCGAGTTTAGGGTTTCGGGTTTGGGGTTTAGGGTTTAGGGTTTCGGGTTTGGGGTTTCGGGTTTAGGTTTTAGGGTTTAGGTTTCGGGTTTCGGGTTTAGGGTTTAGGGTTTCGGGTTTCGGGTTTAGGTTTCGGGTTTAGGGTTTAGGGTTTAGTGTTTAGGTTTCGGGTTTAGGGTTTTGGGTTTCGGGTTTAGTGTTTAGGTTTCGGGTTTTGGGTTTGGGGTTTGGGGTTTCGGGTTTCGGGTTTAGGTTTTAGGGTTTAGTGTTTAGGGTTTAGGTTTAGGGTTTAGGGTTTAGGGTTTCGGGTTTAGGGTTTAGGGTTTCGGGTTTCGGGTTTAGGGTTTAGGGTTTAGGTTTCGGGTTTCGGGTTTAGGGTTTAGGGTTTAGGGTTTAGTGTTTAGGTTTCGGGTTTAGGGTTTCTGGTTTCAGGTTTAGTGTTTAGGTTTTGGGTTTAGGGTTTCAGGTTTGGGGTTTAGGGTTTCGGGTTTAGGGTTTAGGGTTTGGGTTTAGGGTTTGGGTTTAGGGGGTTTCGGGTCTAGGTTTTGACAACATTAAAAATAACATATATCCATAAAGACTATATTCGTAAAAATAACACTACCGACATGATCGAAAAGTCATATCCAAGTGATTATTCCACAAACATATCCAAGTGATTATTCCATAAACATATCCAAGTGATTATTCCATAAACATATCCAAGTGATTATTTCATAAACATATACATGACCGATATAAATAAATGTTTACATATCTAAAGACCAAATTATCTAAGTGATTATTCCTCCTCCATCTAACACAAAGGACACACCGTTGATGAGAGGACGACGACGGACGACGGCGAGGATGATGTCGCGGTGAGGACGACAACGGACGACGACGAAGATCACGTTGCGGTGAGGATCACACGGTGAGGATGACGGCGGACGGCGCGGTCAACGCGACCAATCTCTTTTTATCTACATGTGTAAACATAATATTTTGTTAGGGTAAAAACTATTTTCTATTTTCAATTCATATGGATTTTTATTTTCTTTTTCCTTACACACAGTGCACACACACTTTACACACTGCACACACACACATACACTGCACACAGTGCACACACACACGCACACGCACAAACACTTCACACACACACGCACGCGCGGTGGCACTCCTCACCGGCAGCGCGAGGACGAGGCACACGGCCGGAGCGGCCGCGAGACGACGGCGAGGACGAGACACGACGGCACAAGGGGAGCAACGGCCGGCGGCGAACGGCGAGGATGTCGCGACGGCGGCGCGCGGCAAAAGCGAGCTCGACGGCAGAGGGCGCCGCGAACGACGGCGAGGGAGGCCGAGGGACCGCGCAGACGACGGCGAGGGCCGGAGCGCGGACGACGGCGAGGGCCGGAGCTCTCTGAGGCCGATGGCGGCGGCGACACGAGGGAGGCCGAGGGCACCGCGGAGGACGACGAGGGAGGCCGAGGGCACCGAGGACGACGGCGAGCGGGAGGACGAGACGGCGGCGAAGACGGAGGCGGCGACGCAAACTCTGACGTCGATCTAAGGAAGGAGGAGGGCCATGTGCCCTATATACGCGGGGCACCTTTAGTCCCGGGCGGTGGCACCACCTGGGACTAAAAGACCTTTAGTCCCGGGGCGTAAGCCCGCCTGGGGCTAAAGGGGTGGACCTTGAGCCCCGGGCGGGCTTACGCCCCGGGACTAAAGGATCCTTTAGTCCCGGGTGGTGCCACGGCCCGGGACTAAAGGGGTTTCTCCCGCCTTTGTTTTGGGTTTTCTGTATTTTGGGTTTTGAATTAAGTTTTGGCTATATTAATATGTTGTAATATTTGTTAATTGCATAGTAAATTCAATATTAGGCATAAAATTACTTAAAAATAACAGTTGTATTTCGTTTTACCTTATTGTGTAGTAGAACATTTTGTAACATAAATTCTTTTATTTTCTTATAATAACGAATGTAAATGTAAATAACAATTCATATTTTGTTAATGCAAAAATATAATGTTAAATTTAAATATCTAAAACAACTGGTTCTCGATAGGAAAATTGTTTTTGCATTATCTGAACGTTAAATTTTGGGTTGTTCATCTTTCATTGTCCAAATACACGGTAGAGAAATTCACTGTTAAATTGCAATATAATTTAAAAAGATAAAACATCAACGAACCATGACTATCCATAATCATTATTAATTACACAAAAACTGTAATACATAATATTAGTTAAAACATCACTATATATCAAGCGGGTACACTGGTGATCTTCTTCTTAACGTATGTCCCTTGGTTATGATCATGTCGTAACCATGGAGTCTCCTCAGCATTTAGCAGGATGCTTGGGTCTTTGGTCACACTGAAGGGCGGTATTCGATCATCCCTTTCATAATCTTCTAACATGTCTGACTTGTCCTCAATTTCAACGATGTTTCTTCTTCCTGAAAGAACTATGTGGCGTTTTGGCTCTTTGGTTGATTTTTCATCATTTTTCCCTCTCTTGGGTTTTGTAGACATGTCTTTCACATAGAACACCTGATTCACATCAGCAGCAAGGACGAATGGTTCACCTTTGTATCCAATATTGTTGAGATCCACTGTTGTCATTTCATACTCCTTCTCAACTGTTATTCCGCCTCCGGTCGTCTTGACCCATTGGCATCGAAACAAAGGGACTGTAAAATTAGGTCCATAGTCTAGTTCCCAAATCTCCTCTATGCGGCCGTAATATGTTTGTCTATTCCCATTTGGGTCTGTGGCATCTACGCGAACACCACTGTTTTGGTTTGTGCTCCTTTTATCTTGGGCAATGGTGTAAAATGTGTTTCCATTTATCTCATATCCTTTGTACGTGAGGATGTGCCATGATGGTTGCCTAGCCAACAAATATAGTTGCTCATCAATGTTGTTATCACCCAGACATTCTTTTCGCAACCAAGTGCTAAAAGTATTCATGTGCTCACGTGTAATCCAAACTTCATTCTTCCCAGGAAATTGGGATCGTAGGAACTGCTTGTGTACCTCGATATATGGATCCACCACTGATGAGTTTTGAAGAACTGTGTAGTGCGCTTTATTGAAATAATCGTTCCCCGTACTGATATATGTTTTCTTCCCTAGTGTCCCCTTTCCACACAGCCTCCCCTCGTGTCGTGATTCAGGAACACCAATCGGGTCAAGGTCAGGAATAAAGTCAACACAGAACTCTATGACCTCCTCTGTCCCATAGCCCTTGGCAATGCTTCCTTCTGGCCGAGCACGTTGGTGAACATATTTTTTCAGTACTCCCATGAACCTCTCGAAGGGGAACATGTTGTGTAAGAACACAGGACCGAGAATATGAATCTCCTTGACCAGGTGAACTAGGAGGTGTGTCATGATATTAAAGAAGGATGGAGGGAACACCAACTCAAAGCTCACAAGACATTGAACCACATCATTCTGTAGAGTAGCTAGTTCTAGTGGATTAATTGCCTTCTGAGAAATTGCATTGAGCAATGCACATAGCTTCACAGTGGCCAGACGTACATGTGGAGGTAGAATTCCTCTTAAAGCAACCGGAAGCAATTGCGTCATAAGCACGTGGCAGTCATGCGACTTTAAGTTTAGGAATTTCTTCTCTTGCATATTTATTATTCCCTTTATATTGGAGGAGAATCCAGTTGGGACCTTGATGCTGTTTAGGCATTCAAACATGATTTCCTTCTCTTCATTGCTAAGAGTATAGCTAGCAGGTCTTAAGTAATGGCGTCCATCATCTGTCTTCTCTGGATGTAGGTTGTCTCGTTCTTTCATGCGCTGCAAGTCTTGTCATGCTTCAAGTGTATCCTTAGACTTTCCATACACACCCATGAATCCTAGAATGTTGACACAAAGATTCTTTGTCAGGTGCATCACGTCGATAGTGTGGCGGACCTCTAGTACATGCCAATAGGGTAGCTCCCAAAATATTGATTTCTTCTTCCACATGGGTGCGTGTCCCGAAGCGTCTTTTGGAACAGGTTCACTGCCCGTCCCCTTTCCAAAGACTACTTTCACATCCTTGATCATCTCAAGTATATCTTCCCCAGTTCTGTTGCGAGGCTTGCTCCGGTGGTCTGTCTCACCTTTAAAATGTTTGCCTTTCTTTCTAACCTGGTGATTCACGGAAAGAAATCGACGATGGCCAAGGTACACTAACTTTCTACATTTTTTCAAATATATACTATCCATGTCATCAAAACAATGTGTGCATGCATTATATCCCTTGTTTGTCTGTCCTGAAAGATTACTTAGAGCAGGCCAATCATTGATTGTTACGAACAACAATGATCGCAGGTCAAAGTGTTCCTGTTTGTAATCATCCCACACACGTACACCTAATTTACTCTATAAAAGTAGGAGTTCCTCAACTAATGGTCTAAGGTAGACATCGATGTCGTTGCCAGGTTGTCTCGGGCCTTGGATGAGCACTGGCATCATAATGAACTTCCGCTTCATGCATAACCATGGAGGAAGGTTGTAGATACATAGAGTAACAGGCCACGTGCTATGACTACTGCTTTGTTCCCCATAAGGATTCATCCCGTCCGTACTTAAAGCAAACCTTAAGTTTCTAGCGTCTTTTGCAAATTCTGGGAATTCTCTGTCTATTGCTCTCCACTGGGACCCATCAGCAGGGTGTCTCAACATGTTGTCTACCTTACGGTCTTCTTTGTGCCATCGCACCAACTTTGCATGGTCCTTGTTTCTGAACAGACGTTTCAGGCGTGGTATTATAGGAGCGTACCACATAACCTTGGCAGGAATTTTCTTCTGGGGACGTTCTTCACCCTCAACATCGCCAGGGTCATCTCGCCTGATCTTATATCGTGACGCGTTACATACAGGGCATTCATCTAAATTCTCGTATTCCTTGCCACGGTACAGGATGCAGTCATTAGGACATGCATGTATCTTCTGGATTTCTAAACCCAAAGGACAGACGACTTGTTTTGCTTCGTACGTAGTGGCGGGCAATTCGTTAGGTTTCGGAAGCATTTTTTGTTTTATAATCTTCAATAATTGTCCAAATGCCTTGTTAGATACACCATTTTCTGCCTTCCATTGTAGCAACTCAAGTGTTGTACCCAACTTTTTTTGTCCATCTGCAGCAGACGGGTATAGTAATTTCCTGTGGTCCTCTAGCATACAGTCAAACTTAGCCTTCTCCTTTTCACTTTTGCAATCTCTTTATGCATCACGAATGACATCACCAAGAGCATCATCTTCAGCGAATGTGTCTTCTGCACTTGCCTCTTCTTCACCTTCCCCCATTGCAGTATCACCAAAGTCACCGTATTGAGCAATAATGTCATCGTCAGGGTCCAATTGTTCTTCTTCACCTTCTTCCATCATAACCCCAGTTTCTCCATGCTTCGTCCAACAACTATAGTTTGGCATGAAACCCGACTTGAACAAGTGTGACTGAAGACTCCTTGAGCTAGAATATTCCGTTGAATTATTACAAAGGGCACATGGGCAGCACATAAAACCATTCCGCTTGTTTGCCTCGGCCACTCTTAAAAAATAATGCACGCCATCAATGAACTCTTTTGAGCGACGATCGGCATTGTACATCCAGTGACGTGTCATCGTCTGCATTATATGACATATCACATAATTATATCTCTCATTCTTATAAACAAATGAAATTATAAAATGACATATAACATGACTATATCTCTCATTCTTATCAGCAAATTTAATTTTCTAGCTCAAATTTATAAACAAGTTCATTACACCCAAATGTAAGAATCACTGGTGGCATAAAAGTAGTAGCAGTTGAACTTATATAATTAATTATTACATCAAGATAACAGTGCAGCCTAATCCACTTGGCCACAACCAAAGCAACTAACAACACCTGCACATTTTTCCCACATCACAGTCCAACAAGATGGACTGCCTGCCACTCCAACCTGATAGGAAGGTAAGGTAGGGGTAGGTGCAGTAGGAATTGAGTTGATTCTTGAGTTGAAAGCCTCTAGAGCTACAGAAGCTTCCTCAAAAGACTTGTACTTTTTATGCACAGCTCCCTTAACTTTGAGGACATACTGACTGCACTCGACCCAGCTGGTGTAAATACCTGGCTTGGTGCCCTCGAAAACAACCTACCAAGCAGACATCCTGCTGCATTTTGTAAACTAAAGTATTATATATTTCTAATTTCTGTAAACAAATGATTTAACTGATCTCTACTTCTCCAAAAAATTAAAATAAACTAATTAAACCGGTCACATTTTGTAAACTAAAGTATTATATATTTCTAATTTCTGTAAACAAATAATTTAACTGATCTCTATTTCTCCAAAATAATAAAATAAACTAATTAAACCGGTCGCAATTTGATATATAAAGTATTATATATTTCTAATTTCTTTTTTTTGGGGCGATATATTTCTAATTTTTGTTACTAATGATTTAACTGATCTCTATTTCTCAAAAAAAAAACTAATTAAACCGGTCACATTTTGTAAACTAAAGTATTATATATTTCTATTTTTGTCAACAAATGATTTAAATGATCTCTGTTTCTCTAAAAGATTAAAATAAACTAATTAAACTATCAAGTCAATGAACTCAAAATAGCTACAAAAATGAAAAACTTAAGCTAGTAACCTTTCAAGGAGTCCATGGCGGTGTAGATGTAATGAAATAAATCAATCGCCGGAGTTGTGTTAACAAACAAAAATCACCGGAGAAGAGAGCAAACAAGCAAACAAGTGACTGGAATGAAGAAAAAATGAAGACAGGAGCTCGGGCACGGCTTGAGGTGGAAGAACAGTTCAAATATAGGGAGGGACATTTAGCCCCGGTCCTTATTCCCAGCCGGGGCTAAATGTTGGCATTTAGCCCCGGCTCGGTACACCAACCGGGGCAAAACCTTTTAGTCCCGGTTGGTGTTACCAACCGGGGCTAAAGATGCCAACATTTAGCCCCGGCTAGATACACCAACCGGGGCAAAACCTTTAGTCCCAGTTGGTGTTACCAACCGGGGCTAAAGACCGGCCTTTAGCCCCGGTTGGTAACACCAACCGGGACTAAACGCCCCTCTGACAATTGAGCCGTTGGGCTGGGGAACTTTAGCCCCGGTTGGTGTTACCAACCGAGGCTAAAGACCTTTCTAGTCCCGGGCGCAAATTTTTCCGTGACTAATGCTGATTTTGCAAATCATCCAAAGGCCTGTTCTCTAGTAGTGTCTTGGGATAGTTGGCGATGAAGTGATCGGGGTCGCCGCACTCAAAGCATCTTGAGCGTCCTCCTCCGCGGCGATGGTTCATGCGGTTGTTATGAAACCGCGAGAACCGGTTGACGAGCAAGGCTAGCTCGTCATCCCCCAAAGACTCAAGCTGGTCCTCTATGATAGAAAAGAGTGAAGAGAGTGCAAATCCTCCAGAGGGGTTAGCAGAAGAGCCAGAAACCAAAGCCATCGACGGGCCAGAAGGATTTTCATAAGAAGCCCTCGCCATGGCGTCAATCTCACTGGACTTGAGCTTACTGAAGAGCTCGTCGCACGTGAGGGTCTCATAGTTCAGTGATTCGATGATCGCCTGAACTTTGGAGTCCCATACTGACCGATCAAGAGTATGCAAAAGCTTCAAAGCTCTTTCATGATCATCGAAAGGCAACAGCTCCTTGTTAGCCCTGATCCTGTTGACAATCACTTGAAAGCGAGCGAATAAACTTTCTATGCTCTCGCCAGGCATGTGTCGAAAGTTCTCATACTCTCGCTTGAACGACTCATAGAGACGGGTTTTGACTTGAGAGGTTCCCTCATGGAAACGCATGAGGGTAGCCCAAATCTCCCGAGCCGTAGTGAGGTGAGAAACGCGATCAAACTCACTCATGCTCAAACATGAGAAAAGAGCATTACGGGCTCGGCTATTGGCATCGTGATCGTCGATCTGACGCTGAGTCACACGTGCAGCCAAGACCATGTAATCAGTAGAGTTGCAAATATCCCAAATGGAAGCACCAATACTCTGCAGATAGGCCGACATGCGTATCTTCCAATACGCATAGTTCGTCCCATCAACGAACGGCGGTTTGCCCACGCCGCGATCCATGTCGCCTTCTGTGGATCTTGATCCGGCTAAGGTGGAAGATCCTTAACCTGCTTTGATACCAATTGAAGGACCGAGAAAGCACTAGCAAGGCGACCAGAGGGGGGTGAATGGGAGCTTCAAAAATTCCTTTTGGAAACTTGTGGCTACTGTCCCGAAAATCAACCCCAAGAGCAAACCCAGAGCTTGCGAGTGTCCACGACCCTAGATGTAGGGTGGATGCTTCTAAGAAGCACAGCGAGACACTACACAACTCTAGAAACCCAACGCAAAAGACCAAACCAAATCCGAGATCGCACGAATAAACGGCGAACGAAATAGTGCATAGCTGTGTGCATCGGACGCTGGCAGCGTCCGATGGCAAAGCAACGGACGCGTCCGATGCAAACAGGAGTTCTCTGGAACCTTACTGGACAGGCATCGGACGCTGCTACAGTGAAACCCTAGCGTCCGATGCTTGACCCTCGGCGCGTCCGATGGCAATGGACGCTCCGATGGTCGGCGTCCGATGCTCCTTTAAAGGCACTGTCAGACGACACGTGGCAACGGATGCACCGATGAAACGAGCTCAGCGTCCGATGCCCAAGAACAGAGCGTCCGATGGTCCCGATTCTGCACTGTTCTTCCGTTAAATCCACTCGATCTGCTCTGAATCAAAAGCTCTAAGGCTTAGACTTGGTATGAGGAGTTTCAAGGAGGTTAGTGAGCTATCCCATGGGAATCATGGCTCGCATCTAACTCCAAATCGATGGATTGGAAGAAATCGGGACTAAAGGAGCAAAAACGGATCCAACACGAAAATCAACCGATCTACTAGGTCGTGAGGTTAGGGATGAATTCCTTCAGTGGAAAGAAGTGCCTCACGAACTAGAACAACTTGGTTCAAACGGATTTCCAAAAGACGCACCAAGCAAAGAGATCGATCGACGGGAAAAACGTGGAGAAAAGCAATCCACGAAGAACACGAACAAAACGCGAATCACAACCATGAAATTGCAACCGTGTGGCTACCACACGCTACAACAGTGAGTTTACGGCCTCACTTCCTCAAAATCTCCAGTACACAGAGGTATGGTTCTCTGCGGATCTCAGCTAGCTACAGCAGGGAATGGGAGAGCAGGAAACCCTAGAAGCAAAAGAGCAAATGACTGAGATAACAAGGAAGGAGGGTGTCTCCCTCTACTTATCCTAATTCTAATTCCTACTCTACCCCTCTCTAATTATAGAGTGAACCAGCTAAACCCTAGGGTTATTCTGGTCCAACTCAAGGTAGGTGGTGATCCGACGGCCACGCCCGCACAACTCGTAGCGTTGCCTCGACGCAACCTCCCGATTGCCGCCACGTGCCGCCCTCGCTCGGCACCCCCGGTTTTGTGGCCGAAACCGGGAAACCAGGCTTTCACGCCATCCCCCGGTTTTGAGGCCCAAACCGAGAAACCAGCCTCCAAGTCCATCCCCTGGTTTTGAGGCCGAAACCAGGAAACCCAACAGCGCCCAGGTTTTGAGGCCCAAACCTGGAAACCGTCCTCAGCCCGATTTTTGTGGCCCAAACTCGGCAAACCCGAAGCACCCAGGTTTTGTGGCCCAAACCTGGAAACCGTCCACCCGATGGTTTTTCTCTGGCTCAACCACCAAACCGAAGCTGTAGAAGGGATGCACCGCCCGTGCACCCCGTCCACCGACACGTGTCCCCAAGTCCTCGACTCAGGCAACACATGACCGCAAGTCTTCGCTTGTCGCTGTCCCAGGCTGTCAGCCACCACAGCTGATCCTCATGCCACCGGTCCCTCAGTCCAAGCCTCACGTCCGCCCTTCGCCACTCTCGGTCCCTTGGCACGGCACGTCTCTACTTGACCTTCACCTTGCCCTCGATCACTGTATCCGTGCTCGACACCTGCACAACATAAGCCAAAGAACATGTGCATCATCTCAGTTGACAATCACTCATCACTCAGAGACTCGGCATACACCCATGTATCCGCAAGGGCAATCTTGTGTGTTTGATTTCGCACTTTGGGAAAGTATTTCGTGCAAATTTCTCGAAGTCATTTGGAATTTCTCGGTGTCTTTTGGCTGGACCTTCCTCCTCTGATCTTTGGAAGTGTCATAGGAGACTAGGTCATTTGAGCTTCAACTTGCTAGCAAGGCTTAGTTCACTTGGCTTAATCCGAGGATTGCCCAAGTTGTGCATGGAGAAGGATCTTGTTTGCCATTCTTGTAGACATGGGAAATGGTAGCCGCTCCCCACCATCCGGTGAATCAGGTTATGACTAAGCGCCCTGGAGAGCTTTTGCATATGGACCTTGTCGGTCTGGCTCGGGTGAGCTCGGTTGGGGGGAAGTGGTATGTGCTTGTTGTTGTTGATGACTTCTCGAGATATTCGTGGGTTTTCTTTCTAGCTGAGAAAACTGAGACTTTTGCTTTTACTCGCAATCTGATTTTGCGACTTCAGAATGAGTTCCCTAAGAACTCGATGAGAGCTATTCATAGCGATAATGGTTCCGAGTTTAAGAACTCAGATTTTGAGAAGTTTTGTAACTCTTTGGGTTTAGAGCATCAGTTTTCTTCCCCCTACACACCGCCACAAAATGGTGTTGTAGAGAGGAAAAATCAGACCCTTGTAGAGATGGCCAGGACGATGCTTGATGAGCATAGGACTCCTAGGCGATATTGGGCCGAGGCTATAAACACTACATGCTATATTTCAAATCGCATTTTTCTCTGTGCCTTCTTGAAGAAAACTTCTTATGAGTTGCGATTTGGGAAGCAACCCAAAGTAAGTTATTTTAGAGTTTTTTATTGCCATTGTTTTATACTCAAGAAAGGCAACTTGGACAAGTTTGAGTCTCGTTCTTCTGACGGTGTATTTTTGGGTTATGGTAATCATACTCGTGCATATCGTGTACTTAACCTTGATACTAACCGAGTCATGGAGACATCCGATGTCACCTTCGACGAGACCATGCATTGTCCTTCTTCTAGATTTGAGCGTGCAGGTGATCACGAGGTTGGCGAACCTCTTTTTGATGATAAGAAAGAAGGTGCTGAAGGGATTGATGATCCAACACTTCCTCCACCTGCTGTGCCGATTGGGTCGACTTCGACCACGACTGCTAGCGGCCTCGACCCGTCTTCTTCCACTACATGGGGGCCGTGTGATCCACCACCTCGGGTTGTACCACTTGTACCCGAGGAGGCACCAGCTACTGTTGAGGCGCCACGACACATTCAGCGCCAACACCCACCTCAATAGATGATCGACGACATTCACGAACGCATCACTCGGTCTAGGTCACAACAAATCTCTCACTTTGCTCATTCTGCATTTGTTGCTGATTTTGAACCCCGAGATGTTGGACACGCTTTATCTAATCTGGATTGGGTTAATGCCATGCATGAGGAGCTTGAAAATTTTGAGAGAAAACGGGTTTGGGTTCTTATTCCTCTTCCTCCTGAGTGTCACCCTATTGGGACAAAATGAGTTTTCAAAAACAAACAAGGAGGGGATGGTCATGTTGTGAGAAACAAGGCCAGACTTGTAGCCCAGGGGTATAGTCAGAAGGAGGGGATAGACTATGAGGAGACTTTTGCTCCTGTAGCTCGTTTGGAGGCAATTAGGATCCTCTTGGCTTTTGCTACATCCAAAGGTTTCAAACTTTTTCAAATGGATGTCAAGAGTGCCTTCCTAAACGGCTACATAGAAGATGAGGTGTATGTGAAACAACCCCCCGGTTTTAAAAATCCCAAGTTTCCAAACCATGTTTTTAAACTTCACAAAGCTTTGTATGGTTTGAAACAAGCCTCTAGAGCCTGGTATGATAGGTTGAAAACCTTTTTGCTTGCTAAGGGTTTTAAAATGGGATGTGTAGATAAAACGCCTTTTCTCCTCAAGCAAGGCAATGACACTCTCTTGGTTCAGATTTACGTGGATGATATCATTTTCGGTGGTTCTTCTCATGCTTTGGTTGCCAAGTTTGCAGATACTATGAGTAGGGAATTTGAGATGAGCATGATGGGTGAGTTGACATTTTTCCTCAGGTTGCAAATCAAGCAATCCCGAGAGGGGACGTTCATGCACCAGGGCAAGTACACCAAGGACATATTGAAGAAGCTCGATATGGGTGAGGTCAAGCCTCTTCCAACACCCATGTCGACCACGACGGCCCTGGATGCAGACAAGGATGGAGAAGCTGTGGACCAGAAGGAGTACCGAAGTATGATCGGGTCGCTGTTGTACCTGACGGCGACACGCTCGGACATTCAGTTCGCGGTGTGCCTCTGCGCGCTCTTTCAGGCGTCGCCGCGCACTTCTCATCGTTAGGTGGTCAAGCACATTATGAGGTACTTATGTTTCACACCTGAGTTTGAGATTTGGTATTTTGCTTCTTCCACCCTCTCCCTTTGCGGTTACTCGGATGTTGATTTTGCTGGTTGCCGACTTGAGCGCAAGTCCACTTCTAGGACTTGTCAATTTTTGGGTTCTTCTCTTGTATCTTGAGGCTGAATATGTTGTTGCCGCTAGCTGATGTTCCTAGTTGTTATGGATGATGGCCACTTTGCGTGATTTTGGTCTGAGCTTTTCTCGAGTTCCATTGCTTTGTGACAGCACGAGTGCGATTAGCGTTGCTAAGAACCCTGTGCTGCATTCTAAGACCAAACACATTGATGTGCGCTTTCATTTCTTGCGAGACCACTTTGAGAAGGGTGATATCGACCTTCATCATGTCGATACTCATCTTCAGTTGGCAGATATTTTCACCAAGCCTTTGGACCAATCAACCTTTGCTAGGTTGAGAGGTGAGCTTGGTGTGTGTTTTCCCTTTTAGTTGGGGGAAAACATTTTGGTTATAGTATCATGGATTGACTTTTTTTATTTCTTGCTTTCGTTTTTTTATCATTTTTGCATCTTTATCTTCTCAAGCTTCATGTCTATAATCTATAGAATGAATCTATGCTCTGATTAGTGTATGCTCTAATGATATATGATGATGCATGTAGCTTAGGCTCTTTTTGATCACTGATACATGTTGTGAGCTGAGCTACTTTTCAGAACTGTGAATATGCATAATTCAACATAAAAATTGAAACATGTTCACCATTGAGTTTGGCAACTAGCATGTGTAGAAGGTGTTGAAGTCACCTGTGCTTTTTATAAATGCTAGGTTGCTATGTCTCTAGTTCTGAGTCCTTCACTTGCTTGGTATGTTCATATTCTGTTAAAATTTGAACCAAGTCTAAGTGAATTGAAAAGATCGAGATGGGATTACTTGACAGCACATCACGGTATCGAGACTGTTTCTCATTGCACTTTGAGTCAAACTTGAGCCGTGTAGTGTAAGACCAAAATCGTTGCTTGAAGCTTCTGATTGCTTATGCATAGGCTTAGCTCGGTTGAAAAGTTAGGCAATGTCAAGTTTTCAACCTCTCACACTCACATGCTGAAATTTCAAACTTGTGTAATCACCGCTGCAACTCCGATAAAATTTTGAAAGCACAAGTCTATGTTTCATTTTACAGCATGATGATTGAACTTTGCTAGGGGTAGTTCACCTTTTATACATGGTTATCACTTGTGTAATTTCCTGTCTAGACATGTTTGGTGCTAATTTGATGGTGAAACCCTTTCTGAATGGCTTAAAACTGCTCATCTTGCTCATATGTTTATATTTCGTATTCTGTGATCAGTTTGAGCCTTTGCTGGCATTTATGCTTGTTGTTGAATCGTTGGATCAGCACTCCTTAGAGCATCTATTCCTTCTATCGACTATATACCTGAAGCTGCTAACCTGCATTGGTGACTCATATGCATTTGCCTTGTTGTGTGCATTTTCAACTAAGGGGGAGAAATCTGACAAATCATGTCCCTAGTTGTGTGCACTATTGTAGGGGGAGTTAGTTTGCTTGCTTGTTTTATTTGACAAGTTTTGTTGGTCAATTGGTTCGAAGCAATTTTTCAATTGGTTTGGAGCAGTTCTGCTTGTTGTGTTGAGCCTTTGCCTCTTTCTGGAGGGACTATCCTGTCTTTGTCTCTTTTGCTCTGACTACCTTCTTGCTAGTGGTGTTGAGCCTATTCTACCTCTTCTTGAGGGCTAGCTTTCCTTTGCTTGGTTGCGTCGAGCCGTTGCCCATGTCTTTGGGAACCAAGTTGTCTTGCTCATTCCATTTCGACTTCTTCTGGCTTTGCTTCGCTTTTGGTCGATTGGTTGAGTTCGCTTACTTCTTCTTCCTTCTTTTCTTCTATCTTCATATGATTTGTGTTGGTAGTTGACAATGCACTCTATTGGTATAAATTAACGCACACTCTACTTTATCCGCAAGTGCACAGATAAAATCTACCGATGTAGCACTTCACTGGAGTAACCCAGTTTTAATATTGAACCCAAAGGAACGGATAGTGTTAAGCCTTAAAGTCTAACCCCTGAGTAGCTAACAAGGACGGAGAATCTAGAAGTATAGAGGGGATCATTAAGGTTGTCTAATTTCAATTTAAGAGTGATATGTTTATATTATTCTTAGTGGGGAAGTTGTCATAAAAGGTCACAAACAAAGTATGAGTCTTTTATGCAAATATATAATCCTACCGAGCCTACACACGGGTAAGTGGACTATAGAAGAATCAACATGGCTATAAGAGTCACCCTTGCGAACAACCACTACTACCGGCGTTATAGGAGGCATTTATGAGCTATCAAGTCTAAGCACCACGCTTACACTATCCAACTACTCTAACTCTAGAATGACTAGAATTAAAGTACTCAAAAGAGAGTCATAAACCTTAAGAATAACAAGAACAAAGGTTCAAACTTAAATATAGATGTTGATTACTGAAACAATCGCTGAAGCAAGTTGAAGATGAACTTGAATCCGCAGGTACAAGATGAAGAAGTTGATCCGACAGGCCGGAGCTCCTTCTCAGCTCTCTCCTCCTCCTCTCTCTAATCCGATCTCTAATTACAACTAGATGAACTAGACAACTAGAACTAGAACTAGACGAACTAGAACTAGAAGAACTAGAACTACATCTAATTCTAGATGAACTAGAAGAGATTCATCTAGAGAGACCTCTACTTCTAATTGAAACCCTAGTTTCCGATGTGGAGATGAATAATGAAGATGGAGATGCCTGGAGAGGCGGGTCTGGGTCTGGTTTTATAGCCCGGAGCGTGGAACGTGAGCCCTTGGATCAAACCGACTTTAGGGACGGTGGAGATGCATCCTAGGAGGCGGTGGAAGAAGGTTCCAGAAGGCGGAGGCAAAACGGCCTCCGTGGCCGACCGGCCGGTCTATGGGCCCCACTGGTCGGTCTGGCCCAGTGGGCCCACATGGCGGGCTGCCTCGTGGTGTCTTCTGGTGTCTTCTAGATCCTTCTTTTGCAGGTTTCGTTGCGAAATTAATATCTTTTCATCTAGGACTCCGAATATAGCAATTGATATGTCCATTTCGATCGTCTCGATGAGCTCTTTGCAGTGGTGCACTCCAATTCATCACTTGAGATACTTTTATATGATAAAAACATGGATGTCCTACAAAACAAGTGAGAGCACCAAAACTCATGGAACTTGTTAGTTTTAAACCCTACAACTATGCTTTTCGATTCATTTAGTGTTATTTCATGCAATATTTGATGGTTAATTATGAGCATTAGTGAGCATCAACAAGTTCCCCCAAGCTTACCCTTTGCTAGTCCCGAGCAAAGCCAATCTCAACAATGGATCAGGAGTTGCTGCAATATCTTCATTTCCAACAAGTACACCTGCTGTTAAACAAAAATTCTCCGAAACATAACATGTTATTCTTCATGGGGCTTATTACTTTTACCTCAGATCTTGAGTAATTGAAAGATTGAATGATCAAATCAAGCACTATGTCTCTAGTTCCTTCACTTCACCTTTATCCCGGAGTTTTAATTAATTTTCAAAAGCATTAATACATGTGTTGTCAAATTAAACAATGGATCCAAAGAGAAAGTCAACCAAGCATTGAAAGAAGTGCATGTGTATGGAAAAATGGAGTCAGATGCTCTTTTGAATGTATTCACTCTCTTCTATTTATCAGAGACATATGGCTATTAGGCTTATTCTACTATCGGGCACGTGTCCATTTTTCTGACATTTTTTTTCTTCGAGGTTTCAGACATTTGTTCCTTTTTATTTCCTCGGGATCTATCTTTTTGAGATTTAGGACACTTGTCCCTTTTTATTTCCTCGAATCTTTCTCTCTTTTTTTTCTTTCTCTCTCTTTTTTTAATAGCCACATGCTTCCAACAAACTTCTGAGAGGGTACCAACAGATAATTATGAGCATTTATACGGAAGATGGATGAAATGTGTAAGTGATCTCAATTCAATGGCATGATAAACTACTCATAGGGTCAACAAAGCTTAATTTAACTCAATGCAATTATTAGTCATGTTTATGTTTAGAAATCTCTGGAACTTTAGTGTTATTTAGAACAAGATAATAGCAGCTCAAATCATCACATGTCATATTCCTATTACCTAGACCTTAGATTAAGTATTTGCCAACCATGCATTTAATTTTACTTTAAGGCATCATTATTAATTAGGAGAACTCATGCTTTGAAGACTAGGTACTTGAAAGAAATTAGATAGAGCAACTATTCATCATTTCCATGAAAACGATTAGAGAGAGAGGGTTCTCTTTTAGTCATCAACTTCTTAAAACACACTATTTTATTTATTTAATCTAACACACTTTAAGATATAATATAAAAGCTAATAATAGTAGTAGTAGTAATAATAATAAAGACATACCTGAATCGCGAAGATAACGGGGGTGCGTCTCCCCCAAGCTGGTTCCCTTAATAGCGTTGAGCCTTCATGTGCCCATATATTTTTGTCCTTTTCTTTTTTAATTAATGGTGAGCCTTCATGTGCTCACATTTTTTTTGTTCTTTTTTAATTAATGGTGAGCCTTCATGTGCCCACATTTTTTTTGAATTTGTTTATAGAATGAAAAACTTAAGAGGATAAAGATACTTACGTGGATATATGGGGTGCCTTCCCCCAAGCTGAATATTGACGTAGTCGTTCGATCTTGCAATGTAGCAGACTGGCAGTGGATATGTCCTTCCTCTATTAGAGCTTCGATGATGTTTGTTGAGATAGTGCTCCAACAGTGGATGGAGCATTCACTTGCTCATCAGCTTTTCTTGGCCTTTCAAATCTTATGAAACTCAAATAGACAACAAAACTTGTGAAACAGATTAAGCGTCAGTGGTTGGCCACTAAAGCCTTAGTTGTCTAGAATTTCAGTAAGATCTCTTTCTCAATATTTTTGTATTTTATATTTTTAGGATGCAAGAGAAAATGCAACAGGATGAATGCATGCATATTTTTTTTATTTTTTTATGCCACCAGGGTGAACATTCCTGCGAGTTTTTACACATCATAGAATTATTCACATGGTGTTTTATGGTTTATGATGTAGTGGAACAAATGCAATATTTTTATTTTGTTTTCTAATTAAAATGTTTGTGAATTAAATATGATGATATAAGAAATGATTATGAATTAAATATGAGAAATATGCAGCAAAATAAATATAAAGATAACTACCAATTTTTACCTTTTTGCGAAGGTTCGGATATTTAGGTCCGACGAACCGGACCTTCCCTTGGTTCAGACCTCCCAAGGTATGTTAGATGTTTGGAAAGTTGTTATTGATTGTATCTCTTAGATGCAGACATTTTCTCCCATACTTTCATGGTCTGAGTCTTCACTTCCTGTGGTTCACTGTCTTGAGGTTTCTCTCCTTTCTTTTCTGGGACAGTGTCGATAGCTTCTTCTTCATGATTGGCCTCTCTATTCTCGATAGCTTGTCTTCTTTCGCTTTGAGAGCGGCGTCTTTCACTTCTATTTTTCTTGGGTGCTTCATTAGGCATTTAGTTGATGAAGTTGCATCGTGTCTTTTCTCCAGGAAAGTGAAAATGGATTTCCTCTTGTAAATGATTGTACTTGTAGCGTAGAGGAATGGTCTTCCTAGGATGAGGTGGACATCATCGTCTTCTCATGTCGAGGATCAAGAAGTCTGTGGGGACTTCATGACCTCTAATTCTGACTACGACGTCTTTTATCATTCCTTCTTGTTTATGCCTCTTGATATGGTGTCACTCATGTTCTTCGTTCGTCCAGCAATTTGAAGTGAAGCGTCAATTGTGGAAGCTGGCAGCATCTTGCTCAGTGTGCATGTTCTTGTAGATCTAGGACCTTCACTCTGTGGAATTTGGGAGTGATAAACTTTTCCATGTTTGCTCAAGAGAGTGTCCTGCTCATAAAGACAAGGTAGAGATCAAGTGCATGGGCTCTGTTGGTGGAAAAATGCCAACAGAACCAAAAGTTTTGTTTATTCCCTCTAACCTTAGGCACATTGCACAAGACAAACTTTTTGTTTATGTATTCGATCTTAACATGAGTGATAGGATCAGAGGATGAAAGTAGCATCTTAAAATATTTAACAGATCAAATTACTTAACCCAAGGAAGGATAATCTATGCATAAAGTGTTGATCTTTTCATAATTGAGATATATCATCTTCCAAAGGTTAGATGCACAACATTTTAGCTCATGTAGTTAAGACAGTGAGATTCAAGAGAGTAAAGCTAGGAACAAAGATCAAAGGACTAAACATGTTAAGTTGATTAGGTTGGATCAAGTGAGGTGCAACTTAAACATGTTTTGTTCTTTATTTATGTTCATACTAGAATCAAGAAGAAACTTTTAAAGTGATGGTCACTTACCTTGAAATGTTACTTTGTCATTGAAGAGTGATGTGTCAAACCACCTTGTGGAAGCTCCTCTTGTCTAGCTGGCTTGTCTTCTCTTGCTCGTCTCACCGTGTGCTTGAGAGGAGCAACATCACAGTGGAATCATCTTTATAGGTATCGACCTTCCTTCTCTATGTGTCGACTTATCAGTAAAGGCACATTGTTCCTCGAGGACGCTTACTAGGATCCTCTCTTTCTTGTATTAATTTTGTACTATGAGGATGTAGGGACAGTTCCACATTCTTCTCTTGTCAACCTTTCTTGTTTTCCTTTAATTATTGGGTTGATAAGAGACTTGAAGTTAGAGCTGCTACTCGAGTGCCTCCATGATAGTCTTTGTCTTTTAATGTCACAACTGAGACTTGTTCTCTCAACAGTGTCTAGATGATGGAGATCTTATCGGTTGTTTTTCTTGATTTGCTGGCTCAGGTACTATCTCTACATCTTCTAATTCTTGTGGTGTAGTGGCTTCATCCTTCATAATGTCCTCCTCAATTCTTGGTAGTTGGTTCTCCTTTTGGCGTCTTCTTTTAGTTCTCTTTGGCTGCTCATAAGTGATGTAGATGTTGAAGGTGTAGCGAAAGATCCAAAAGTTGACTTCTCCAGGTCCGATAAAGATGATAACATTGATGGTGTTGAAGAACGATCTTCCAAGAATGAGTGGTGGATCATACTCTCCTTTTCAATTGGGACAACATCTAGTGGTTTGTATTGATCAAGGTGGTGAGTAGAAGATCAATATGTCTTGAAGCTAAGTTTCTCCTTCTTCCCTTTGATTGTGAAACACATCTAGACAACGGAATTCTCTCCCAGGCTGGCTTGCATATGGATTCCCAAACAACATGTTCATGTGTTGGATTTGCAGATCTTGTTATTGTTGTAGTGGTACCATCTTATGTCCCAAGCTAGCTCTTGATTAGAAAAGAGGATAACTTCCCACTTCTTGTCTTGATGTCTTGGACAATGATGGTTGCAGGCATAGGTTGTCTCATACGAGGTAAGTTGTATCCTGTTTGTCATCAGTGCCCAAGCAAGACTCGAAGCTAGGCTAGCACCGCCATTTGTGATCTGAGAGTAGATTTGTGTGTTTATGGTTTGAGTTTTGGATCTTCAATGTTCAGACCAAACCATGGATGAACAAAATCTCTCTCCTGCGTAATGTTAGTGGATATATACCCGAAGGATTGCAAGAATTTGAAGCATGGGTTATTATCCACAACTTATGTATTTTGCATCTATGCTAATAAAAAGTTGTTTTTAGGATTACTTTAGCATAAACTAATATTTCATGTGTTGGCTGCACTTTAACATGATTCAAGGCAAAAGATAACTTGCAGTAGAAGACAAAATAAATAAACTTTGATACTCACAGTTCTCTCATCTATGATGAATGAGCTGAGTCTTCATTGTGCAAAGTTGTTGAAATTCATTGTATGCCTTGCTTCATTTCCAGTGTGAGTTCATCTCCAGACTTCCCAAATTGATATTGAAAGTTTCCCTACAGGGGTTAGTCCAACAAAATATCCAACATCCACTATAGCATACTATCAGCTCAAAAATCAACCTAGACACCACGTCTAATTTGATCTAGGAAGGCATTTTAACTTAATTGCTTAAATTAAAAGCCTTTTAAAGCAAGATCACCACTCCTAAACTAGGCACCATGCTTAATTTAAGAGATGTATGAAAATACTCCAAACCTAAACATATAATATAGCGAATGAGGGTAGCATGAAAGTATTATAGAGATTTATTCAGATGGTGATGAAAGAGTATGATTAGTATATGAGCATATCTTAAAGGTAGGGATAACCAACATAGCAACACAGAAAGAGATGCTCTTAGAAAGTCTATTCCCCAAGCTTGGATTTTGCAAATCGAGATTGGATGAATGTAATTCAATGTTACATGGTGATTGGTTGGGCATACCTTATGTTTGTTGTTCCTTCGTTCTTTTCTGCTCCAGACCTAGAAAGGTTAGTGACAAGAATACCCGAAGGAATAATTTCATAATTATATTTCTATGCTCATGACAGAAGGAAGTGCAGCGGAAAGGTAGGCGTAGCTAATAACCAGATGTTATGATAGGGTGTAAGGATTCTACTGGTTATAGCTTGCACTCATGGGGTAGTGATATATAAGAGTGGAGTTCAAAAACAACATTCATAAGAATGAACACAAAAATAATGAAAAGACTGGGACAAAAAAGGAAAGATAAAAGTATGATTACAAGGTTAAACTAAGAGATCTACCGTTCCCAGGCAACGGTGCCAGAAATGCTTGTTGGTATAAATTAACGCACACTCTACTTTATCCGCAAGCGCACGGATAAAATCTACCGATGTAGCACATCACCGGAGTAACCCAGTTTTAATATCGAACCCAAAGGAACGGATAGTGTTAAGCCTTAAAGTCTAACCCCTGAGTAGTTAACAAGGACGGAGAATCTAGAAGTATAGAGGGGATCATTAAGGTTGGCTAATTCCAATTTAAGAGTGATATGTTTACATTATTCTTAGTGGGGAAGTTGCCATAAAAGGTCACAAACAAAGTATGAGTCTTTTATGCAAATGTATAATCCTACCGAGCCTACACACGGGTAAGTGGACTATAGAAGAATCAACAAGGCTATAAGAGTCACCCTTGCGAACAACCACCACTACCGGCGTTATAGGAAGCATTTATGAGCTATCAAGTCTAAGCACCACGCTTACACTATCCAACTACTCTAACTCTAGAATGACTAGAATTAAAGTACTCAAAAGAGAGTCATAAACCTTAAGAATAACAAGAACAATGGTTCAAACTTAAATATAGACGTTGATTACCGAAACAATCGCTGAAGCAAGTTGAAGATGAACTTGAATCCGTAGGTACAAGATGAAGAAGTTGATCCGACAGGCCGGAGCTCCTTCTCAGCTCTCTCCTCCTCCTCTCTCTAATCCGATCTCTAATTACAACTAGATGAACTAGACAACTAGAACTGGAACTAGATGAACTAGAACTAGAAGAACTAGAACTATATCTAATTCTAGATGAACTAGAAGAGATTCATCTAAAGGGACCTCTACTTCTAATTGAAACCCTAGTTTCTGATGTGGAGATGAATAATGAAGATGGAGATGCCTGGAGAGGGGGGTCTGGGTCTGGTTTTATAGCCCGGAGCGTGGAACGTGAGCCCTTGGATCAAACCGACTTCAGGGACGGTGGAGATGCATCCTAGGAGGCGGTGGAAGAAGGTTCCAGAAGGCGGAGACAAACAGCCTCCGTGGCCGACCGGCCGGTCTATGGGCCCCACCAGTCGGTCTCGCCCAGTGGGCCCACGTGGCGGGCCGCCTCGTGGTGTCTTCTAGATCCTTCTTTTGCAGGTTTCGTTGCGAAATTAATATCTTTTCATCCAGGACTCCGAATATAGCAATTGATATGTCCGTTTCGATCGTCTCGACGAGCTCTTCGCAATGGTGCACTCCAATTCATCACTTGAGATACTTTTATATGGTAAAAACATGGATGTCCTACAAAACAAGTGAGAGCACCAAAACTCATGGAACTTGTTTGTTTCAAACCCTAGAACTATGCTTTGTGATTCATTTAGTGTTATTTCATGCAATAGTTGATGGTTAATTATGAGCATTAGTGAGCATCAACACACTCATCAAGGGGGTGATTACGGATACATGGGTGTATGCCGGATCTTGAGATGATGAGTGATTGTCAACTTGGATGATGCACATGTTCTTTGGCTTGTGTTGTGCAGGTGTCGAGCACAGAGACGGTGATCGAAGGCAAGGTGAAGGTCAAGTAGAGACGTGTTGTGCTGATGGACCTAGAGCGGTGAAGGGCACACGTGAGGCTTGGACTGACAAACCGGTGGCCTGAGGATCGGCCGTGGTGGCTGACAGCCTGGGACAGCGACAATTGAAGACTTGCGGGTGGACGGGGTGCACGGGCGGTGCATCCCTCTACGACGTCGGTTTGGTGGTTGAGCCATAGAAAAACCACCAAGTGGACGGTTTCCAGGTTTGGGCCTCAAAACCTGGGTGCAGCCGGTTTCTGAGTTTGGGCCACAAAACTCGGGCTGAGAACGGTTTCTAGGTTTGGGCCTCAAAACCTAGGTTCTAGCGGGTTTCTGAGTTTGGGCCACAAAACTCAGGCGACGGACGATAGGTTTCCCGGTTTTGGCCTCAAAACCGGGGGATGGCCTAGGTTTCCCGGTTTCAGCCTCAAAACCAGGGGGAGGTCCGTTGAAAAGGACGAGCGGCGCAGTGGCAACACGTGGCGGTCGCGTCGAGGCGAAGCTACCTGATGTGCGGGCATGGCCGTCGGATCAACATCAACCTCGAGTTGGTCAGGAATACCCTTAGGGTTAGCCTGCTCGCTCATTAGTTGTAAGGGTAGAAGGGGAATTTAGGCTATATATGGAGATGCCACCCCTCCCTCCAGACTATCTCAGCCATTGCTATTTTCATTCTAGGGTTCCTGCTCTCCCAATCCCTGCTGTAGCTACTGAGATCCGCAGATATGGTGAACAATATCTCTATGTATTTGGATTTTGCGGAAACGGGACCGGATTCCCATTGTCTCCTCGTGGGGACGAATTTCGGTTGGCAATTCGTGGTCTTGATTCGTGTTTTGAACTTGTTCTTCGCGTTCTTCGTTTCTCCACGATTTTCCCGTCACTCGATCTCCCTCCACGTTGCGTCTTTTTCGAATCCACTTGAACCAACTTGTTCTTTGATGTGAGGAGAACATTTCCACCAAAGGAATTCATCTCAATCCTCACGAACAAGTAGATCGGGTCGATTCATGTTTCGTGGCGCTTTTTTGGTTCTTGCACCTTCCCTTTCGATTTCCCGTTGATTGAGTTGATTTGAGGAGATGATTTCTTAGGGATAGTCTCCCAACTACCTCGTGATCATCTTCTCCAATTTTGGGATCAAGGGATTTTGATTTGTATCGAATTTGGGGAGATTTGGGAGAAGGGCGATTGAAATTGCCCTCCCTGAGTGGTCGCGGACAGTCCGCCACTCAGGGCGCGGACAGTCCGCGCGTCGGGCTCGAGCCGGACCAGTGGCTGCGCAGCTCGACTGTTCCTGTCCAGGTTGACTGGCGGATAGTCTGCCGTTGTCATCCGCGGATAGTTCGGGATTGTCCAGGGAGACTTCAGCAGCAGTGCTATTTTTTGTTTCTTTCTGGCGAATAGTCTGCCAGTGGACCGCAGACAGTCCGCAGTAGGTGCGGAAAGATCAGCACCAGGGGCCCAGACAGTCTGGCAACCTGTTGTAGGTTGTATTTTCGTGCGTTTGCTCTCCCGGCTTTTCCGCTTGGTTTTAGGACTTCTCGTTTGATCCTAGAGTTCACCAAGGAACCTCTCTAGGTATCTTTGCTACTCGTTAGCATCAGTATTTGGAGATTTCCCGACGTAGCCATCCATCTACGTTTGGTAGTTGGTTTTTGGAGTTGAACTTGAGCCGGAGCTCTTGGGTTTGACTCGCTCTCGTTTGGTGGTGCCTCGTTGTGATCCTAGGGATCATCCACCCTCTTCCAAGGGTCGTGGGCATCACGTTTTGCACTCGGAGCTTTTGGGGTTGTTTCGTGGGATAGAGGCCAAAGTTTTGAAAGAAAATTTTTAGGCTCCCATTCACCCCCCCCCCTCTGGTCGCTTTCTGGTAGCATTCTCAGTCCTTCAAAGTGAAAGACTCAGAACTAGAGACATAGCAATCTAGCATATATGAAATAGCATAAGTGATCTCAACACATTCTAAACATGCTAGTTGCCAATCTCAATGGTGAACATGTTTCAATTTTTAAGTTCCTTAAGCATGTTCATCATTCATAAAAATAGCTTAGCTCAACATGTATAATGTGATCCGGGAGAGCCTAAGCTACTAGCATCATCATAAAGCATAAGAGTATACACTAATCAGAGCTTAAGTTCATTCTAGAGACTATAAACATGAAGCTTGTGAATGTAAAGTGTATACAAGATGAAATGCAAGCAGAAGTCAGTATCAAAGCAAAAGACACTAGACTGAAAGTATCGGAGCAGAAAACTCAAAACAAAAAAGAGTATAAAAGAGTCAGTCTATGATACACAAAATGTTTCCCCCATCTAAAAGGGGAAACACACACCAAGCTCACCTCTCAACCTAGAAAAAGATGAGAGATCCAAAGGCTTGTTGAAAATATCTACAACCTGGTTATGGGTGTCTACATGCCTAAGATTAATGTCGCCTTTCTCGTAGTGATCACGAAGAAAATAAAAGCGAACATCGATGTGCTTGGTCTTAGAGTGAAGGATAGGGTTCTTTGCTACACTAATGGTAGAGGTGCTATCGCAAAGCAAAGGAACCCGACTGAAATCCAGACCAAAATCACGCAAAGTAGCAACCATCCATAAAAGTTGTGATGCACAAGAAGCAGCGGCAACATACTCGGCACAAGTAGATTGGGCTACGCTAGACTATTTGCGAGAAGACCACGAAACCAGTGAAGAACCAAAAAATTGACAAGTACCAGAAGTAGACTTGCGCTCGAGCCGACAGCCGACAAAATCCGCATCGAAATAACCACAAAGTGAAAGAGTAGAAGAAGAAGAATACCAAAGCCCAAATTCAGGAGTGAATCGGAGGTACCTCATGATGCGCTTGACTGCTTGCTTGTGGGAAGTTTGAGGGGACGCCTGAAAACGAGCGCACAGACACACTGAGAAGTGTATGTCTGGCCTCGTCGCCGTCAGGTGCAGGAGTGAGCCGATCATGCTTCTGTACTCCTTCTGGTCAACTGGCTCTCCGTCCTTATCCGCGTCCATCACAATAGTCGTCACCATGGGCGTTGTAAGAGGCTTGGCCTCGCACATGTCGAACTTCTTCAGGACGTCCTTCGTGTACTTGCCTTGATGCACTAACGTCCCATCTCGGGTTTGCTTGATTTGCAACCCGAGGAAGAAGGTCAACTCACCCATCATACTCATCTCAAATTCCTCACCCATAGTATCTGCAAACTTGGCAACAAGTGCGTGAGAGGAGCCACCAAAGATGATATCATCCAGGTAAATCTGAACTAAAAGGATGTCATTGCCTTGCTTGAGGAGAAACAAAGTCTTATCTACTCGTCCCATTTTAAAACCCTTGGAGAGCAAAAAAGTTTTCAAACGCTCATACCAGGCTCCAGGGGCTTGTTTCAAACCATACAAAGCTTTTGAAAGTTTGAAGACATGGTTTGGAAACTTGGGACTCTCGAAACCTGGGGGTTGTCTCACATAAACCTCTTCCTCTATATACCCGTTCAAGAAAGCACTCTTGTCATCCATCTGGTAAAGCTTAAAACCCTTCGAAGCTGCAAAAGCTAGAAGGATACTAATGGCTTCTAAACGGGCTATAGGGGCAAAGGTTTCCTCATAGTCTATCCCCTCTTTCTGGCTAAAGGCCTGGGCAACTAACCTAGCCTTGTTCCTCACTACCATCCCATCCTCACCCTGTTTGTTTTTGAAAACCCATTTGGTACCTATAGGGTGGCATTCTGGTGGAGGTGGAACTAGGGTCCAGACTTGATTTCGCTCAAAGTTCTCTAACTCCTCATGCATGGCATTAACCCAGTTAGGATGAGAAAGAGCGTGTCCAACATCTTTGGGCTTAAAAGAAGCAACGAATGCAGAATGAGCAAAGTGTGAGATTTCATACGCTCGCGACCACGTGACTCGCTAGTTGATGCCGCCGATCATCTGCTGCGGGGGATGGGCCTGCTGAATGCTTCGGGGCGCTTGCCTCGCCAAAGTCGCCTCCCCCTCGCTAGATGTTGTCGCTCCCTCAGGTGCAGCAGGTGCTTGCTGGAGAGGTGGCTCTAGAGGACCCCAAGTAGACGAAGTACTGGGATCGGGTCCTCGAGTTGAAATCGTCATCGCAGGGTCGACAGGGGCAGCTAGTGGAGTTGGCTTGGGATCACCCCAATCGGCATCGTCCTGCTCCTTCTCCACAAAGATCGACTCTACAATCTCCTGATGTCCTGCAACATCAAAAGCAGAAGAAACACAGGGCATAGTCTCATCGAATGTGACCTTGTAGGTCTCCACTATCCGGTTAGTCTCAAGGTTAAGAACTCGATAAGCACGCGAATGCAAAGAATAACCAAAAAACATACCGTCAAAAGAGCGAGATTCAATTTTGTCCAAATTGCCCTGTTTCAGGATAAAGCACTTGCACCCAAACACCCGAAAATGAGACACCTTGGGTACCCGTCCAAAATGCAACTCATAAGAAGTGTTCTTCATGAATGCTCGAAGAAAGATGTGATTTGAAACATGGCAAACATTGTTGATCGCCTCGTCCCAAAAACGTCTAGGAGTCCTATGCTCATCAAGCATCGTCCTGGCCATCTCAACAAGGGTCCGGTTCTTGCGCTCAACAACACCGTTCTGCTAAGGACATAAGGACAAGACAACTGATGCTCGATTCCATGAGAAGAACATGAAGAGGCAAACTGTGAGTTAACAAACTCAGTACCATTATCGCTATGAATAGCTCTAATAGTATCAGGGGGAAACTGTGTTTTCAACCTCAAGATCAAATCCCCAGCAAACAAAAAATCTTCATCCTTAGCCTCCATGAAGAACACCCAAGAGTACATCAAAAAATCGTCAACGATCACTAGAACGTACCACTTCCCACCCGCTGAGCAAACCCGAGCTGGACCAACAGTGTCCATGTGTAAAAGCTCGCTGGGTTGCTTGGTCATCACCTGATTAATAGGTGGGTGAGAAGCAGCAACCATCTTCCCATGACGACAAGGATGGCAAACAAGGTCCTTCTGAAACTTAAGCTTGGGCAATCCTTGGATTAGGCCAAGTGAGCTAAGCCTTGCAAGCAAGTCGAAACTCAACTGACCAAGTCTCCTATGCCACTTCCACAAATTAGAAGAAGGACCAGCCATCAAGCATCTAGCTGAGCCGAAAGAGCGAGAAAAATTGGCTCTAAAAACACATCCAAAAGGGACGATCCAACAAACAAGGTCTCCCCGAGAGTCAAAACTCGACTCAAACCCTTCTTAAAGCGCACTTCAAAATCATCCTCAAGGAGTTGCGAAACAGAAAGCAAATTGAAATGCAAGTTAGAAACCAAAGCAACATCCTTGAGCATGAAGTTCTCATTAAGTCGAATCGACCCACGAGAAGTGACCTTACCTGTACCACTATCCCCGAAAGTGATGTACTCCTTATGCACAACGAGGTCTAGGCTGGAGAACCATTCCTTCTTTTCCGGTCAGGTGGCGCGAACACCCGGAATCCATGAGCCACATGTTCTCCAGCCAAAGTTCCTGCATCAATAGAAAGGCAGGAAATGAGCATATGGCACAACACTGGGGTTAGTTTACTAAGAAGGATACCAGTGATGTGTCATAGGCCCAGAAAAAGTGTTAGAAGAAACACCAAATTGTCCTCGTCCCATGGGTGGATAGCGATCACCACCAAACTGAAAGGGTGGTCCGCTATGGAACGGAAAACCTCCAACACCTACATGTCCCACTTGAGGAAAGCGATCACCACCATGCTGAAAAGGTGGTCCGCTATGGGACTGTGCAGCAAAACCTCTTATACCCAGCTCACGGTCGTATTGAGGATGACCGGAACTACGACGGGCACGACCACCACCCTGTGGTCTAGCTGCCTGAGGGGGTGCACCTCCAAGCCTAGCGCCCTGCCTCTGAACTCCCCGACCTTGCACACCATGGAGAGGGTGGTGCCTGACCTGGTTGTTCAGTTCCAACTCCTTCCTAGCCTCTCTCTTCCTTCGAAAGCAAAACTCAGCTAGGTGACCCTCGCGGTGACAGTACTCACACTCGAACCTCACCACTCTCTTGGGTTGTTGGTTCCTACAGTTGCGAGGGTTGTTCAGTCTGGTTGGCTGCTTGCCCTTCGGAAGGGGATCACTAGAGATGCCAGGAAGGGTGTCAAGTGTGTTCCTAAGATGGTTAGGTTTGGGAACCCACACTTGCTTGCGAGGTGGAGCCTTGGGAGGTTCATCAAGGATGCTATCCTTGGTGATAGGCTTGGGAGGCTCAGGTGGGGTGATCTTACTAAGCTTAGGGATAGCGGATGTCTTCTCACTAGGGTTCACTCCGCTAAACTCACTGATCTTGCCAAAGATGTTAGCGCCCTTCCCACCTGAAGCGCTACTCCCGAGCAATCAGTTCCCCTCTTGAACTAACTGATCATCATGCCCAACTGCGGCTCACTGCATGACACCCAACTCAGGATGGACCGAAGGTATGTGTTTTCCTCCTCAGTTTGCATCCTATCGTGCCGACAGTTGGCAATCTCAAGCTCCATCGCCGCGCATCGCTCACATTGAGCGAACAAGGTGCTAACTGAGCTGGCCTTCATGGCTTCAGCAAGCTTGGCACTAACTTCTGCCA
Source organism: Coix lacryma-jobi var. lacryma-jobi (assembly GCA_009763385.1). Taxonomy (NCBI): domain Eukaryota; kingdom Viridiplantae; phylum Streptophyta; class Magnoliopsida; order Poales; family Poaceae; genus Coix; species Coix lacryma-jobi. Next base: position 164,459,125 of record CM019822.1, read on the forward strand.
ACTCAGTTCGCAAGCCTGAACAAGACTTGCACGCACCCAGCAAAGAAGACCTCGCCTTCACTTCCTTTAGCTCCTTCTTGAGGGAGACACACTCATGACAATCACCCACCAAGTCTAGCCTACTGTTCAGCTCATCATACACCTCAATCAAAGAGGCATACTTGGTTTGCAGGGAGGAGAAATGTGTCATGTGTGTGGTGCACTAGTCACACTCCTCCTCATCGGTCACCTTCACCTCGGACCTAGCAAACTCTAACTCCTTAAGCGCTTCAGCTAGCTTAGTCTCGAAGTCATTGCGCTCTCTGAAGGCACGCTTGAGTTGCTTGTCTTGACCAAGGACAATGTCAACCAAGGTGTCACGCTCACCGGTAAGACGATCAACAAGAGAAGAGGATGATACCTCAGAAGCGTCGTCGTCGTCGTTGTCGGTGTCGGCGTCCTTGTCCAGACACTTGCGGTCCTCCTCATCCAAGGCCATGGTGCAGAAGCCCTTGGAGAAGTTGTCAAAGAGGCAGAGTCCGTTGAAGCGTTCTTCAGTCTTGTGCTCGGATCCATCGTCGCTGGAGTCATTGTCGGAGCTCTTCTCGACGTCGCTAATGGAGGCAATGAAGGCACGTCGGCCGACGTCGAAAGCCTTCTCCACGTCCTCCCGGTGGTAGGTGCCGTTCTTATTCTTCGCGGTGTTGTTCTCCGGCTTGGCCTTGCGCCTGGAGTTGCGGTTCTCCGGCTCACGCCAGCGATTCAGACGGTTGTTGTGAAACCACGAGAACCGGGTGATGATGAGGGCAAGGTCATCATCGTCCAACGCCTCCACCTGCTCCTCTGTCACTGAAAGCAAAGAAGACAAAGCAAAGAGAGGTGGTGATGCATCAATGGAATAAGTCGATCCACCCTTGCTAGAGACCAGAGCCATGGAATGTGAAGACGGGTTCTTCAGCTTGGCCTGAGTCAGGTGATCGATCTTGGTGGTCTTGAGCTTGCTGAATAGATCGTCCACGGTGAGGGTGTCGTAAGCAGGAGACCCAATGATAGTCGACACCTTCACCTCCCATACCTTCCGATCCAGGGCATATAAAAGCTTGAGTGCCCTCTCATGATCATCATAAGGTAGGTTGGTCTGATTGGCACGCATCTTGTTCACGATCGTCTGGAAACGAGCAAACATAACGTCAATCGTCTCTCCCTCCATCTGAACAAAGTTCTCGTATTCCCGCTTATAAGTCTCAAAGAGTCTGGTCTTGACCTAAGCGGTCCCCTCGTGATAGCTCTGAAGCTTCACCCAGATCTCTCGAGTAGTCTGAAGCTCAGAAACACGCTCGAACTCAGGAAGAGAGATGTTGGCCAAAAGCATGTTACGGGCCTTAGAGTTGGCCTCGTGTTGGTCAATTTGGTGCTGACCCACATGTGCCGCAAGGACCACGTAATCGGCATCCTCGCATATCTCCCACATGGAAGATCAGATGCTGTTGAGATAAGCACGCATCCGAATCTTCCAATAGGGATAGTTCGTCCCATCGAAATAGGGAGCCTTGCCGTCCCCTCGATCCATGTCGCCCTTAGGATCTGAAATCGATTAAGGTAGAGAAGATCCTTAACCGGCTCCGATTCCAATTGAAGGACCGGATTGGTGACCAGAGGGAGGGGGGGTGAATGGGAGCCTCAAATTTCAACTCGTGAAATAGATGGCCCTTGTCCCAGAAAGTCACCCCAAATGCGAATACTCGAAACAACCAGCGAGTTCACAACCTATGAATAGGTGGATACCCTAGGAGATGTCCTAGTGCTACAGCGGAACTACTGGAGAAACCCCAAAACCAAGTGCCAAAGCCAAGAACCAAAACTGCAAAATGTGTAGGTTCGCGGACTGTCTGGGGTCAGGGTCCCGGACTCTCCGCGGTAGAGGCCCAGACCTGTCCGCGGCTGGGTGCCGGACTGTCCGCCGGCAAATTTGCAAAAACCAAACAGTTCTGCAAGTCTGCTGGGCAGGTCCCAGACTGTATGCGGGTTTGTACCGTGGCCTGTCCGCCATTCACTTGACACTGAACAGTCAAGGGGCTGCGCCTGACTGACCTGATCAAAACCCGATGCACGAACTGTCCACCGTCAGGGCGTGGACTGTCCGCCACCACACAGAAAGCACAAAAACTGCACGGCTCAAACACAAAATTGAATCAACCTTCACCAAATCGAAAGGGGCTTCAACCAAACTTCTCCCAAGTGTTCTCCTACGTATTGGGGTGCTAATCCTCAGAAATCATCGCACCAAACCAAGTGAATCACGAGAAATCCGAAGAACACTTGAAAAGGGGGAAGAACGAAGAACGAACGCGATTTTAGCCCGATCTATGAATTTGTGAAGTTAGAGGAGAAATCCTTCAGTGGAAAGAAGGAGCTCACGACATAGAGCAAACTGATTCAAGTGGAATCGAAAATCATCTCACGGAGAGGGAGAACGAGGCAAATCTCGGGAGATGAAAAACCGAAACGCGAAGAACACGAACACAAAACACGAATCGATCCGGGATTTCAACCGTGTGTCTACCACACGAGACAATCGTGAGATTACGGTCTCACTACCTCAAAATCCCAAAGCATAGAGGTATGATTGGAGTCTCTTTGTGGATCACAGGCAGCGAGGTATGATTAGAACCTAAGCGAGGGCTAGAGAGAGAGAGCTCAGGCAATTGTGGCTGCCAGGATAGAATGAGAGGAGGGGCGCCTCTCTTATTTATAGCCTAAAACAATAGTCCCCTTCTACCCCTTCATACAAGAGCAAAGCGGCCAACCCTAGGGGTATCCCGGTCCAACTCTGACGAGTTTTGATCCGACGGCCACGCGCCTTCCTCATCCTTAGCTTCGCCTTGACGCAAGCCTCAGAATGCTGCCACGTGCCGTCCTGTCGACCACCTCGCCTTCCTTGTGAAGGACCGAGAAAGCACTAGCAAGGCGACCAGAGGGGGGGTGAATGGGAGCTCAAAAATTTCTCTCGAAACTTTGGGCAAATGTCCCAAAATCAACCCCGAGAAACGGCGACCGAAACCGTGATGCTCATGACCCTTGGAAGAGGGTGGATGCTCCCTAGGATCATAGCGGAGGACCACAAAGAGATAGCAAACCAAACTCCAAAAGCTCCGGCTCGAACACGACCCCAGAAACCAAGTCCCGAACGTAGATAGACGGCTACGTCGAGAAACTCCTAAATACCTATGCTAACAAGCCGGGAGAGCAAACGCACTAAACCGAAGCACACAGCCGAATCCCGGACTGTCCGTCGGTACGGTCCCGGACTGTCCGCGGGCAAGTGGCGGACTGTCCGCCGGCAAAACTCGCCAAACAGCAAGGTTGCTGCAAAGTCCCTGGACGTTCCCGGACTGTCTGCGGCTTTGAACTGCGGACTGTCCGCCGTTCAAACAAGTGCCAAATCAGCCGAAGAACAGTGCCACTAGTCTGGCTCGTCCCCGACTCGCGGACTGTTCGCGCCCTGAGTGGCGGACTGTCCGCGGTCACTCAGGGAGGGCGATTTTGATCGCCCTTCTCCCAAATCTTCTCCAAATCGATTCAAATCAAAATCCCACGTTCCCAAACTTGGAGAGGATGATCACGGAGTAGTTAGGAGACTATCCCCAAGAAATCATCCGCTCAAATCGAGTCAATCACCGGGAAATCAAAAGGGGAGGAGGATGAACCGAAAAGCGCCACGAAAATGAAATCAACCCGATCTACTTGCTCGTAGGGAGATAGATGAATTCCTTCAGTGGAAATGATCTCCTTTCAACTACAAACAAGTTGATTCAAACAGATTTCGCAAAGACGCAAGGGAGATAGAGATCGAGTGACGGGAAAATCACGGAGAAACGAAGAACGTGAAGAACACGAATCAAAATGTGAATCAACACATCAATCTGCAACCGTGTGGCTACCACACGCTACAACAGTGAGGTTACGGCCTCACTTCCTCAAAATCTCTAGTACACAGAGGTATGGTTCTCTGCGGATCTCAGCTAGCTACAGCAGGGGATTGGGAGAGCAGGAAACCCTAGAAGCCAAGAGCAAATGACAGAATGACTAACTGAGATAGATGGGGAGGTGGGTGTCTCCCCCTATTTATCCTAACTCTAACCTATTCCTAATTCCCACTCTACCCCTGACTACTTACAGAGCGAACCAGCTAAACCCTAGGGTTATTCTGGACCAACTCGGTGGTAGGTGTATCCGACGGCCACGCTCGCACAACTCGTAGCGTTGCCTCGACGTAACCTCCCGATTGCCGCCACGTGCCGCCCTCGCTCTGCATCCCCGGTTTTGTGGCCCAAACCGGGAAACCAGCCTTTTCCAGCCAACCCCCGGTTTTGAGGCCCAAACCGGGAAACCAGCCCACCAGCATCTGAGTTTTGAGGCCAAACTCAGCAAACCCTCAGCGCCTAGGTTTTGAGGCCCAAACCTGGAAACCGTCCTCAGCCCGAGTTTTGTGGCCAAACTCGGAAACCGTCCACGCCCAGGTTTTGAGGCTCAAACCTGGAAACCGTCCACGCGATGGTTTTTCCCTGGATCTACCACCAAACCGACATCGTAGATGGGATGCACCTCCCGTGCACCCCGTCCACCGACACGTGTCCCCAAGTCCATGACTCAGGCAACACATGACCGCACTTCTTCACTTGTTGTCGTCACAGGCTGCCAGCCACCACAGCTGATCCTTGGGCCTCTGGTCCCTCAGTCCAAGCCTCACGTCCGCCCTTCGCCACTCCCGGTCCATCGGCACGGCACGTCTTTACTTGACCTTCACCTCGCATTCGATCATTGTATCCGTGCTCGACACCTGCACAACACAAGCCAAAGAACATGCGCATCATCCCAGTTGACAATCACTCATCACTCAGAGACCCGGCATACACCCATGTATCCGCAATCTCCCCCTTGATGAGTGCATTGTCAACTAACAACACAAATCATAATAGAAAGAGAAGAAGGAAGAAGGAGAAGAGAGAACTCGACCAAATGACCCAAAAGCATAGCAAAGCCGAAGAGGGTCAAGTGGAAAGAGCGAAAGAACTTGGTTCCCAAAGACATGGGCAACGACTCGACGCAACCAAGCAAAGCAAAGCTAGCCCTCAAGAAGAGGTAAAACAGGCTCAACACCGCTAGCAAAACCCAATCAAAAATATCAAAGCAAAATGCTAGTCCCTCAAGATAGAGGCACAGAAGCTCAACACAACTAGCAAAGAAGGCTCGATACCGACTGTTACCAAAAAGAGTTTGACACCAATTGAAAATCTAAAAAGCAAATGCTAGTCCCTCAAGAAAGAGGCTAAGGCTCAACGCAACTAGCAAACTGCTCCAAACCAATTGAAAATGTCAAAGACTCAACCGGAAACAAACTCCCCCTCGAATAGTGCAAACAACCAGGAAGACTCCCCCTTAGCTGAAACGGAGGGTAATGATTTCCAATTTCTCCCCCTTAGTTGAAAATGCACTTATCAAGAAATAAGGCTCCCCCTCAGAAAATGCACCAACAAAAAGTGCCAACAAGAGAGGTTCTCCCCCTTCCAAAATGCATATGAGTCAAAATGCAAGTTAGGAGCTTCAAAAGTATAGTCAAGAGAGTGCAAGGATGCTCTATAGAGTTCAAATCCGATGACTCAGAAAAAAACACAGAATGCTAGCAAAGGCTCAAGCTGATCACTAAGAATGAAATATGAACATGTGAGCAGTTTTAAGCCGAAAAAAAGTATTCACCATCAAAATAGCACAAGACATGTATGGACAGGAAGTCAAATGTGCTAAGCATGTATACCAAGTGAACTACCCCTAGCACAGTTCAATCATCATGCTGATACCAATTTAGGCATATACTTGTGATTTCAGATTTTAATCGGAGTTGCAGCGGTGAAATTACACAAGTTCAGAAAACAACATGTGACTGCGAGAGGTTGAATGCTTGTTATTGCCTAACTTTTCAACTGTGCGAAGCCTATGCATAAGCAATCAGAAGCTTAAAGCAACAGTTTCGGTCATACACTACACAGCTCAAGTTTAACTCAAAGTGCAATGAGAAACAGTCTCGAAACTGTGAGGTGTTAACAAGCAAACCCATCTCGATCTTTTCAATTCACTTAACTTGGTTCAGATTTTAAACAGTATATGACATACCAAGCAAGTGAATGACTCAACACTAGAGACATAGCAACCTAGCATATATGAAAAGCAGGAATGACCTCAACACATCCTACACATGCTAGTTGCATATCTCAATGGTGAATATTGTCAAGTTTTAAGTTTATTATCAAATTCACCATTCAAAAATAGCTCAGCTCATAGTATGCACTAGTGATCAGAAAGAGCATAAGCTACAACATCAACATAAAGCATCGGAGCAAAAACTACACAAAGCATAGTTACATTCTTCAGATTATACATATGAAGCTCAGAATGTAAAAGCGTATGCTAAAATGCAAAAGATGAACGAAGAAATAAAAAAGAAGCGAAAACAACTGAAAACAAAAAGTCAGTGTATCATACAAAATCCAAAGTGTTTCCCCCACCTAAAAGGGGAAACACACACCAAGCTCACCTCTCAACCGATTAAAGGTTGATTGGTCCAAAGGCTTGGTAAAAATATCAGCAAGCTGATGATGAGTATCGACATGGCGAAGGTCGATATCACCCTTCTCATAGTGGTCTCGCAGAAAATGAAAGCGCACATCAATGTGTTTGGTCTTCGAGTGAAGCACGGGGTTCTTAGCAACGCTAATCGCACTCGTGCTGTCACAAAGCAATGGAACACGAGAAAAGCTCAGACCAAAATCACGCAAAGTGGCCATCATCCAGAGTAACTGGGAACAGCAGCTAGCCGCAGCAACATACTCAGCCTCTGTGGTAGACTGGGCGACGCTAGACTGCTTGCGAGAGGACCACGAAACAAGAGAAGAACCAATAAACTGGCAAGTCCCAGAAGTGGACTTGCGATCAATACGGCAACCAGCAAAATCGGCATCGGAATAACCGCAAAGGGAAAGGGTGGAGGAAGCAGAATACCAAATCCCGAATTCTGGAGAGAAGGATAAGTACCTCATTATGCGCTTGACCGCCTGACGGTGAGAGGTGCGCGGCGACGCCTGAAAGCGCGCGCAGAGGCACACCGCGAACTGGATGTCCGGGCGTGTCGCCGTCACGTACAGCAGCGACCCGATCATACTCCGGTACTCCTTCTGGTCCATTGCTTCTCCCTCCTTGTCCGCATCCAGGGCCGTCGTGGTCGCCATGGGTGTTGGAAGAGGCTTGGCCTCACCCATATCGAACTTCTTCAGGATATCTCTGGTATACTTGCCCTGGTGCACAAACGTCCCCTCTCGGGATTGCTTGATTTGCAACCCGAGGAAAAATGTCAACTCACCCATCATGCTCATCTCAAATTCCCTACTCATAGTATCTGCAAACTTGGCAACCAAAGCATGAGAAGAACCACCGAAAATGATATCATCCACGTAAATCTGAACCAAGAGAGTGTCATTGCCTTGCTTGAGGAGAAAAGGCGTTTTATCTACACATCCCATTTTAAAACCCTTAGCAAGCAAAAAGGTTTTCAACCTATCATACCAGGCTCTAGAGGCTTGTTTCAAACCATACAAAGCCTTGTGAAGTTTAAAAACATGGTTTGGAAACTTGGGATTTTCGAAACCGGGGGGTTGTCTAACATACACCTCCTCTTCTATGTAGCCGTTTAAGAAGGCACTCTTGACATCCATTTGAAAAAGTTTGAAACCTTTGGATGCAGCAAAAGCCAAGAGTATCCTAATAGCCTCCAAACGTGCTACAGGAGCAAATGTCTCCTCATAGTCTATCCCCTCCTTCTGACTATAACCCTGGGCTACGAGTCTGGCCTTGTTTCTCACAACATGGCCATATTCTCCCTGTTTGTTTTTGAAAACCCATTTTGTCCCAATTGGATGACACTCAGAAGGTGGAGACACTAGAACCCAAACCCGATTTCTCTCAAAGTTCTCAAGCTCCTCATGCATGGCATTGACCCAATCAGGATCTGTCAAAGCGTGTCCAACATCCCAGGGTTCAAAATCAGCAACAAATGCAGAATGAGCAAAGTGAGAGATTTGCCTTGACCGGGTGACGCATTCATCGATGCTGCCGATCATCTGCTGAGGCGGGTGCTGGCGCTGAATGTGTCGTGGCGCCTCCCTTGCCGAAGTGGCCTCCCCCTCAACAGCAGCTGGTGCCTCCTCGGGTACAAAGGGTACCGCTCGAGGTGGCGGATCCCACGGCCCCCAGGAAGAAGAGGTGTCGGGGCCATGAGTCGTCGTAGAGGCCGCTCTTTGCGGCACAGCAGGTGGAGGAGGTGCGGGGTCATCTATTCCTTCAGCACCTTCTTCTTCATCATCGAAAAGAGGTTCGCCGACCTCATGATCACCTGCACACTCAAAACGAGAAGAAGGACAAACCATGGTCTCGTCGAAGGTGACATCGGATGTCTCCATGACTCAGTTAGTGTCAAGGTTAAGTACACGATAAGCTTGAGTGTGAGTGCCATAACCCAAAAACACACCGTCAGAAGAACGAGACTCAAACTTGTAACAACCCACAAATTCCTACACCAAAATTCACAACTATAAAATTTTTCTTTTCTTTTTACCTTGCATGATGAGTGTGACAACTTACTTAAGCATATGCATTAACATTAGTAGCATAGTAAATAACTAACTAACCAATTAATAAGCATATGTGATTTGGCTCTTCTTGGACTTTTGTGTGAAATGCATTAAAACATATATAAACATGATCTATATAAACTGTTACATGAAAATCCCGTAATCCTCAACCTAAGGACAATACAATTGGATAGAATTAGTTTAAACACTAAACTAATCTGGAATAAAACAAACAAATGAAAATGTAAAAGAAAGAAGAAATGGAGAGGAGGCCGGTTGGGCCAGAACACCACGCACACGGCCCAACCGACCAGCACAGCGCGCGGCACCAGCCCCGCGTGCACGCACGCGGCCCAGGCACACACGGCCGGCCCAGCGTCTGCACGACCGAGCCCAATCGCGCGCGGAGCTGCTTCGCCATCGCTTGAGTACCGCCCACGCTCGCTCTGTAGCGCCGACAACCCGACCCCACACGTCAGCGAGCGTCGCACTGTTCTTCTTCTTCCGCAAGTCGGAAGGCAGAGCACGGCGACAGAGACGGCCCCACCGTGCCCCCTCGGCCGACCGGCTCTAACAAACTCGCCAGCCTGTTCCCCACTGTTCGAATTAGAGCCGTGCGAACTCCGAACACCTCACGGCCCTCCGATCGAGCAGACCCCACCCGATCTCCGTCCGCCACCACATGAGCCGCCAGCTATAAATCCCCACCTACCCTCGGCGACTCCCTTCACCAGCATCGCCACGCCGTGGCGCAACAACCCCGTCACACACCGAGAGAGAAATTCGAGGGCGGGGGAGGAAGGAAGCCAGAGGCGGGAGACGGCAGGGCGCCGCCGCGAAATCCGTCGGCGCCAAGGAAGAGGACCGCGAGCGGAGCACGGGGAGAACCAGGAGCTGCACGGCACTGCAACCGGAGCTTCACGGCATCGAATCGCCCTGCACCGCTATCCTATCTTCACCGCCACCACGGTAAGCCACATGCCACCTTCGCCATCTTCGTCCTCTGCATCGGCCATGGCGCCCGTACCGGAGCGCGTAGGCCAGAGCCTCTACCGGCTCGGAGCGAACTCACGCCACCGCGCACACGTTGTTGCCTCATGAACCGCACCCGAACTAGGTAGGGAGACCGAGCTCACGGCGATGAAACACATACACGTCGCCGCGGACTGACGCGCCGCGGTGAACCGGTGTCCCAAACGCTATAGCCTCTGGAGACGATGCTGGATAGCCGAAAGTGATCACCACTCGAAGAAGAATCCCGTGCACACTTTAGTTGAAGTCGTAGACCGAGGAGCGCTCTAGCCGAGAGAACGAAACGCCGAGACCATGCGCGACGTCGCGGCTGGGCATGCCGTGGCGAACCGATGCTCCAGTTGCCACGGGCCTCGAATTGGGAAACAAACTGAACATATAGCATCGCCGGGTGATGGAGAACACCGAGCACGCCGTAGAATTAACTGGTGCCTGCTAGTGAGCTGTTCCGATGTCGCATGGTCGTGCCGCTGTGTGCCGCCGTGCGGGATCACACGCATGGAGTTGCTGCCGGGGTTACCGAGGCCAGCAGCATGATCGGGAGGCAATAGAGGAGAAGGGAAGGAGGCCGTACGCCTGAATTTGGTTGGGGAGGAGCGGAACTAGCCGGGCGACATAACACCGCCGCGGTTCGGCCGCCAAACCCTCTACGCCGGCCGCTAGGAGCACTGGATCAGGCAATTGTCCGTCTCGCCCGAGGCTCGAGGCTGAAGGAGGCCTCGAAGCAATTGTCCGTCTCGCCCGAGGCTCGAGGTTGAAGGAGGCCTCGAAGCAAATGTCCGTCTCGCCCGAGGCTCGAGGCTGAAGGAGGCCTCGAGGCAATTGTCCGTTTCGCCCGAGGCTCGAAGTTGAAGGAAGCCTCGGTGCAAAACACCGACTCGCCCGAGGCTTGAGGGCAGCGTCCTCGGCATCATCGTCCGAGGGAGGCCTCGGCTCACTCGAGGGACGCGAACAGAAGCGTCCGAGAAGACGTAATGCTGACGTCATGCTGACATCAACACCCGTTGACCAATTCAACGCTGACCGCGGACCCACCTGTCATTCACTGACACCAAACGGACCAGTCACAGAGCGACACGTGTCAGCACCTGGTTAAATCGGCCATTTGTTATTTTTCAGAAAATAGAATAAACTTCGGAAATTCATAACTAATTCATACAGACTCCAAAAATAGTGGTTCAAGTTGCTAAATTCATCTAAAATCGAGATCTACCTATTGGTACCATGTTTGAGTGCATTCGGATCTTTTGAATTTTCATTCGTTCTTTGTGCTATTCTATAGATGTCGCTAATGCGACCTTTGTCGTACGTTTTCAGAGCCGGAAGGAACGCCTGACAACGAGGATCACGACTACGAGGAGGAACAAGGCAACGATCAATCTCAAGGTGCCACAGCCCATCCAACCTCGTAGATCCCATTACGCATGCTCAATTATATATCTGATTAAATGATGCTCTGAATAGGACATGCATGATAGATTGTTTGTAAGCCATACCTTGACGCAACCTTTCCCCTGCTACCCAGCTGTTAGGATAGACACACGCGCTGTAAATACCATCTCGAATATATTTATGCTATGGTGAAAACCGGTGCATATTGTTATACGGTGTATATTGGGGAGTGTGCTGCGTGTGTTTTGGGTGAGTATGGTGGTGAGGGTTGTGTCGACCAAGCCGGAATATATGACGAGCCTGGTGCGAGTCTTGCCGTGGGGCATATCTGGATGCCCTGTGGTATAAAACCTGTGGCGGGTTAAATTGGACATGAGGTGGATCTGGGTGTGAGCCGCTGGTGGAGCCCAGATCAGGAGCGTGCTGTGGTGGCACATATAATGAAAACCTTTGAGAAGACATTCCGGCTTAGTCACCCTAGTTTGGTGCGCGATCTGGACCACGGGGAAATACCTTTACAAGCCACTCGCTCCTTATGGACGGGGACGGTCGGACTACCTGGTAGGGTAATGCCATTACTGCTAGGCGAGAGAGTGCGAGGAAGGTACGGGTATCAGAGTCCCACACCCTTCCGAGACGATCACGGCTCCCCCTTCGGGAGAGGGATCGTGACTTCACAGACTTAGCCACCCAGACATACTTGAGGTGAATCCAGGGCTGAGTGGTAGAGTGGCATTACTCTAGGCTGGCAAGCGGCCGGTATCCGCCTAGGCACATCCGGGGTGCTGATGATGGCGATCTTGTGGATATTGTAGAACCTCTGCAGAGTGTATGGTTGATCGATCGATACGTTGGCCAATTCGTTGGCCGCGGACCTTTTTCCCTGACCTGTTTCCGACTAGTGAGAGCTTCTCTTTTCTCCCTCTGGTAAGAGTGTGCCGGCCGTGAGTCAGGTGAGACTGCGGGCCGTTGAGACAAAGGCTGGGAGGGAGCTGGCCTCTATCGACTGAGCGAGAGTATGTGTGTGTGTGGGAATGGTGTATTGGTGATGGATACGGTGATAAGTTTAAATGGTGAAACATGATAAACATACATAATTATTATACTGATATGCATAGGAAAACCCAGCATGATAGGTCTGAATTTCATTTACCTGTTGCATCCACTACCACATATAAAACATTTAGGATGGGAAAGTGTGGCCAGTACAAATCGTACTGAAAATTGAGGTTTCAGGTTCCGAGGAGGAGTACCACTCCGAGGAGTTCGAAGAGTAGGGGGTTTTCGCTTCTACGCTCGAGTGTGGAGTTCGATCACGCTTCTTCGTCTGCTTCAAGCTGTTCCGGATGCTGTTTATCTAAATTCTCGCCTGTTGGCGATGTAATAAGTGTATTATCGTATTAAGTACTTTTATTATTCGAAGTATGGATTATGATATTTGACTGGATTATCGGGTAATTTGACTCGAAAGAGTTTTATTACACTTGACTCTGTGGATTTTCCCTTCGTGGAAAATCAGGTCATTTCAGTTGGTATCAGAGCCATACTTGACCTTAGGACGAAACCCCTAGAAAATGGACGTTAGAAACAGGAAGCCACTTTCCTTCGGTTATATACCGACCCTGCATTTACTTTTTCAATGCAAGGCTTATCTTACTATGGACTTGATAACCTTAGCTTTTGATACGTGCAGATGGAGACAACCCCAGTGTATCCGCCGCTAGGACCTTTGCTCAGCCTTACTGCAAAGTGTGTTTCCAACGGCGAAGGGATCGCAGGAATTCCACTTACCCTGCGTGAAGTCCTTATGGCATTAGGAGTCCCAGTTGATCAAATTCTGTATACTTGCTCTGGAGAGCCAGCACCCGAGGGCGGACTCAGGGCACCTATAGTGGCTAGACTGGAGATACCCGCAAGTCAAACCCTGCCATCCGTTCCAGCTTACTCAGAGATGGTGATTGGAGAGACCATTGATGAGTGCGTGCAGGCAGTGTCCTTTCAAGCACTCAAGGTTGTAACACGAGACAACAGAGACCACTTGAAGAAAACAGAGTTCCGGTTACTACCCCAGGCCTTACACCCCCACCTCACTCAGGTTGAGCAGGAGCATGCCTATACCCAGACTGTACTTGCCGAAGCCGATCCCTGCCTGCGCACCACAGCTTACCATTTGTATGACCTGAACAGCTATGCAAGTCACCTTGAGCTCAAACAGACTGCAGCTCGCAACCACCTGATGGAGTGCCAGGAAGCGACCAAGATTGAGAGATCCGTTCAGGAGGAACTAGGAGCTACTATAGCAAAACTACAAGACAAGTTGGAGCGACAAGAGGAACGGCACAAGGCGGAAGTGACAGATCTGCGATACAAGGCTGCAGATTTGGGAAACGACAACTGGTATCTGGACTGTCGAGTGCTGGATTTGCAAAGAAACTTGGAAGAAAGAACGGAAGCATTAAACCAGAGTTGGAACCGGAAGAAGAATCAAGGCATGGAGTTTCTAAAACTTCAAAACAAGGTGAAGGCCCTGGAACAAGAAGTCAAGGAGATGCAGGTGAAAGCATTGCGTAACCAAGGTCACCTAATAGAATATGTCAAGAACACAGAGTACCTACAAGAGAAATGCGAGCGAACTCGGGATGCCTGGAAGAAATCAGACAGAAAACGACTCAGGGAGATGAAGATCATTTGGGAGAAACTACCCAGAGAAGAACGCGTCAAAATCCGACCCAGGACTGAGGAATTTGAGCTGGCACCCACCCGACTCAACCTCAGCGCTTGCCCTGTTCTACCTGGAGCCAAGCCTACTGAAGAGCTTGCCGAAGCACTTAAGTATGTAGCCCGACTCCACAAGACTAACGAGGACCTCGGAGCTGAGGACAGTCGCTTTCCGGAAGCAGTGTTCGGGCAGGAGTAGGTGTGAGTGATGACCCTGCGTGGTCATGTGATGAGTTCCAGTGTGTGTCACCATGAGATGTATTCCAGAGTTGTACCCACGATGCGTAGTACGAATAAATTATTTATTAATTAAGACAAACATGTTATGAGTGTTCGGATTTTATTGCGTCTTATGGATCTTTATCGCTTCTTTGTTTGAGTGCAGGATAGAATAATGTTTCTGTAAATCATTGAACTGACTCTAATAAAACTTGGAAGCAATGTTTAAACAGTTAATATATATACTAAAACTCTATCTATTTTATGACACAGATGTCGCTACGCCGCTCAGTACGTCTGAGTCACCCACGTGATCTGACTCCTGAACCCGCTGTAAGAGCTGGGCGACTCCGTGGACGAGGACGCGCAGCGGGAAACGGTCGTGGCCGTGGAGGAAGACGTGGAGTACCATTCAATATGGAGCAGACGCCACCACCAGCAGTGGATGACCATGTTCCCGCTGATGATCACATGCCAATCGGCGCGGCACCACCACCTCCACCACCGCCAGCACCACCAAGTCTGGCTGAAGTGATGGCTCAACAAACTCAGCTGCTAGCTGCACTCGTGGAAGGTGCAAATCGACGCAATGGTGGTCAATACAATGACTTTCAAAGGAAGCTTGAAGGATTCATCAAACTCAGGCCACCTACCTATGATGGCACCGATCCTGATCCATTCGCTGCCAACGACTGGCTACGTGAGATGGAAAAGAAGCTCGACCTTACCATGCTGTCCGATGAAGAGTGTGTTGGAGCCGCAACCCATCAGCTCACTGGTGCAGCCCGCGCCTGGTGGGACAGTTTCAGTGACTCTCATGAGAATCCAGCTGGGATTACTTGGGATGAGTTCGTGGAAGCTTTCACTGACTATCACGTTCCTGAAGGCGTGATGCAAGCTAAGGCAGAAGAGTTTCGTAACATTAAGATGGGGAATGAGAAGGTTACTGAGTATACCACTCGCTTCACCAACCTACTTCGCTTTGCGCCACTTTCTATAGTGACCAGCGAAGAAGAGAAGTTGTACTACTACCGCAAGGGTCTTAGTTCTCGCATCAAGGTGAATATGGGAGGAGTTAAGAGTCACACTCTGCGCGACCTCATAGATCGCAGCATCCAGATCGAAAAGGATCGGAATGAAGCTGGAGAAGAGTTCAGAGAGAGGAAGCGCAAGGCTGATGATTCCTTTCGTCACACTGAGCGCAAGAAGGCACGAATGACCCATGTTACCAGTTACTCTCGCCCTGGATCCGGTAGGAGCGGAGGCTCACATGCTGCTCAATACTCTCGCTCATACCAAGACCGTACTCCGGCTCGTACTCAGGATCGTTCAGGAAGCTTTCGTGCGTCACAAGACCGTACTGCTCAGAATCGCACCACGCAGAATGCATCCACTTGGAAGGCACCCACACCAACTTCTACCAGTGGTATGCCTTGGACATGTTTCAAGTGTGGACAGCCTGGCCACAAGATTGCCAACTGCCCAGAAAATGCCAAAGCCCAAAAGGCACCACCAAGAGCTCAACCTCAACCCCGGGAATCTGCTTCCCGTGGTCGCCTTACTCACCTGAATGCTGAGGATGCCCAAGATGCCCCAGATGTGGTGTACGGTATGTTTTTGGTTAACGGCATTAAAGCATCAGTTCTTTTCGATTCAGGAGCTACATGTTCTTACATATCATCAAAGTTTGCACATGAGCATTGCATTCCGGTCAGCCCACGCCAACTTCCAATCATAACTAGCTCACCCTTAGGAGACCTAAAGAGTACCCATATATGTAAGGGAGTGAAATTAACCATCGAGGGATTAGTTTTCACAGCCGACCTAACCCTACTACCTTCTACCAGCTTAGAGGTTATTTTAGGAATGGACTGGTTAACCAAACACCGGAGTATTATATCTTGCTCACCCAGATACATCCAAATAACCCATCCAACAGGCCAAGCCGTATGATGCACACCCCAAACCGAGAAAACCTCTAACCTCCTGTGTGCCCTTAAAACCAGGGTCAAACCCCAGGACAAACCTTTGACAGTAGATGATGTGCCCGTAGTCAGAGATCATACCGATGTGTTTCCGGAGGAAATACCAGGTATGCCCCCGGAACGGGAAGTGGAGTTTGTGATTAATTTATTGCCGGGAACAGGGCCTATAGCCAAAAGACCATATCGCATGTCTGTTGATGAATTGGCTGAATTAAAGAAACAGTTAAAGGAACTTGCTGATAAGGGATATATCAGGCCTAGTGCATCACCTTGGGGTTCCCCTGTACTGTTTGTGAGGAAGAAGGATGGCACAATGAGGATGTGTGTTGATTATAGGAGCCTGAATGCGGTGACTATCAAGAACAAATACCCGTTGCCAAGGATTGATGACCTGCTTGATCAGTTGCGGGGTGCTAAGTACTTTTCCAAGATTGATCTCCGATCAGGGTATCACCAGATGAGGATCAGAGAAATTGATATTTCCAAAACAGCTTTTGTCACGAGGTATGGACAGTATGAATTCACAGTGGTACCATTTGGACTCACGAATGCACCTGCTTATTTCATGAACATGATGAATAAGGTGTTTATGGAGGAGTTAGATAAGTTTGTTGTAGTATTCATTGACGACATTCTTATATACTCAGCCACAACGGAAGAGCATGAGCTGCATTTGAGGACTGTACTTGAAAGATTGGCACAAAATCTGCTCTATGCTAAGTTCAGCAAATGTGAGTTCTGGCTTGAAGAAGTGACATTTCTGGGACACGTACTATCAGCTGAAGGAGTAGCTGTTGATCCCACGAAAATAGAAGCTATCAGAGATTGGGACTCGCCACGTAATGTGAGTGAAATCAGAAGCTTTCTGGGATTGGCGGGATATTATCGTAGATTTATTGAGAACTTCTCGAAGATTGCTCGACCGATGACCAATCTGTTAAAAAAGACACAGAACTTCGAGTGGTCAGATGAATGTGAGAATAGCTTTCTTGAGCTAAAGAAGAGACTCACTACCACCCCTGTGTTGGCTCTGCCCGACATCAATCAGAGTTTCGTAGTTTATTGTGACGCCTCCCGTCAAGGACTTGGATGCGTTTTGATGCAGAATGGAAAAGTAATAGCATATGCCTCTCGACAGCTGAAAGACCACGAGCAGCGATACCCCACTCATGATCTCGAGCTTGCAGCTGTAGTACATGCACTAAAGATTTGGAGGCACTATCTGATAGGCAACAAGTGCGATATTTATACCGATCACAAGAGCCTGAAATACTTCTTTACTCAAGAGGACCTAAATATGAGGCAGCGCCGATGGCTCGAACTTATTAAAGATTATGATCTAGAAATTCACTATCACCCAGGAAAGGCAAATGTTGTGGCAGATGCACTCAGTCGCAAGAGTTATTGTCACACCCTAATAGCGGAATCTGTGCCAGCTGAACTGAAGGAGGAAATTGATCACTTCCAGTTAGAGATCCTACCGCATGGAATGCTGAATGAGTTACGGATCCAATACAACCTCACAGATAGAATCCGCAAAGCTCAGGAGAATTGTGAGGAAATGGAGCATATCCGGAGCTTGATGAAGCTTGGGTGTCGCACCGATCACCGAGAAGATGACCAAGGAACTCTTTGGTACAAGGATCGAATATGTGTACCCAATAACCCGGAGCTTCGTAATGAAATATTGACTGAGGCACATGACTCTAAGTATAATATTCACCCTGGAGGAGCCAAAATGTACCAAGATTTGAAGAAACACTTCTGGTGGAAAGGCATGAAAACCTCTGTAGCAAAACACGTGGCAAAATGCGACACATGCAGCAGGGTTAAAGCTGAGCATGGAAGACCCACAGGATTACTTAAACCACTAGACATTCCTCAGTGGAAATGGGAATGCATAACCATGGACTTTATAGTTGGGTTGCCAAGAACACAAAAGGGCAACAACTCTATTTGGGTGATTGTGGACAGGTTGACAAAAGTGGCTCATTTCATACCTGTTAAGACCGCTTATCCTACTGAGAGATTAGCAGAATTATACGTGGATCATATCCTTAAGCTTCATGGAGCACCATCAAGCATCGTGTCTGATCGAGGACCACAATTTACTTCTCAATTTTGGAAATCCTTGCATAAGGCAATTGGGACGAAACTTGATTACAGCACAGCTTACCACCCACAAACCGACGGGCAAACAGAAAGAGTAAATCAGATACTGGAAGATATGCTCCGAGCCAGTGTGCTAAATTACGGCAAGGATTGGGAGAAATGCTTAGCACATGCAGAGTTTGCATATAACAACAGTTACCAGGCTAGCATTAAGATGTCCCCATTTGAGGCCTTGTACGGAAGACCATGCCAGACTCCGTTAATGTGGTCTAACCCTGGAGAAAGATCACTCTTCGGACCCGCAAAAATTAAGGAAGCAGAGGAAGGGGTGAATCAGGTTCGAGAAAATTTAAAGATAGCACAAACCCGATACAAGAGTTATGCAGATAAAAGGCGAAAAGACCTCGCATTTGAGGTAGGAGATTTTGTTTACCTAAAAGTGTCTCCACTTCGGGGCACCATCAGATTTCATAAGAAAGGAAAGCTTGCACCAAGATTCATGGGACCATACCAAATTACTGAGAAGGTTGGAAAGCTTGCATATGAACTAGACCTACCTAAAGAATTAATGGGGGTACATCCTGTGTTCCACGTATCTCAGCTACGTAAATGTTTACGAGTACCAGAAGAGGTTGTGCCCACTAATGCGCTTGATTTACAAGATACACTCGAGTACAGAGAACATCCAATCAAGATATTGGGATGGGACACAAAAGAGACCCGAAGTAAGATTATCGGAATGTGTAAAGTTCAGTGGAGTAACCACACTGAAAGAGAAGCAACATGGGAGAAAGAATCCGATCTACGAGTGCAATTCCCCTACCTATTCACCGGGTATGTATCGGTTTAATCTCGGGGTCGAGATCCTAATAAGGGGGGAGGACTGTAACAACCCACAAATTCCTACACCAAAATTCACAACTATAAAATTTTTCTTTTCTTTTTACCTTGCATGATGAGTGTGACAACTTACTTAAGCATATGCATTAACATTAGTAGCATAGTAAATAACTAACTAACCAATTAATAAGCATATGTGATTTGGCTCTTCTTGGACTTTTGTGTGAAATGCATTAAAACATATATAAACATGATCTATATAAACTGTTACATGAAAATCCCATAATCCTCAACCTAAGGACAATACAATTGGATAGAATTAGTTTAAACACTAAACTAATCTGGAATAAAACAAACAAATGAAAATGTAAAAGAAAGAAGAAATGGAGAGGAGGCCGGTTGGGCCAGAACACCATGCACACGGCCCAACCGACCAGCACAACGCGCGGCACCAGCCCCGCGTGCACGCACGCGGCCCAGGCACACACGGCCGGCCCAGCGTCCGCACGACCGAGCCCAATCGCGCGCGGAGCTGCTTCGCCATCGCTTGAGTACCGCCCACGCTCGCTCTGTAGCGCCGACAACCCGACCCCACACGTCAGCGAGCGTCGCACTGTTCTTCTTCTTCCGCAAGTCGGAAGGCAGAGCACGGCGACAGAGACGGCCCCACCGTGCCCCCTCGGCCGACCGGCTCTAACAAACTCGCCAGCCTGTTCCCCACTGTTCGAATTAGAGCCGTGCGAACTCTGAACACCTCACGGCCCTCCGATCGAGCAGACCCCACCCGATCTCCGTCCGCCACCACATGAGCCGCCGGCTATAAATCCCCACCTACCCTCGGCGACTCCCTTCACCAGCATCGCCACGCCGTGGCGCAACAACCCCGTCACACACCGAGAGAGAAATTCGAGGGCGGGGGAGGAAGGAAGCCGGAGGCGGGAGACGGCAGGGCGCCGCCGCGAAATCTGTCGGCGCCAAGGAAGAGGACCGCGAGCGGAGCACGGGGAGAACCAGGAGCTGCACGGCACTGCAACCGGAGCTTCACGGCATCGAATCGCCCTGCACCGCTATCCTATCTTCACCGCCATCACGGTAAGCCACATGCCACCTTCGCCATCTTCGTCCTCTGCATCGGCCATGGCGCCCGTACCGGAGCGCGTAGGCCAGAGCCTCTACCGGCTCGGAGCGAACTCACGCCACCGCGCACACGTTGTTGCCTCATGAACCGCACCCGAACTAGGTAGGGAGACCGAGCTCACGGCGATGAAACACATACACGTCGCCGCGGACTGACGCGCCGCGGTGAACCGGTGTCCCAAACGCTATAGCCTCTGGAGACGATGCTGGATAGCCGAAAGTGATCACCACTCGAAGAAGAATCCCGTGCACACTTTAGTTGAAGCCGTAGACCGAGGAGCGCTCTAGCCGAGAGAACGAAACGCCGAGACCATGCGCGACGTCGCGGCTGGGCATGCCGTGGCGAACCGATGCTCCAGTTGCCACGGGCCTCGAATTGGGAAACAAACTGAACATATAGCATCGCCGGGTGATGGAGAACACCGAGCACGCCGTAGAATTAACTGGTGCCCGCTAGTGAGCTGTTCCGATGTCGCATGGTCGTGCCGCTGTGTGCCGCCGTGCGGGATCACACGCATGGAGTTGCTGCCGGGGTTACCGAGGCCAGCAGCATCATCGGGAGGCAATAGAGGAGAAGGGAAGGAGACCGTACACCTGAATTTGGTTGGGGAGGAGCGGAACTAGCCGGGCGACATAACACCGCCGCGGTTCGGCCGCCAAACCCTCTACGCCGGCCGCTAGGAGCACTGGATCAGGCAATTGTCCGTCTCGCCCGAGGCTCGTGGCTGAAGGAGGCCTCGAAGCAATTGTCCGTCTCGCCCGAGGCTCGAGGTTGAAGGAGGCCTTGAAGCAAATGTCCGTCTCGCCCGAGGCTCGAGGCTGAAGGAGGCCTCGAGGCAATTGTCCGTTTCGCCCGAGGCTCGAAGTTGAAGGAAGCCTCGGTGCAAAACACCGACTCGCCCGAGGCTTGAGGGCAGCGTCCTCGGCATCATCGTCCGAGGGAGGCCTCGGCTCACTCGAGGGACGCGAACAGAAGCGTCCGAGAAGACGTAATGCTGACGTCATGCTGACATCAACACCCGTTGACCAATTCAACGCTGACCGCGGACCCACCTGTCATTCACTGACACCAAACGGACCAGTCACAGAGCGACACGTGTCAGCACCTGGTTAAATCGGCCATTTGTTATTTTTCAGAAAATAGAATAAACTTCGGAAATTCATAACTAATTCATACAGACTCCAAAAATAGTGGTTCAAGTTGCTAAATTCATCTAAAATCGAGATCTACCTATTGGTACCATGTTTGAGTGCATTCGGATCTTTTGAATTTTCATTCGTTCTTTGTGCTATTCTATAGATGTCGCTAATGCGACCTTTGTCGTACGTTTTCAGAGCCGGAAGGAACGCCTGACAACGAGGATCACGACTACGAGGAGGAACAAGGCAACGATCAATCTCAAGGTGCCACAGCCCATCCAACCTCGTAGATCCCATTACGCATGCTCAATTATATATCTGATTAAATGATGCTCTGAATAGGACATGCATGATAGATTGTTTGTAAGCCATACCTTGACGCAACCTTTCCCCTGCTACCCAGCTGTTAGGATAGACACACGCGCTGTAAATACCATCTCGAATATATTTATGCTATGGTGAAAACCGGTGCATATTGTTATACGGTGTATATTGGGGAGTGTGCTGCGTGTGTTTTGGGTGAGTATGGTGGTGAGGGTTGTGTCGACCAAGCCGGAATATATGACGAGCCTGGTGCGAGTCTTGCCGTGGGGCATATCTGGATGCCCTGTGGTATAAAACCTGTGGCGGGTTAAATTGGACATGAGGTGGATCTGGGTGTGAGCCGCTGGTGGAGCCCAGATCAGGAGCGTGCTGTGGTGGCACATATAATGAAAACCTTTGAGAAGACATTCCGGCTTAGTCACCCTAGTTTGGTGCGGGATCTGGACCATGGGGAAATACCTTTACAAGCCACTCGCTCCTTATGGACGGGGACGGTCGGACTACCTGGTAGGGTAATGCCATTACTGCTAGGCGAGAGAGTGCGAGGAAGGTACGGGTATCAGAGTCCCACACCCTTCCGAGACGATCACGGCTCCCCCTTCGGGAGAGGGATCGTGACTTCACAGACTTAGCCACCCAGACATACTTGAGGTGAATCCAGGGCTGAGTGGTAGAGTGGCATTACTCTAGGCTGGCAAGCGGCCGGTATCCGCCTAGGCACATCCGGGGTGCTAATGATGGCGATCTTGTGGATATTGTAGAACCTCTGCAGAGTGTATGGTTGATCGATCGATACGTTGGCCAATTCGTTGGCCGCGGACCTTTTTCCCTGACCTGTTTCCGACTAGTGAGAGCTTCTCTTTTCTCCCTCTGGTAAGAGTGTGCCGGCCGTGAGTCAGGTGAGACTGCGGGCCGTTGAGACAAAGGCTGGGAGGGAGCTGGCCTCTGTCGACTGAGCGAGAGTATGTGTGTGTGTGGGAATGGTGTATTGGTGATGGATACGGTGATAAGTTTAAATGGTGAAACATGATAAACATACATAATTATTATACTGATATGCATAGGAAAACCCAGCATGATAGGTCTGAATTTCATTTACCTGTTGCATCCACTACCACATATAAAACATTTAGGATGGGAAAGTGTGGCCAGTACAAATCGTACTGAAAATTGAGGTTTCAGGTTCCGAGGAGGAGTACCACTCCGAGGAGTTCGAAGAGTAGGGGGTTTTCGCTTCTACGCTCGAGTGTGGAGTTCGATCACGCTTCTTCGTCTGCTTCAAGCTGTTCCGGATGCTGTTTATCTAAATTCTCGCCTGTTGGCGATGTAATAAGTGTATTATCGTATTAAGTACTTTTATTATTCGAAGTATGGATTATGATATTTGACTGGATTATCGGGTAATTTGACTCGAAAGAGTTTTATTACACTTGACTCTGTGGATTTTCCCTTCGTGGAAAATCAGGTCATTTCAAAACTTGTCCAAGTTGCCCTTTTTGAGTATAAAACAACCAAAAACTCGAAAATAACTCACCTTGGGTAGTTTTCCAAAACGCAACTCATAAGAGGTCTTTTTCAAGAAAGCTCGAAGAAAAATGCGATTGGAAATATAGCATGCAGTGCTCATAGCTTCGGCCCAATATCACCTAGGAGTCCTATGCTCATCGAGCATCGTCCTGGCCATCTCTACAAGGGTCCGATTCTTCCTCTCTACAACACCATTCTGAGGGGGTGTGTAGGGGGAAGAAAACTGATGCTCTAAACCCAAAGAGTTACAAAACTTCTCAAAATCTGAATTCTTGAATTCGGAACCATTATCACTCCTAATAGCTCGCATCGAGTTCATAGTGTACTCATTCTGAAGATGCAAAATCAGATTGCGAGCAAAGGAGAAAGTCTCGGTTTTCTCAGCTAAAAAGAAAACCCACGAATATCTCGAAAAATCGTCGACAACAACAAGCACATACCACTTCCCCCCAACCGAGCTCACCCGAGCCGGACCAACAAGGTCCATGTGTAAAAGCTCTCCAGGGCGCTTAGTCATGACCTGAGTCACTCGATGGTGGGGAGCGGCTACCATCTTCCCATGTCTACAAGAATGGAAAACAAGATCCTTCTCCATGGATAACTTGGGCAATCCTCGGATTAAGCCAAGTGAACTAAGTCTTGCAAGCAAGTCGAAGCTCAGGTGACCTAGTCTCCTATGCCACTTCCAAAGATCAGAGGAGGAAGGTCCAGCCAAAAGACAACGAGAAATTCCAAACGACTCCGAGAAATCCACACGAAAGACTTTTCCAAAGGGCGAAATCACACATACAAGATTGCCTTGAGGATCCAAAATACGACTGAGATTCAGTTTAAAATGAATCTCATAGTCGTCGTCAAAGAGTTGCGAAACGGAAAGAAGGTTAAAATGCAAGTTAGAAACAAGAGCAACATCGCGCAACACAAAGTGCTCATTAACTCGCACAGACCCACGAGACAGCACCTTACCTTTGCTGTTGTCGCCGAAGGTGATATACTCCTTTCCGGCGATCGGACTAAGACTGGAGAACCACTTGGCGTTTCCGGTCATGTGCCTCGAACACCCGGAATCCACCAACCAAACGTTCTCCAATCGTTTTACCTACATCAATAAAAAGACATAGGGTGAGCATACGGTCCAACACTGGGGTTAGTGAAGTAAGAGGAATACCAGTGTTGGGCCGGCTGCTCAAAAGAACGGTCAGTGAAAAAACCATTCCTAGCACACCTACGAAGGAAACGATCACCACGTTTAGAAGAACGTGGTCCGCTGGGGAAGGAGCGCTCACCGCGATACTCAAAACGCGGTGGGGGAAAGCGCTCAGCTACAAAGCCACCGCCACGGGGTCCATGGCCTACAACTGCAGACTCCCGCCGGGCACGCTCTCTACGAGGCCTACGCCTAGGGACTTGAGGCTCAACACCTCTAGGCCTAGCGTCTCTCCTCGGAGCACTTTGCTGCCTAGGCCTGGGAACTTGAGGTTCTGGACCTTTGGGCCTAGTAGCACGTCTTGGTGCTCTCCTCTGAACATTCGGTGCATGTACATCATGGAAAGGATGGTACATGTCCGGGTTGTTCATCTTCCTAGCACGGCGCGCCTCTCTCTTGCGCCTAAAGCAGAACTCGCTCAAGTGTCCATCTCTCCCACAGTGCTCACAGTGGTACCTCACCGCTCTCAAAGGGGGTTGTTGGTACTCACGGTTGTGGGTGTGGACCACCTTGCCCTTCTGTGGCAACAACTCCTGGATAGGTGGCATAGCATCAAGCTTGTTTTTCAGGTGGTTGGGTTTGGGATGCCACACTTGGTTCTTGGGTGGAGCTCTCGGAGGTTCTTCAAACACTCCGTCCTTGGTGTTAGGCTTGAGTGGCTCTTTGGGTGGAAGCTTGGTTAGTTTGGGAGTAGTGGTGGAGTTGGGTTTCTCACTCGGGTTCAAACCACTCGACTATCCAATCTTCCCAAAAGCAGAAAGATCAACACTCTGAGCAAAACCTACACCGGGACCTCCAGCAGCTCGCTTGAATTGGGAAATCATCATCCCGAGCTGTGGCTCACCACAAGACACCCATGACAAGATGGTCCGAAGGTATGTGTTTTCCTCCTCGGTTTGCATCTTGTCATGCTTCACATTCGCAATCTCCATCTCCAAACCCTCGCACAAAGCGCACCTAGTCACACAAGTGCTACCCGAGCTGGCCTCCTCAAGAGACACAATCTTGGCATTCTTCTCTGCCAACTCGGATTGCAAGACAGGACAAGTCTTGCACACCCCCAATAGCATAGGTCTAGCCCGGAGCTCATCCACCTCTCCTACCAACGCAACATACTTACTTCTCAAAGTGAGAAGATCATTCATGTGTGTGGTGCACGCCTCGCACTCCTCCTCATCGGTGACAACTACGGTGGACTTGACAGAATCAAGTTCCTTCACCGTATCCTCCCACTTCTGCCTAAACTCCTTGCGCTCTCTAGCGGCTCGCCTAAGCAACTTATCTTGACTAAGAAGCGCGGCAGTAAGTTTCTCGACCTCAGCGGAAAGCTCATCGTGGGTCAGAGATACCTGGGAGGTGTCGTCGTCGTCGTCGTCGTTCCAAGGGGAGTTCACCAGCTCGCCGTCGACTTCCTTGCCGAGGGCCATGGTGCAGAGGCCGTCATTGTCGGCGAAGAAGCAGAGACCGTTCAGCTTGTCCTCGATCCTCTTCTTCTTCTCGGACTCATCGTCGCTTGAGCAAGCGGAGTCGTCATCCGAGCCATCGACGTCGCTGAGCGTGGCGAAGAACGCACGCTGCTCAGCCTGAGCCTTCTCCAAGTACTTCTTCTTGATGTACTCCTTGTCGAAGCCGCTCCTCCGCTTGTGCCTCGCGGGGACGTACTTCTCCTTGCGCTTGCCGGAGTCGTACTTGTGCCCATGATCGCCCTTCCCAGATGAGTTCTTCTTCTTGGGACAGTTGGCGATGAAGTGATCGGGGTCGCCGCACTCATAGCATCCTGAGCGTCCTCCTCCGCGGCGACGGTTCATGCGGTTGTTGTGAAACCGCGAGAACCGGTTGGCGAGCATTGCCAACTCGTCATCCCCCAAAGACTCCAGCTGGTCCTCTGTGATAGAAAAGAGAGACGAAAGAGCAAAACCTCCAGAGGGGTTAGAAGAGCCAGAAACCAAAGCCATAGTCGGGCCAGAAGGATTCTCATAAGAAGCCCTCGACATGGCGTCAATCTCACTAGACTTGAGCTTACTAAAGAGCTCGTCGCAAGTGAGGGTCTCATAGTTAGACGATTCGATGATCGCCTGGACCTTTGAGTCCCACACTGACCGATCAAGAGTGTGCAAAAGCTTCAAAGCCCTCTCATGATCGTCAAAAGGCAACAGCTCCTTGTTCGCTCTCATCTTGTTGACAATGACCTGAAAGCGAGTGAATAAACTCTCTATGCTCTCGCCAGGCATGTGTCAAAAGTTCTCGTACTCCCGCTTGTGCGACTCGTAGAGACGAGATTTGACTTGAGAAGTTCCCTCATAGAAGCGCATGAGGGTAGCCCAAATCTCACGAGCCGTGGGGAGGTGAGAAACTCGATCAAACTCAGACATGCTCAAACAGGAGAAAAGAGCATTAAGCGCTCGGCTATTGGCATCGTGCTCATCTATCTGAAGCTGAGTAACACGAGCAGCCAAGACAACGTAATCATCCCTGTTGCAAATCTCCCAAACAGAAGAGCCCATGCTTTGAAGATAGGCCGACATGCGTATCTTCCAATACGCATAGTTCGTCCCATCAAAGAACGGCGGTTTGCCTACGCCGCGATCCATGTCACCTTCTGTGGATCTGGAACCGGCTAAGGTGGAAGATCCTTAACCCGCTCCGATACTAATTGAAGGACCGAGAAAGCACTAGCAAGGCGACCAGAGGGGGGGGGGGTGAATGGGAGCTCAAAAATTTCTCTCAAAACTTTGGGCAAATGTCCCAAAATCAACCCCAAGAAACGGCGACCGAAACCGTGATGCTCACGACCCTTGGAAGAGGGTGGATGATCCCTAGGATCACAGCGGAGCACCACAAAGAGATAGCAAACAAAACTCCAAAAGCTCCGGCTCGAACACGACCCCAGAAACCAAGTCCCAAACGTAGATAGATGGCTACGTCGACAAACTCCTAAATACCTATGCTAACAAGTAGCAAAGATACCTAGAGAGGTTCCTTGGTCAACTCTAGGGCCAAACGAGAAGTCCGGAAACCAAGCGAACAAGCCGGGAGAGCAAACGCACTAAACCGGAGCACACAGCCGAATCCCGGACTGTCCGCCGGTACGGTCCCGGACTGTCCGCGGTAGTGCCGGACTGTCCGCGGGCGAGTGGCGGACTGTCCGCCGGCAAAACTCGCCAAACAGCAAGGTTGCTGCAAAGTCCCTGGACGTTCCCGGACTGTCCGTGGCTTTGAACTGCGGACTGTCCGCAGTTCAAACAAGTGCCAAATCAGCCGAAGAACAGTGCCACTGGTCTGGCTCGTCCCCGACTCATGGACTGTCCGCGCCCTGAGTGGCGGACTGTCCGCGGTCACTCAGGGAGGGCGATTTTGATCGCCCTTCTCCCAAATCTTCTCCAAATCGATTCAAATCAAAATCCCACGTTCCCAAACTTGGAGAGGATGATCACGGAGTAGTTAGGAGACTATCCCCAAGAAATCATCCGCTCAAATCAAGTCAATCACCGGGAAATCAAAAGGGGAGGAGGATGAACCGAAAAGCGCCACGAAAACGAAATCTACCCGATCTACTTGCTCGTAGGGAGATTGATGAATTCCTTTGGTGGAAATGATCTCCTTTCAAATACGAACAAGTTGATTCAAACGGATTTCGTAAAGACGCACGGGAGAGAGAGATCGAGTGATGGGAAAATCGCGGAGAAATGAAGAACGCGAAGAACACGAATCAAAACGCGAATCAACACATCGATCTGCAACCGTGTGGCTACCACACGCTACAGCAGTGAGGTTACGGCCTCACTTCTTCAAAATCTCCAGTACACAGAGGTATGGTTCTCTGCGGATCTCAGCTAGCTACAGCAGGGGATTGGGAGAGCAGGAAACCCTAGAAGCTAAGAGCAAATGACAGAATGACTAACTGAGATAGATGGGGAGGTGGGTGTCTCCCCCTATTTATCCTAACTCTAACCTATTCCTAATTCCCACTCTACCCCTAACTACTTACAGAGCGAACCAGCTAAACCCTAGGGTTATTCTGGACCAACTCGGTGGTAGGTGCATCCGACGGCCACGCTCGCACAACTCGTAGCATTGCCTCGACGCAACCTCCCGATTGCCGCCACATGCCGCCCTCGCTCTGCACCCCCGGTTTTGTGGCCGAAACCGGGAAACCAGCCTTTTCCAGCCAACCCCCGGTTTTGAGGCCCAAACCGGGAAACCAGCCCACCAGCATCTGAGTTTTGAGGCCAAACTCAGCAAACCCTCAGTGCCCAGGTTTTGAGGCCCAAACCTGGAAACCGTCCTCAGCCCGAGTTTTGTGGCCAAACTCGGAAACTGTCCACGCCTAGGTTTTGAGGCCCAAACCTAGAAACCGTCCACGCGATGGTTTTTCCCTGGCCCTACCACCAAACCGACGTCGTAGATGGGATGCACCTCCCGTGCACCCCGTCCACCGACACGTGTCCCCAAGTCCACGACTCAGGCAACACATAACCGCACTTCTTCACTTGTTGTCGTCATAGGCTGCAAGCCACCACAACTGATCCTCGGGCCTCTGGTCCGTCAGTCCAAGCCTCACGTCCGCCCTTCGCCACTCCCGGTCCATCGGCACGACACGTCTCTACTTGACCTTCACCTCGCCTTCGATCACTGTATCCGTGCTCGACACCTGCACAACACAAGCCAAAGAACATGCGCATCATCCCAGTTGACAATCACTCATCACTCAGAGACCCGGCATACACCCATGTATCCGCACCTTGTGTATAGCTTCGCTGCCACGCCGGCCTCTCCATGCCGCCACGCATCAACCGTCCATTATGGACCTCCCCCCGATTTTGAGGCCGAAACCGGGAAACCTGTCCTCCGGCTGAGTTTTGTGGCCCAAACTCAGAAACCAGTGAGCCCAGGTTTTGAGGCCCAAACCTGGAAATCGTCCTCGCCGAGTTTTGAGGCCCAAACTCGAAAACCCACCACCCCGAGTTTTCTGGCCCAAACTCGGAAACCGTCGAGGGTAGTTTTTTAAGGCTCAACTACCAAACCCGCGCCTTAGACGGGATGTGGTTCGCACACCCCGACCACCGGCACCGATGTCGATGCATGTCCAGCCTCCACGCCAGGCACAGTGCATTTGCCTTCCTTCTCGGCCTCCCGCCAAGTGTCACGATACCATCACCTTCCTCTCGACTCGGCTGATGCACCGCACATCCCCATGTGCTCTCACTTGTCGATGCCACGTGCCAGCTACAACAGCTGGTCCTCAGGTCTCCCGGTCCGTCGGTCCAAGCCTCACGTCCGCCCTTCACTGCTCCCGGTGCATCGGCACGGCACGTCTCTACTTGACCTTCACCTCACCTTCGACCACTGTCTCCAAGCTCCACACCTGCACATCAACACAACCAAGAGACATGTTGCCTCTCACCCCTTTCGGTGAGCTTGTTGACCGATCGCTCATCACTCAGGAAGGGAACCACAAGGGCACATATCAACCTTGTGTTCGCAAAGTGCATGAGAGGAGCCACCAAAGATGATATCATCCACGTAAATCTGAACTAAAAGGGTGTCATTGCCTTGCTTGAGGAGAAACAAAGTCTTATCTACCCGTCCCATTTTAAAATCCTTGGAGAGCAAAAAGGTTTTCAAACGCTCATACCAGGCTCTCAGGGCTTGTTTCAAACCATATAAAGCTGTTGAATGTTTGAAGACATGGTTTGGAAACTTGGGACTCTTGAAACCCGGGGGTTGTCTCACATAAACCTCTTCCTCTATATACCCGTTCAGGAAAGCACTCTTGACATCCATCTGGTAAAGCTTAAAACCCTTTGAAGCTGCAAAAGCTAGAAGGATACTAATGGCTTCTAAATGGGCTATAGGGGCAAAGGTTTCCTCATAGTCTATCCCCTCTTTCTGGCAAAAACCCTGGGCTACTAGCCTAGCCTTGTTCCTCACTACCATCCCATCCTCACCCTGTTTGTTTTTGAAAACCCATTTGCTACCTATGGGGTGGCATTCTGGTTGAGGTGGAACTAGGGTCAGACTTGGTTTCGTTCAAAGTTCTCTAACTCCTCATGCATGGCATTAACCCAGTTAGGATCAGAAAGAGCGTGTCCAACATCTTTTGGCTCAAAAGAAGCAATGAATGCAGAATGAGCAAAGTGTGAGATCTCATACGCTCGTGACCGCGTGACTCGCTGGTTGATGTTGCCAATCATCTGTTGCGGGGGATGAGCCTGCTGAATGCCTCAGGGTGCTTGCCTCGCCAAAGTTGCCTCCCCCTCGCTAGATGCTGTCGCTCCCTCAGGTGCTGCAGGTGCTTGCTGGAGAGGTGGCTCTAGAGGACCCCAAGTAGTCAAAGTAGTGGGATCGGGTCCTCGAGCTAAAGTCATCGTCGTAGGGTTGACAGGGGCAGCCGGTGGAGTTGGCTCGGGATCACCCCAATCACCATCGTCCTGCTTCTTCTCCACAAAGATCGACTCTCCAATCTCCTGATCTCCTGCTACATCAAAAGCAGAAGAAACACAAGGCATAGTCTCGTCGAGTGTGACCTCACAGGTCTCCACTATCCGGTTAGTCTCAAGGTTAAGAACTCAATAAGCACGCGAATGCAAAGAATAACCAAGAAACACCCGTCAGAAGAGCGAGATTCAAATTTGTCCAAATTGCCCTATTTCAGGATAAAGCACTTGCACCCAAAAACTCTAAAATGAGACACTTTGGGTACCCATCCAAAACGCAACTCATAAGAAGTCTTCTTCATGAAAGCTCGAATAAAGATGTGATTTGAAACATGGCAAGCGGTGTTGATTGCCTCAGCCCAAAAATGCCTATGAGTCCTATGCTCATCGAGCATCATCCTGGCCATCTCAACAAGGGTCCGGTTCTTGCGCGCAACAACACCGTTCTGTTGGGGGACATAAGGAGAAGACAACTGATGCTTGATTCCATGAGAAGAACAGAAAGAGGCAAACTGTGAGTTAACAAACTCAGTACCATTATCGCTACGAATAGCTCTAATAGTATCTGGGGAAACTCAGTTTTCAACCTCAAAATCAAGTCTTGAGCAAAAGAAAAAGCTTCGTCCTTAGCCTCCAAGAAGAACACCCAAGAGTACCTTGAAAAATCAGCAACAATCACTAGAACGTACCACTTCCCACTCGCTGAGCAAACCCGAGCTGGACCAACCGTGTCCATGTGTAAAAGCTCGCCGGGTTGCTTGGTCATTACCTGATTAACAGGTGGGTGAGAAGCAGCAACCATCTTCCCGTGACAACAGGGATGGCAAACAAGGTCCTTCTGAAACTTAATCTTGGGCAATCCTTGTTTTAGGCCAAGTGAGCTAAGCCTTGCAAGCAAGTCGAAGCTCAAGTGACCAAGCCTCCTATGCCACTTCCACAAATCAGAAGAAGAACCAGCCATCAAACATCTAGCAGAGCCGAAAGAGCGAGAAAAATCAGGTCTGAACACGCGACCGAATGGGATGACCCAACAAACAAGGTCTCCCCGAGAATCCAAAACTCGACTCAAAACCTTCTTAAAGCGCACTTCAAAATCATCCTCAAGGAGTTGCAAAACAGAAAGCAAATTGAAATGCAAGTTAGAAACCAAAGCAACATCCTTGAGCACGAAATTCTTGTTAACTCGAATCGACCCACGAGAAGTGACCTTACCTCTACCACTATCCCCAAAAGTGATGTACTCATTATGCACAACGGGGTCTAGGCTGGAGAATCATTCCTTCTTTCCGGTCATGTGGCGCGAACACCCAGAATCCATGAGCCACATGTTCTCCAGCCGAAGTTCCTACATCAATAGAAAGGTAGGAAATGAGCATATGGCACAACACTGGGGTTAGTATATACTGAGAAGGATACTAGTGTTGTGTCATAGGCCCAGAAAAAGTGTTAGAAGCAACACCAAGCTGTCCTTGTCCCATGGGTGGATAACGATCACCACCAAACTGAAAGGGTGGTCCGCTATGGAACGGAAAACCTCCAAACTCACCTACATGTCTCATTTGAGCAAAGCGATCACCACCATGCTGAAAAGGTGGTCCGCTATGGGACTGTGCAGCAAAGCCTCTTACACCCGGCTCGCGATCATATTGAGGACGACCGGAACTGCGATGGGCACGACCACCACCCCGTGGTCTAACTGCCTGGGGCCTAGCCGCCTGAGGGGGTGCACCTCCAGGCCTAGCGCCCTGCCTTTGAACTACCTGACCCTGCACACCATGGTGAGGGTGGTGCCTGGCCTGGTTGTTCAGTTCCAACTCCTTCCTAGCCTCTCTCTTCCTCCGAAAGCAAAACTCAGCTAGGTGACCCTCGCGGTGACAGAACTCACACTCGAACCTCACCACTCTCTTGGGTTGTTGGTTCCTATGGTTGCGAGGGTTGTTTATGAAGGACCAAAAATGCTATAGCAAGGCGACCAGAGGGGGGTGAATGGGAGCCTAAAATTTCTTCTCAGAAATTACGGCCTCTGTCCCAACAAAATCAACCCCAAAAGCTTTGGACTAAAATGTGATGCCCACGACCCTCGGAAAGAAGGTTGATGATCCCTAAGATCACAGCGAGACACCACACAAGAGAGCAAACCAAAACTCTCAAAAACTCCGAGTCAAGTTCGTGCCTAAAAGACCCACTCCCAAACGTAGATAGAGAGCTACGACGGGATTTTTCCAAATACCGATGCTAACTCATAGCAAAGATATGTAGAGAGGTTCCTAGGTGAACTCTAGGAGCAAACGAGAAGTCCAGAAATGAAGCGGAAAAGCCGGGAGAGCAAATGCACTAACCAGCAGCCTACAACCGATTCCCGGACTATCCGGGCTGCAAGTGCCGGAATGTCCGCGCCAGGGGCGGACTGTCCGCCAGCTAAAAGCCACAAAACAGCGAACCTGCTGGACGCTCCCTGCCCGACTCGCGGACTGTCCGCGATTTACACTGGCGGACTGTCCGCCGGTCACGGCTGACCAAACCGACCGAGCCGCGCAGCTACTGAACCAGCTGGAGCCCGATGGCCGGACTGTCCGCGCCCAACGTGGTGGACTGTCCGCGTCTATGGTGGACTGTTCGAGACCCTCAAGGCGGACTGTCCGCGACCTCCCAGAAAGTGCAAGAACTGACGGGACAAAACCAAAATCGATTGGATCTTCACCAAATCGAATGGGGCTGCAACCAAACTTCTCCCAAGTGTTCTTCTACGTGTTGGGAAGCTAATCCTAGGATATCATCACTTCAACCCAACTAAACCATTAGAAATCCGAAGAACACTAGAAAAGGGGAAGAGGGAAGAACAAAAACGATTTCGAGCCGATCTACTTGTTCGTAAGGGTAGGGATGAATTCCTTCGGTGGAAATGTTCTCCTCACATCAAAGAACAAGTTGATTCAAACGGAATCGCAAAAGACATAGCGTAGAGGGAGATCGAGTGAGGGGAAAATCATGGAGAAAAGAAGAACGCGAAGAACAAAAACGAAACGCGAATTCAACCACGAATTTGATCCTTGGATTCAGCAAGATGAATTGTATTAAGCACTCGGTGTCGGGCTACAAGCCACTCCTAGCAAATCAAAGCTTGGATGGCAAAAAGCTCAAGAACAAGAGCCAACTCTCCCTAACCCTAGCCTTCTCTCACAGGAACAAAATGAGAGAGACACAATCAAGAATTCCCAAGGATGCGGCTGCCCTAGCAGCCCCCTTCATATATATAGGTGCACGTCCGAAGACCAAAACGCCCTTACATTAAGCACTCGTCCCAAATACCCCCCAGAGGTAAAACCGTCCAGTCCAGTCAATCTTCCTCCAACGACCACGCTCGCACATCCAGTAGCTTCGCCTCGACGCGACCTCCCTGATGCCGCCACGTGCCGCCACCATCGACTGCCGCGCCTTCTCACCGATAGCTTCGCCGCAACGCAAGCCTCTCGGTGCCGCCACGCGTCGACCGTCCTTTTGGACCTTCCCCCGGTTTTGAGGCCCAAACCGGGAAACCTGCCAGCCCAGGTTTTGAGGCCCAAACCTGGAAACCGTCCACCCCGAGTTTTGAGGCCCAAACTCGGAAACCCGCAAGCCCAGGTTTTGAGGCCCAAACCTGGAAACCGTCCATCCCGAGTTTTGAGGCCCAAACTCGGAAACCGGCCACCCGAGTTTTGAGGCCTAAACTCGGAAACCGTCGATGGTAGATTTTTGAGGCTCAGCTACCGAACCCGCACCATAGACGGGATGTGGTTCGCATACCCCGACCACCGGCACCGATGCCGATGCATGTCCAGCCTCCATGCCGGGCACAACGTCTTCGCCATCCTCCTTGACTCGGCCGACGGCACTTGCGCCGCACGCAAGCCTGTGTCTGACCTCCCGCCAAGTGTCACGACGCCACGTCTTCCTCCCGACTCGGCCGATGCATCGCACATTCCCATGTGCTCTCGCTCGCCGATGCCACGTGCCAGCTACCACAGGTGGTCCTCTGGCCCTCTGGTCCGTCAGTCCAAGCCTCACATCCGCCCTTCACCGCTCTGGGTACATCGGCATGGCACATCCGCCGCACGGCACGCCCATCCTTCACCGCTCTCGGTCCATCGGCACGGCACATCTCTACTTGACCTTCACCTCGCCATAGACCACTGTATCCAAGCTCCACACCTGCACATCAACACAGCCAAGAGGCACATGTCGCACATGCACACCAACACATAAACACAACACAACTCAACGCCACCGGTTAGTCATAAGCATTAAGCGCATAGCGAGATAATGACTCAACCGGGAAAAGCCTCAAACCTTCTTCATCAATGTCAATCATTCATCATATATGTTCTCAATCTCCCCCTTGATGAATGCATTGACTAAAAATAAACCACAAAGGAAGGGTTTGAAGGCAAGCCTCATTCAAGTGCCCAAAAGCCAAGCAAAAGCAAACACAAGGCTACTTGAGATGAGGAAGGATCATGAAAACTCCAACTAAAAGCTCTCGGTCCCGAAGGAAACGGGAAAAGCGGGCAAAGCCTCCACACAGCCGAAGAGTCAAGAGAAACAAGAGTTTCATGAAATCCCAAAAAGGTACTCGAAAACCAATCTCAAATAAATTGTCAAACAATCATCACAAAAAAGACCAAGGTACCAAGGTACTTATCCACTTGGATTCACTTGGGTCGAGATTTCTCCCCCTTTTTCTCTTTATCTTTCTCCCCCTTGATGATTGAATTGACAAAAACTAGGCACAAGAAATGGTTTGAGATACCAAAACCGAAAATCTCATTCAAGTGATCAAAAGCCATAGAAGGACAAAGAACAAAATCACTTGTCATGAGAAGATTATCCATTCAAATGCCCAAAAGCCAAAGAAATGCTAAAGAGGGGGCAATTTGAAATGAACATAACTTGGTCCCCAAAGACATGGGCAACGGCTCAACGCAACCAAGCAAGGGATCGGAACAACAACTCATCAAAGAGCAAACCTCGATCACATAGAGCGAAAAACTTGGTTCCCAAAGACATGGGCAACGGCTCGACGCAACCAAGTAAAAAAAACATGAGCTAGTCCTCAAGAAGAGGCAGAAAAGGCTCAACACCACTAGCTCAAGGCTCGATACCAATTGAGGCTGAATCAACGTATAAGAATGCAAAACTGATTACAAACAGCCAAGAATTGGTGAAAACAGCTAGTTCCTCAAGACAGAGGCACATAGGCTCGACGCAACTAACTGAAGGGTTCATACCAATCGAAAATACCAAGCAAAATCTGCTAGTCCCCCTAGACAGAGGAAAAAACGGCTCAACACAACTAGCAGGCTCGATACCGACTGAGAAAAACCACAAGAGAAGCTCAACACTGAATGGAGCACAATCACTCGGAGCACGCGGAGAAGCAGCAAGACAAAAGCAACTCCCCCTGAAATCAAGCCTATACACAAAAACTATGTAACAAAGCTCATGACACCAATTGCATTCCATACCAAAAGATGGATACCAACTGAAACACATAAAAGCGCTATACCAAGTGAAGAAGAATATAAAAGAGCTAAACTCCCCCTTGCTCAAAGCTCTCCCCAAAATGCATGACTCTCCCCTTTGCGCCAACACTCAAGCTCCCCCTTGCAAACAGCTTCTCCCCCTTGACAAAAGGGAACATGCTGAGGGGTATTGACATTTTTCACAAAGCTGACACAAACACAAGACAGAGTCATCAACCAAAAGCATATGGGGGCTGAGAAAAGCAACGAAAGTGACCATGAAGTGTATCGGAGCTGGGGGTATGTACACTAAGCTAAAAAAGCATGATATGCACAATGCAACAGCTTCAAGTGTATAGCAATCAGAATGAAAAGATGCTTAAGAGGATGCTGCCCTGAAAGTGTGGTAATCAATACAAATGCTAGCAAAGGCTCAAACTGATCAAATGAATACGAAATATGAACAATTAAGCATATGAGCAGTTTTAAGCCACTTGAAAAAGGAGTTCACCACTAAAATAGCACTTAGCATGGATAGACAGGAAATCAACCAAGTGCTAACTCAAGTATAAAAGGTGAACTAACCCTAGCAAAGTTCAATCATCATGCAAAAGAATGAAGCATAAACTTGTGTTATTTTCAAATTTTATCGGAGATTGCAGCGGTATTAACACAAGTTCAAATTAAAAGCATGTGATTGCGAGAGGTTGAAAGCATGGTTATTGCCTAACTTTTCAACCGGGCTAAGCCTATGCAAGAAAAGCAATCAGAAGCTTAAAGCGCCGGTTTTGGTCTTACACTACACGGCTCAAGTTTAACTCAATTGTGCAATGAGAAACAGTCTCGATACCATGAGGTGCTGACACATGCAATCCCATCTCGATCTTTTCATTTCACTTAGACTTGGATCAAATTTTAAGCACAAGGTAAATGTGAACAATCCAAGCAAGTGAATGACTCAGTGCAAGAGACATAGCAACCTAGCATACAAAAGATAGCACAAGTGATCTCAACACATCCTACCCATGCTAGTTGCCACTCTCAATGGTGAACAAATTAAAGGTTTCACAGTTGATTAATCAAGTTCACCATTTGCAAAAATAGCTTAGCTCATAACATGTATCAAGTTATAAAAAAAGCCTAAGCTACAAGCATCATCATGAATAGGCAGGGCATACCAAAAAGAGCATAATCTCATTCTCATTAATATATACATGAAGCTCTAAAATGCAAGATATACATGATGAAATGCATGCAAAAGCTAGTCTATCAAAGACAAAGCAAAACTAGCCTAAAAAGAAAGACCCAAAACAAAAGGGTATCGGAGAAGTACAACTAAGATACAACAAGCAAAATGCTTCCCCAACTAAAAGGGAAACACACATCAAACTCACAAGCGAAGAGCCAGGAAATGCTAAAGCGACAGCCAGCAAAATCCACATAGAAAAGACCACACAGCAAAAAGAGGTCAAGGAAGAAGAGTACCAAAACCCGAACTCAGAAGTGTGTCGGAGGTACCTCATGGAGCGCATGACCACCTGCTTGTGTGATACTCGAGGGGACGCCTGAATCAGCTGAAGTCTCCGAGGCGCCTGCCTCGCCGAAGTCATCCCCCCTCGCCTGATGCTGTCGCTCCCACAGGTGCAGCTAGTGCTCATTGGAGAGCTGCTCGAACGGAACCCCAAGTCATGGAAGAAGTGGGATCGGGTCCGTGAGCCGAAATGCTCTCTCCAGGCTCCTGTTCTCCTGCACACTCAAAAGCAGAAGAAACACAAGGAATTGTCTCGTCCAGTGTGACCTCAAGGTCTCCACGAAAACGGTTAGTCACATAATAAGCATAAGGTGAACTCTCAACAAAAAGAGATCTACCTATGAATGATACCGTAAGGAGATCTGAACTCAAACTAGTCAAGACTACCAAGCAACAGGATAAAGCACTATGGAGCAAAATGCAGCCTAGAGGCATGATTAACCCAAACACAGCCTAAACCTCAACACATGCTACAATGCAAGATAATGATAGCAATAGATCCAAAAGCATGTAGCATGATAAAAGTGTGGAAAAGCTAGTGCTCAACCTAATCATATCAACAGGATACATGTAGCTAACCAAAACTAGCACATGAAAAGTGATACCTAATGAACATCATACCTCTACAAGTAAAGCTCATGGAGAAGTATGGTAAAGCATGGCATAATGTTCATGGGGATCACAGACTAGCATGAAAAGTGGATATTCCACAAAAGCTATACACAAAGCTAGCATGACATATGATATAGAAGATAGCACATGCTAGACTAAAACAAAACATGATACAAAAGAAAATGTACATGCACATACAATACAAGTGAGCACATGACAATCCATCTCATACCACAAGAAATAGCACATGGATGTACAAGGTATGAGTGTATAAGAAAGCTCACCAAACTGCAAAAGCCTCTTTGGAGGCAATTCTAAGTGGGGTGTAGAGAACCATCAACTCTTGATCACATCTAAAAGATCAAGCTCCATCAAGCGCATCTTCTCCACCCCGCGTCCTCACATCTACACACAAGAGGACAAAGTAACCCGAGTCTTGGATCCCGAAGGGTTAGCAAGCATGTACATGGGAACCCAAGACTTGGTCACAAAACTCAACTTATCTTGTGGGTTAGCATGATGCAAATGTTGGTTCAAATGCAATTGTGAAACACCCTTGGAAGCATTCTTAAAAAGGACAACTCGAGGAGAAGAACGAGTCATACCACGGGAAAAGAGGCAAACATCTTCCAAGGTTTTTGTAGAAGAACCAATAGAAGCACCATGAGAAGCATGATGTGGACCAACAAAAGAAGCATTAGAAGCATGTCCACGACCATGACCTAATCCACTAGAAAAGGAGTCATAAAACCCATCAACAAAGAGAGGCTTCTTACTAGGAGCACAAGCGTTCATGCCATGAGAAGGGCTATGAACCACCATCTTCCTAGAAGAGCGAGCTTGGCGCAAACATTTGGCACGCCGATAGCAAAAGCTTTCTTAATGCCCATCTTTCTCACAAAAAGAGCAATGGTACAAAGGCCTATTGGAAGGCACACCATTCTCCGACAAGTGAGAAGTCCCATGGGGCTTAGAACAAGAAGCATCAACAACAGATTTGGTGCCAACACTCAGAGCACACGTGCCATGGGAAAGGCTACGCGGCTTCCTAAAAGCCTTAGCTCGAATACGTCACTCGTGTTTGACACGGCGGAAACAAAAATCGAATGAATGTCCATCCTTCTTGCAAAAGGTGCAATGGAAAACCGGATTGGGAGCACGAGTCCCAAAAATGTGAGAAGCACCCTTATCAAGAGAAGTCCCTTGGACATCACTCGAAGACACAGCAAGGTTAGGAGTAGCTATGAAAGAGCTATCCGAAACCTTGGCACTAGTGCTATTGTCAAAAGACTCACGCGCAACACAAGAACTCAACTCCGGTTGCAAAGATGCAAACTTGGAAATATCAACATCGGAGTTGGAAGAAATGCGTGACTCAAATGACTTAGCACAAAGGCTCTTGCATCTTTTGGCCAAAACCTCATTTTCAAACATGAGGCGGTCACAAGTACCACAAGGAGTGTTTCTTAAGTTTTCCATCTCCTTTTCAATGCACTCGGCATATGTGGTACACAAGAGCTCAATCTCCTTCTCAAGGTTGGCACTCATATCATTGTGCTCAACCAACTTAGCGCTCATATCATCGCGCAAAGCTTTCAAAGCCAAAACTTCTTTTTCCAAATCAATGCATGATGTGCAAATGAAATCGGTGGAAGAAACATCACCATTCACATCAAACAAAGAATCATGATTAGCACAAGAAGTATGGCAAGCATCTTTATTCAAAGAGCACAAGCTACATGGCCTAGCATTTATCTCAATAATTTCAGCCCTAGCATGCTCAAGTTCATCTACACATGTGGTGTGAGTCAATTTTAGTTTATCAATTTCAGCATGCAAAAACTCACAAGAACCACTTGGCAAAGAAGCTTTTGACCTAAGCAAGGCTATTTCAGATTTAGCATAAACAAGGTCCTTGCGCAAGTCAAAGCAAACAAGACATGGTATGGAAGCATTTGATTTCAACATTTCATTTTCAGATTTCAAGCTAGCATGAGAAAGGCATAGCTCATCATTCTTCCTAACCATGTCACTACAAGAGGTGCAAGGTAAAGATGCACTAGACTTCCAATGAAAAAGGCCACATTTTAACCTAGTGATGCAGCATTTCAATTTCTTGATCTTACTATGCAAGGTATCACAAAGCTCATCATATCTCAGGTTATCATCACAACAAGCTTCAAATTGTTGGGATAAAATCCCAAGACAAGCAGCAAGAATACCTTTCTTGGCAAGAATACCAATTGAAGGACCGAAAATGCTATAGCAAGGCGACCAGAGGGGGGGGTGAATGGGAGCCTAAAATTTCTTCTCAGAAATTACGGCCTCTGTCCCAACAAAATCAACCCCAAAAGCTTCGGACTAAAACGTGATGCCCACGACCCTCGGAAAGAAGGTGGATGATCCCTAAGATCACAGCGAGACACCACACAAGAGAGCAAACCAAAACTCTCAAAAACTCCGAGTCAAGTTCGTGCCTAAAAGACCCACTCCCAAATGTAGATAGAGAGCTACGACGGGATTCCTCCAAATACCGATGCTAACTCGTAGCAAAGATATGTAGAGAGGTTCCTAGGTGAACTCTAGGAGCAAACGAGAAGTCCGGAAACGAAGGGGAAAAGCCGGGAGAGCAAATGCACTAACCAGCAGCCTACAGCCGATTCCCGGACTGTCCGGGCTGCAAGTGCCAGACTGTCCGCGCCAGGGGCGGACTGTCCGCGAAGCCCTGGCGGACTGTCCGCCGGCTAAAAGCCACAAAACAGCGAACCTGCTGGACGCTCCCTGCCCGACTCGCGAACTGTCTGCGATTTACACTGGCGGACTGTCCGCCGGTCACGGCTGACCAAACCGACCGAGCCGCGCAGCTACTGAACCAGCTGGAGCCCGATGGCCGGACTGTCCATGCCCAACGTGGCGGACTGTCCGCGTCTACGGTGGACTATCCGAGACCCTCAAGGCGGACTGTCCGCGACCTCCCAGAAAGTGCAAGAACAGCACAGGACAAAACCAAAATCGATTGGATCTTCACCAAATCGAATGGGGATGCAACCAAACTTCTCCCAAGTGTTCTTCTACGTGTTGGGAAGCTAATCCTAGGATATCATCGCTTCAACCCAACTAAACTCTTAGAAATCCGAAGAACACGAGAAAAGGGGAAGAGGGAAGAACAAAAACGATTTCGAGCCGATCTACTTGTTCGTGAGGGTAGGGATGAATTCCTTCGGTGGAAATGTTCTCCTCACATCAAAGAACAAGTTGATTCAAACGGAATCGCAAAAGACGCAGCGTAGAGGGAGATCGAGTGAGGAGAAAATCATGGAGAAAAGAAGAACGCGAAGAACAAAAACGAAACACGAATTCAACCACGAATTTGATCCTTGGATTCAGCAAGATGAATTGTATTAAGCACTCGCTGTCGGGCTACAAGCCACTCCTAGCAAATCAAAGCTTGGATGGCAAAAAGCTCAAGAACAAGAGCCAACTCTCCCTAACCCTAGCCTTCTCTCACAGGAACAAAATGAGAGAGACACCGTCTAGAATTCCCAAGGATGCGGCTGCCCTAGCAGCCCCCTTCATATATATAGGCGCACGTCCGAAGACCAAAACGCCCTTACATTAAGCACTCATCCCAAATACCCCCCAGGGGTAAAACCATCCAGTCCGGTCAATCTTCATCTGACGACCACGCCCGCACATCCAGTAGCTTTGCCTCGACGCGACCTCCCTGATGCCGCCACGTGCCGCCACCGTCGACCGCCGCGCCTTCTCACCGATAGCTTCGCCGCAACGCAAGCCTCTCGGTGCCGCCACGCGTCGACCGTCCTTTTGGACCTTCCCCCGGTTTTGAGGCCCAAACCGGGAAACCTGCCAGCCCAGGTTTTGAGGCCCAAACCTGGAAACCGTCCACCCCGAGTTTTGAGGCCCAAACTCGGAAACCTGCAAGCCTAGGTTTTGAGGCCCAAACCTGGAAACCGTCCATCCCGAGTTTTGAGGCCCAAACTCGGAAACCGGCCACCCGAGTTTTGAGGCCCAAACTCAGAAACCGTCGATGGTAGCTTTTTGAGGCTCAGCTACCGAACCCGCACCGTAGACGGGATGTGGTTCGCACACCCCGACCACCGGCACCGATGCCGATGCATGTCCAGCCTCCCCGCTGGGCACAACGCCTTCGCCATCCTCCTTGACTCGGCCGACGGCACTTGCGCCGCACGCAAGCCCGCGTCCGACCTCCCGCCAAGTGTCACGACGCCACGTCTTCCTCCCGACTCGGCCGATGCATCACACATCCCCATGTGCTCTCGCTCGCCGATGCCACGTGCCAGCTACCACAGCTGGTCCTCTGGCCCTCTGGTCCGTCAGTCCAAGCCTCACGTCCGCCCTTCACCGCTCTAGGTACATCGGCATGGCACGTCCGCCGCACGGCACGCCCATCCTTCACCGCTCCCGGTCCGTCGGCACGGCACGTCTCTACTTGACCTTCACCTCGCCATAGACCACTGTATCCGAGCTCCACACCTGCACATCAACACAGCCAAGAGACACATGTCGCACACGCACACCAACACATAAACACAACACAACTCAACGCCACCGGTTAG
Source organism: Coix lacryma-jobi var. lacryma-jobi (assembly GCA_009763385.1). NCBI lineage: Eukaryota > Viridiplantae > Streptophyta > Magnoliopsida > Poales > Poaceae > Coix > Coix lacryma-jobi. Next base: position 164,502,094 of record CM019822.1, read on the forward strand.
TCATAAGCATTAAGCGCATAGCGAGATAATCACTCAACCGGGAAAAGCCTCAAACCTTCCTCATCAATGTCAATCATTCATCATATATGTTCTCAGTTTACTCTGGCTGGTTGCTTGCCCTTCAGAAGGGGATCACTAGAGATTCCAAGAAGGGTGTCAAGTGTGTTCCTAAGATGATTAGGTTTGGGAACCCACACTTGCTTGCGAGGAGGAGCCTTGGGAGGTTCATCAAGGATGCCATCCTTGGTGATAGGCTTAGGAGGCTAAGGTGGGGTGATCTTGATAAGATTAGGGATATCGGATGGCTTCTCACTTGGGTTCACTCCGCTAAACTCACCGAACTTGCCAAACATGTTAGCGCCCTTCCCACCTGAAGCAAAGCCTACTCCTGAACTGTCAGTTCCCCTCTTGAACTGGCTGATCATCATGCCCAACTGCAGCTCACTGCATGACACCTAGCTCAGGATGGACCGAAGGTATGTGTTTTCCTCCTCGGTTAGCATCCTGTCATGCCGACAGTTGGCAATCTCAAGCTCCATCGCCGCGCATTTCTCACATGGAGCAAACAAGGTGCTAACTGAGCTGGCCTTTATGGCTTCAGCAAGCTTGGCACTAACTTCTGCCAACTCAGTTGGTAAGCCTGGACAAGACTTGCACACACCCAGCAAAGAAGGCATCGCCTTCACTTCCTCTAGCTCCATCTTCAGGAGGGGACACTCTTTGCACTCACCAGGTCTAGGTAACTCTTTAGCTCATCATACACCTCGATCAAAGAGACATACTTGGTTTATATGGTGGCAAAGTTGGTCATGTGCATCGTGCACTCATCACACTCCTCCTCATCGGTCACCTTCACCTCAGAACTAGCACACTCGAGCTTCTTAAGCACCTCACCTAACTTAACCTTAAAGTCATTTTGCTCTCTAATGGCACGCTTAAGCTGCTTGTCTTGAGCAAGGACAATCTCAGCCAAAGAATCACGCTCACCGGTAACACGATCGACAATAGAAGAAGATGATACCTCAGAAGCGTCGTCATCGTCGTTGGTGTCGGCGTCCTTGTCCTGGCACTTGTGATACTCCTCGTCCAAGGCCATGGTACAGAAGCACTTGGAGGAGTTGTCGAAGAAGCAGAGTCCATTGAAGCGTTCTTCAGTCTTGTGCTCGGACCCATCATCGCTGGAGTCGCCATCAGAGCTCTTTTCTCCATCGCTGAAGGAGGCGATGAAGGCATGCCTGCTAGCGTCAAATGCCCTCTCCAGATCCTCTCGGCGGTAGCCGCCCTTCTTCTTCTTCCCGGTCTTGTTCTGTGGCTTGGCCTTGCGCCTGGAGTTGCGGTTCTTGCCGGGGAAGATCTTGTCGCGCTTGGGGCAGCTCGTGACGAAGTGATCGGGATCTCCACACCCGTAGCAGCCCTCACGTGCGCCACCACGCCGGCGGTTCAAGCGGTTGTTGTGAAACCGCGAAAACCGGGTGATGATGAGAGCGAGCTCGTCATCGTCCAATGCCTCCACCTGCTCCTCTGTCACTGAAAGCAAAGAATACAAGCAAAGAGAGGTGGTGAAGCGTTAGCGGAAAGAGTCAATCCACCCTTGTCAGAGACCAAAGCCATGGAATGTGAAGAGGGATTCTTCAGCTTGGCCTGAGTCAAGTGATCGATCTCGGTGGACTTGAGCTTGCTGAATAGCTCATCCATGGTGAGGGTGTCGTAAGCAGGAGACTCAATGATGGTCGACACCTTCACCTCCCATACCTTCCGATCTTGGGCATATAAAAGCTTGAGTGCCCTCTCGTGATCATCATAAGGTAGGTTGGCCCGATTGGCACGCATCTTGTTGTTGACACCTGGGGTGGCACGCAGAAGGAACCGCAAGCGCACGGCTGTCAGTTGTAGCTTTTCACCTCAGAGTATTCCGGGGTATCGAATCCACGAGGAACGCGAAGTGATTTTGAGAGAACTAGGAGGGTAAGGATATCTAGGATAGATGAAGGGAACGGGCACTATCCACTGAGGTAGATCCTAGTTCTATTAGACTTCTAGTGATTTAAGTTCTTTACTACTGTATTGTGGGTGTACTAGCCTTTACCACTGACTTAGGTTGAACGCTAGCACAACGAGCCCTACTGTTAAACTAGACCAACTACGTGGTGGAATTCAAGGCGCACAGGGCTGTCACCACCTGCTTGCTACCACAGCTATCCGGGGGCCTAGCCGTATTCACTGGCAATATATAGCCTAAGTACCACACTTAATCTATATATAACTACTACTAGGCCTGTACTAGAACTAGAGCACTTGTAAGTAATATCAAGCAATGAAACAAACACACAAGTACTGAAAGTAAATACTGGAAGATAAAATAAGATACTAAGTTACCAAAGTTGAAGCGCAGTGCAGAGAGAAGCAGGGGTCTCCGACAACTCCGGAGCTCTCCAGACTTCTACTCTTCTCCTTTCCAGCTCCTCTTCTAGTGAGGCACTCACACTCTCTCTAATCTCTCTATCATAGCAAGTGTGCTACTCTACCCAAATGGTGAGGTATGGTGTGAGGCTCCCCGAATGAGAGCTCAAGGGGGCCTATTTATAGTGCTAGGGAGCTAGGGGTACATATAGAGTGAGGAGGGGTTGGTTAGGGTTTAGGGGGTGGCGCCCGCCGCCAAACCCTGGCGCCCGCCACCTCTTAGCCGTCCGTTGCAACCGCCTATCATCCAACGGTCTTCACTTGTCCTCCTAGGTCGGTTTGTGGGCCGGTTAGGGTTCAGACACGTGTCCAAAGCCCACTATCCAGGTGATACTCTTCTTAGCCCTTGGATCAAACCGCCTTAGTGTGCAATGGCCAAGATTCGAGCTTGAGGTGACTCCCACGGATCGATGACGTGGCTTGGCCCACTTTTGGCACGAGTGACCTGGCGGCCGCCAGTAATAGGTGGCGGCCGCCACCTTACTCAGGCCCAAATGGGCCAGAGTGGCATGGCCTTGCTCCTGGTACTCTTGTTTGGCCCAAATTCCATTATTTCCTGCATTAAGATAAGAAACTATGCACATGTGGAAATAGGTTAGTTATAAACCAAATCTTCTACTTTTTATGTTGTTTTACCTTGGTTTTGGGTGAAATGTTGATGGTGAAATGATGCTTTAAGCACCATCAACAAGGTCCCCCACACTAACCTCTTGCTCGTCCCAAGCAAGCATGGATTTTAAGAATTGAAACAACTTTATTGAACTAAGCATTCACACAAGATGTTCAACTACCTATACTCATGTTAGTAACCTTTCCAAGTGGCTAATAAGTCATACCTATGGCGGTTGAGAGATAGAATAGCTTGCAAGCAAGAGAAACACACTTTCCTCTTTTATATACCTTGGGGTTTTAGGATATTTTCAAAATGAAACTCATGGTTCATTGAATCTCTCTTTAACTCTCAAGGCACTCATGGTGTATATCCTCACTTTATGGCAAAAGAAAATGCCAGAGTCTATCCTATGGCTTATGTGGAGTTTATAGGGAAAGGAAGGAATGTAAGGCACTTCTATTTCTCTTTTATTGCTAAGTCAAGTTTAGGATCATGGGAGAGTATAGTCATGCACTAGCCAAGGTATAGGGTGGACTAACTCAACTCCTTTGTTCTTTTTTTTCTTTTTGAATCTCTTTTCTTCCCAAGGATCATGGCTATATGCATCTCTCTTCTTTTTTTTTTAATACTTGGACACTTGTCCTTTTTAGAGCATTTGCTCTCTTTTTTTTGAATAATTGGACACTTGTCCTTTTTAGAGCATTTGCTCTTTTTTTTAGATACTATATAGCCATGTTCTTTGAAGGAATGAGAAAATTTATACAATTCTTTTAGAACAAAATTTTGGAGGAGAACTACATGAGTATACTCTCAGTGTGAGAGTTCTCTCAAAAAGGCATGGTTTGCCTTGGCTTTTAGAGCATGACTAAACTCTTCTACCTAGATCAACTATTCTTGACAAAGCTCAAAGATTGATTAGAAGGCTTTATGGGCTGTTCTCCTATACTCTAATATTTCGGCTCTGGTAGGTGGATAGGAAAGAAAGATCATGAACCATGGTAATTTTGGTTTTTAAAATAAAAACTCCCAAGGTTATAGCAGAGTCTAATGCGATTTCAATTACTACTTCTATATCTTATCAAACAACAACCAAGGTTGACTTTCCTATCAAAATGAGTAGGCTATTACACATGAATAAAAGGTAGAATAACATGTCATGTAAACACTCAATTCAAAAGAAATTGTTTCAGCAATTTTTTTATTTCCTAGCTGCATTTTTAGTTTGAACCGAGACATCCAGTGATCCAAATTGTACAGAATTTAAAACACAGGTTTAGGGATTCACCTGGGGTGATTCGGTGCAGAGTGGCCTGGCGGCCTCCAGTAATAAGTGGCGGCCGCCATGGGCTTTGGCCCATGCGGCTTGCAAACAGCGTGGTAGTTACCTTGCTACGTTCAGGTTACAGCTTTGAACATTTTGTCACGTTTTACAGAGGTGTTTAGAGAAGGGATTTCCCCCACACTAGAAGTTTTGGTACTTTTTATTTTTTAAAAATGAACAAACTTGATGAAGGGAAAAATAGTAAGGGTGTCTTTTTATTCATTAAATAAAAATTCCTAAACAAGAGTTCTAAATTAAACAATCTAAGATTTAAATCATGCAAAATTAAACTTAAACTAAATCAGACTAAAAATCTAACTAGACACCCTAATCTAATCTAATCTAATGGAGGAGCCTCTTAGAGATCCTCGAAGCCCGTCTCTTTGAAGAGACGCTTGATCTTCGAGGTGCAGCCCTTGCGGAGGATGGTGAACCGATCCTCCATATCCATTCGCCAGAGGGCTATCTCTGCGACTTGATCCTCCAAGGCGCTTTTCTACTTGCGCAGCTTCTTCACCTCGGTGGCAAGTTTTTCGAGGGTTAATCCCTCCTCACCACCGTTGTGCTCCATCTCGCCGGGGACTCCTGCCGGCGATGGGTTGAGACGGCGGCGCACGGATGGCTCAGAGAGTGACCCATTGGAGTCATGAGTGCTCGCCTCATGCTCGCGCAGCCTCTTCTCATAATGCCCATCGGGCATTCTCACGCCATACACCTCTAGCTTAGCCCTCTTAGGATTGGGGCTGAAGCTCCGGGTGCGGCTATCCGAGCCAAAGCTGACCCGGGATTTCGCCCTTGATGGAGTGGGCGTTTCATCACCCCTGGCCTTGATGGCCGGAGACTTCCTCGGGGTGATCTCCCCTGTGGTCGGCCTGGTGGGCGTCCTCAATTTCTTCTCGGGTGGCGCCACTGGAGGAGGATGAAGACGGAGCGGAGACGAGGCCAGGGGGCGTTTCACCCCTGGCGGCCGCCCAGCAGGGGTGGCGCTCGCCACTGGACTGGTGGCTGGTGCCTTCCCTGCACCCTCCGGTGGTGTTCCCTTGACATAAGTGTCGTCTGGCAGCACCATTGCCAAAGGAGGCACGTCAAGTACCTCCATGTCGTCGTCGATCAAAGATCGAATGATGGCTTGGGTGGATGACGAGATGGATCCTTGAGGGTTATAGGACTCGGATTTCCGTGGAGAGGACATGGTTTTGGAGGAGGCTTGGCTAGGCTTCGTGAATAGATGGAGGGAGAAGAAAGAGTTCTTCTTTTAAGAAGGGGGAGAAGTGGAGGGATAAGCCTTAGATGAACTAACACGTCCTCATCTCCTCCTTCTTTAACTCTCCCGAGCTCGGGATTAGCTGCCACGTGGAGAAGGGCTTCTAAACCACCACCTAGAGCGGCGGGCGCCAGGGTTTGGTGGCGGCCGCCAGTTGGGAGTGGCAGCCTCCACTCCTCCTTCGACGGGCATTGAGCGGGAGAAGGTAAGCCTCCTAAGTTTCAAAGTTCCAAGGTCGGCTTGGTTGGGTCTAAAGAGGCCTTTCTCGGGGTTTTGGATGGACTAGGTGTATGAAAAGGAAAAGGGGTAAATTGGGTCCATCCATTAATTGTCATGGGCTTGAGATACTTCAAAGTTAATTATATCAATTTCGTTTAGCTCATTTTTATCAAAGTCATAAAATATTTTTAATCTTTGTCCATTGACTTTGAAGATTTGCCCATCGTCACTTTCTAATGTGACGGCTCCATGGGAAGAGGTTGCAACAACCTTGAAAGGTCCTTCCCATTTGCTTCGAAGTTTACCATGTCCAAAAAGTCGAACACGGGAGTTAAAGAGTAAAACTTTATCTCCTACTTCAAACTCTTTCTTTTTGATCCGTTTATCGTGCCATCTCTTAGTCTTCTCTTTATAGAGCTTGGCACTATGATAGGCTTTCTCTCGCCATTCTTCTAGTTCGGAAATTTGCATCTTCCTATTTTGGCCAGCTTGGTCAAGGTCCATGTTCCATTTCTTAATGGCCCAATGAGCTTTGAACTCAAGGTCAACAGGAAGATGACAGGTTTTTCCATAAACTAGTTGGTATGGGGACATTCCAATCGGGGTCTTATAGGCGGTCCGATAGGCCCACAGAGCTTCGGGTAACTTATGTTTCCATCCCTTTCCCATTTCTTGTACCGTCTTTTGCAAGATATTCTTTATTTGTTTATTGGACGTTTCGGCCTGTCCACTTGTTTGGGGGTGGTATGCAGTGGCTACATTATGTTGGACTCCTTGACTAGCTAAGAAATGTCGGAAGCTCTTATCTATGAAATGAGGGCCTCCATCACTAATGACTAGTCTAGGAACTCCAAAACGAGGAAAGATGTTTTCTTGGAACATTTTCTTCGAATGTTTAGCATCTGCCGCTCGACAGGGTATGGCTTCTACCCATTTTGAGACATAATCCACAGCCACAAGAATGTACTCGGTGTCATAGGATTTAGGAAAGGGGCCCATGAAGTCTATACCCCAAACGTCGAACAACTCAACTTGGAGATTGTTCACGAGAGGCATAGCATCTCGGGCATTAATGTTACCATGCTTTTGGCAACGAGGACAACGTCTCACATAGTTCTTTGTATCCTCGTACATTGATGGCCAATAAAAACCACTTTGCCATATTTTAGCATGTGTCCGAAAAGCTCCATAGTGTCCTCCATATTCGGCAGAGTGACATCTATCTATGATTTTCGTTGCTTCTTCTATGGGGACACATTTTCTCAAGAGTCCATCTGCACAGACCTTATAGAGATATGGTTCATCCCATAGGTGTGTTCTGCTTTGATATAGCAGTTTCTTTTTATTCTCCCCCGGCGGGACATAGCCGGTGACTATAAAATTCACGATGTTTGCATACCAAGGGTTGGTATATGTGACTTTTAAAAGGGTGTCATCGCGAAGAAAGTCATTTATTGGGAGATTGTCCGAATTATTGACTTGTAGTCTAGACAAGTGATCAGCTACTGAATTCTCTACTCCTTTCTTGTCTCTTATTTCCAGGTCAAATTCTTGAAGGAGAAGGATCCAGCCGATCGACCTTGGTTTAGCATCTTTCTTAGTGAAGAGATATTTCAGAGCAGAGTGATCGGTATAAACAATCACCTTAGCTCCCACTAAGTAAGATCTAAACTTGTCTATGGCAAAGACTACAGCCAAAAGTTCCTTTTCTGTGGTTGCATAGTTTAGCTGGGGGCCAGTCAAGGTCTTACTAGCATAAGATATAACATAATGCTTCTTATCTTTATTTGACCAAGGACGGCCCCCACAGCATAATCACTAGCATCACACATGATTTCGAACGGCAAATTCCAATCTGGGGGTTGGATGATTGGTGCCGAAGTTAGAGCCTTTTTCAAAATATTGAAAGCTTGTAGACAATCCTCGTCAAATTTGAACGGGACGTCTTTTGCTAACTGGCTCGTTAAGGGTCTAGCGACCTGTGAGAAATCCTTAATAAACCTTCTATAAAAGCCGGCATGGCCCAAGAAGCTTCGGATCTCTCTCACATTAGTGGGTGGTGGCAATTGTTCAATTATATTGATTTTGGCTTTATCCACTTCTATCCCACGTTCTGAAATTCGATGGCCTAGGACAATTCCTTCCCGTACCATGAAGTGACACTTTTCCAAGTTAAGAACTAGGTCCTTCTCTTCACAGCGTTGGAGGACTTTGTCTAAATTGGCTAGGCAATCGTCAAAGGTTTTCCCATAGACCGAGAAGTCATCCATGAATACCTCCATGATTTGTTCAATCATGTCGGAAAAGATGGACATCATACACCGTTGGAAAGATGTCAGCGCATTGCAAAGTCCAAAGGACATGCGTCTATAGGCATAAGTTCCATACAGGCATGTGAAAGTGGTCTTACTTTGGTCATCTAGATGGATTGGGATTTGGTGATAACCAGAATATCCATCCAGGAAGCAAAAGAAGGAATGGTTTGCCAATCTCTCTAGCATCTCATCTATAAAAGGAAGTGGGAAATGGTCTTTCTTTGTGGCTTTATTCAGCTTCCTATAGTCTATACACATCCTCCATCTAGTGACAGTACGTTGAGGGATTAACTCATTTTTATCATTCTTAACGACTGTCATACCTCCCTTCTTGGGAACTACTTGCACGGGACTTACCCATTCACTATAAGGAACTAGATAAATAATTCCCGCGCGCAAGAGTTTCAGAACCTCCTTTTTCACGACTTCACGCATAGCGTTATTAAGTCGTCTTTGGGGCTCTCTTGAAGAGGGTATCTCAGGATCGAGAGGGATACGATGGGTGCAGAGATTTGGACTAATTCCCTTCAAATCTTGAAGTGAATAGCCAAAGACAGATCGGTGTTTTTCTAAGACAAGGGTCAACCTACGGACTTCCTCTTCAGATAGCTTACTGCTAATGATTACGGGAGTCTCGGGGTCTTTGTTTACAAAAATGTATCTCAGGCCTTCAGGCAGAGGTTTTAGCTCTATGGAAGGTCAAGATGGCTTTTCCGATTCGTCTAAACGAAACGGTTCATCTGTCTCGGCTTCTTCTTCAACAAAGAACTCAGAATCTTCTTCAAAATCAGGCTGAGCCAACTCATAAAGGGTAGAGGTTCTAGCTTGATCGAGAAGATCTGGTTCTGGTGGTTGTTCGGCAATAGAATTCAATGCACGAACGAAAGGTACTGAGTACTCTTTTCCACCGATTTGAGCATTAAAGTGCTCTTGACATGGTCCTTGCAAAGCAAGTATGGACCACGGTTGTCCTAAGAAGACGTCAAAAAGGACTACATCGAAAATGTAGAAATCTAAGACCATGTCCGCTCCATCTACTTGGATGGGGACCATCTTTAGGATTCCTTCACTTTCCAAGATGTCACCATTTGGGTCTCTTAAACACCGTTTAGTTGGATGTCGTTGAAGGTCGGGGAATGTTCTGGATACGTAATTACTAGCAAGAACATTAATTCCCACGACAGGGTCGTAAAAGGCAAAGGCCCTTTCTCCCCTAATTCGACAATCTATTACGCTAGGTATTTTATCTATGCGAGGGATGTTTTCTGATACTTCGGCTTCCATTATCCATTCATGACTCATGACAGCCGAAAGTTCCAAAAGACGCTCTTGGCTATAGATTCCATCAGAAGACTCACGAAGTGGTTTGTCGGATGGGAGAGCTTGAACGGAGTACTTCATAGCATTTCTGTAATCCTCAAACACATCATCCTCTATCTCGCCCAGAAATTCCAGAAGAATTTCTCTCCCGGATGTGGACGGAATAGGCTCCGCTAAGTCCAGCGAGCTAAACTCGGGCTCTTCTTGTTGTTCTACGATCAAAACTTGGGTTTCTACAACTTCTTCCTCAGGGATTTCATCGGAAACTCCAGTATAAGGAGTATTCTCGAGAATTCTATCAAGAACCTCCTTTCCACCTCGTGGAGAAAGATGAAGAAATGCTCCACTTGACGAATGATCAAGGTGAAGAGCGCTCTCTTTCTCTAGACCGACATAAAAATGTTGAAGGAGCACTGGATCGGGTATGGCTAAATTGGGTCCTGAATTGATTAAACCAATAAAACGGTCCCAAGCCTCCCCTAATGTATCCTTATCATTTTGTCTAAAGGTCAACACTTCTACTCATAGTCGTACCACTCGGTAGACAGGGAAATACGTCAAGATAAACTTGGTCCATAAAGTTCCCCAGTCTCCTCTGGCACTTCCTACGGTTCGAGCATGCCATGTTTTAGCTGCTCCCGTCAAAGTAAACGGAAACAGCTTCCACTTGACAGTGTCAGGTGAAATGCCCGAAATGTTCAAGCATGCACAGACTTGCTCAAACTCACATAGATGTATGTAGGGATTTTCTGATCCCGTAAACATGCTCTCCTGAACTTTATTAATAAAGTCAGGGCGCAATTCGTAACTATCGGCATATATGGGCTGTGATGATAAATGTGGCTCAAATCGCGAACTCTTAGGAGCTATGAATTGTAAGATAGATTGATTCTCCATGCGGAGAGGATAAAGATGATCCTAACTCTAGTCTCAAAAATCAGCTACCATTCCCCGGCAACGGCGCCAGAAAAGCTTGTTGACACCTGGGGTGTGTCACACCCGGTTTTAAGAACAAAACCAGGTATACACCATATGTGAGCCCAGGAAGTCAAATCTCACATATAGCAACAAATAAGGGGTAATATCGAAAGACAATGCTCTTATATAACGTATATAAAACAAAAGAACATAACCTTAAAGAGCAGACAGCGGAAAGACACTCCGATCTTCAGATGGAGACACCAACTTCACAGGGAACAACTGACTGGTTGACCACAAGCCTAAGCTTCTCCAAAGCTTAACTCTCTGGGGTGTGGGAAAAGCAAGAGTGAGTCCATGTTGAACTCCACAAGTATAGCAGCAAGTGATATAGATCCCAAGTCTTATGATCAATGTAACATAAATAATGAATAGCATAAAACGGTAAATAATGAACATGTTAACCAACATAAGTCATAAATGTAAAAGTCTTCAAGGCCGCTCGTATCCTTGAGCAAGGCTGATATATCAGTTTAATAAACTTTGCGCAAAGGTGTACACTTTCACTGCGAGACGTGAATTGCCCTTTTACCCGAGGTGATCAGCCTCTTAACTCACTTCCAAGGAAAGTCGGCAGGGTTCACGATGAAGCCTTTCAAAGGTTCGTCTAACAAGTTAGGGCCGCTAGGTTTCCTCATCAATAAGCATGAATCTCCCCTCCAAGCAGTGACTAACCAAAGAAAATGCACCAACTTGGTCGGCCAAGACCATACAGATCGGAGCCCCTCTTGCGCCTTTCGGTAACCTCTAACAAGCTAGAAAAGGTCCTTATACTGAGCTAAAGCCAGAGCCATATAACTCCCAACAGTTGCACTGTAAATCCCGAAGGTGCTCGTACAAATAATTTCTTAAGTTGCTAATAAGCCATTTTTATCATCCGATGCATACATTAATTAAGTAACATGATCATGATTGCGAAAAGAACACTTGATTGCTATACTTGCCTTAAACTCAAGATCCTTCTTCTGTTGACTTATATACTTCCAAAGGTTGACTCTCGATCTTGAACTCTTGGTCACGAACTTCTTCTTGATCACCAACGTACAACTCACCGACTGGACATACGATCACATAACACCACACATGCATTCAAAAGCAATCATGCAAAAGCAAACATAGCCTATTATTAGAACAGTACATCAAACATAAGAAAACAAGGTAAAGAGTTTTGGAAACAAATCTACGATTCGCTACGAACACACAGACGCAAAAATCACGCTAATCGGAGTTTTAACGGAAAAGATATGAGCTAAACAAGATTAAAGATACTAATTACTAGATTAGATTTAACTCAAATTTTAATTTCAGAAGACAGTATTGAAAGTTATATATTTAGAAAGATCTTTTCGAAACGAATCTAACGCAAGTTGAACGGACTAAATCGGAGGTAAAACGGAGAAGTTATAAGCTTTTGAAATCTGATGGCAAACTTGTAAATAAATCAAACTTGATTTTCGCAGATAAAACGAAATTGGAAACTGGCTGGACTGCGCCTCATTTAGAAGAAAACGCAGGGGCTAGATTGAAAGTTTTCCAAGACACATGAAATAGTGCTGGTTGGACCGCGGGTTCAGACCTAAATATTTGGGGGACTCTTTAGCAAAGGTGACAAACGAAGGGGTATCGAGTGATTCCGAGCGCTAGATCCAGAATGGACGGCTCGAATTAGATCAGGGTGAGACCGGCGGCGCTTTCGCCGGGGAGAAAGAAGGACGCGGCGGCTCCATGGCCGGAAGGCGGCGGCGCGGCTCGGGATTGCGCTACAGAGCGGTAGAGGCCTCGGAAGTAGGTCCAATCGAAAGAGGAGAACAAAGCGGACTCACCAGTGGTGATGATGGCGTCGGTGAGGTCTCTGTGACGGCAGATTGCGCGGCGAGGCGGACAGCGGGGGCGCTGCAACGACGGCGAGCACGGGTTAACGCGAAACCAGGGGAAAACAGAGGGGAAAAAGGTGTAATGGCTTCGCGTGACCAAGACGAAGCTAGATAGGAACCTTGCGACGGCTGGAACTCGTTGAAGCGTCGGGTTGACGACGGCGGATCGACGGCGGCCGCGGAGTTCGTCGCGGGAGCGAATTAAAGCACGAGAGCAGAAGCTTGATGCGTGGGGAGAGGCGGCGGTCTCCGGGGAATCTATTTAAGGGGGTTGGCTAGGTTGATTAGGCAAGCGAGGTCACGTGCCAGGATTGGAGTCGGGCTCGGTTTCGGGTGTCCGCCATGAACACGAGCAGGGAGGGGAAGGTGGGACACTGACAGGCGGGGGCGCAGTCAGCGACGGGAGGAGCGGCGGCGCGCTGCGCGCGGGTGCCAAGCTGGGCCGAGGCGCGGGAGCGGCGACCCTCGGGCGAGACGGAAGCGGCTACGCACGCGAGTGCAGTGCCGAGGCTGGACCCTCGGGCGAGACGGAAACGGCGATGCTCGCGCGAGGCTGGACCCTCGGGCGAGACGGAAACGGCGATGCTCGCGCGAGGCTGGACCCTCGGGCGAGACGGAAACGGCGATGCTCGCGCGAGGCTGGACCCTCGGGCGAGACGGAAACGGCGATGCTCGCGCGAGTGCGGCGCCGAGGCTGAACCCTCGGCTCGGCGCGGGGCTGCGGCGCTGCGCAGGGCGGCTGGGCCGGCGGAGCGGCGCTGCGCGCAGGCGTTGGGCCGGGCGGCGGCCCACGCGGGCGACAGAGAGAGAGGGGAGAGGGGAGAGTAGGCCGACGAGAGAGAGGGAGCGGGCCGGCCAAGCTGGCTCGGGCCAGAAGGGAGAAAGGAGGAAGGGAGAGAAGGAAAATTGTTTTCCAATTTCAGATTTGATTTTTCAAATGCATTTTCAAATCCTTTTTGAATTCAAACAACTTTTGATCTAAAACCACACATCACAAAAATGATATATGCACCAGCATGAATGCACAAACATGTTTCTAAACCCTAGGATAAATTTTAATTTATAGAAAAGTTTTATTTCTCTATATTTTATGAGCACAAAAATTCATAAATAAACCATATTAATTCTAATTTAAGAAATGCAAATTTCAGGGTGTGACAAATCTACCCCCCTTAAGAGAATCTCGTCCCGAGATTCGAAAGAGACTCAGAGCACTGGAGAGAAACGAGAAAAGATCTTGATAACACTTTCACTTCACACTTGCATACTAAACTTATCAAACCACTGATGTTTCACGATCATAACTTGTGTACAAGGATTCCATGAAAAAAATCATTACACTTGATTATCCCAAACTTGTCTTGCTCGCTAACTTGATTGGCTTACAACTCAAAGAGATGTGGAAACTTGATCTGCAGTTGTTCCTTCGTATTGATATCTGAAAACTCACAGTCCACTTTACTGTCCTCCATGGGTACCCCTTCTAATGGGTCATTCTCGTATTCCTCAGGTACAGGGTGAAAACCTTGATACTCAATTCTTTCACCTGTCGGTGTTGTTAGAAGCACCAAACCTTGGGCATACTTAACCACTCCTTTACAAGCAGATAACCAACCCTTTCCAAGGATAACATCCATTTCCATCAACTTCAAAACAGTAAGGTTCGCCTCAAAGTTTACTCCATTTATGTCAAGGCTAACTTTTGGGCATATGTGGTTTGCTTTCATTTCGCCTTCTAGAGAGTTAACTATCACTGGTTTTCTCATTGGAAGCATAGTCATCCTATGTTCTTGTACATACAGGCTAGAGATAAACGAGTGTGAAGCTCTAGGATCAAACATCACAATGGCGGGAGCAGAGTTTACTTGAATGAAACCATACACGACTTCCTTAGCCCCTTGTTTGTTAATCATATACACATGATTTAACATTCCTTGGATGTAGTTTCTTTTTACTTTACTTCCTAGCTCCTGATTCTCCTGTTCTTGTATTTGATGTGGTTCGTCATCCTGACTTTTATTGCTCTCCATAAACTTCTTATGACAGTCATACTCATAGTGATTAACCTCATCACAATCGTTACAACCCTCACTAGTGGGAGTATTAATCTTCGTCATGGTGTCACTAGGAGGTGACAGACATGGCTCTTGGGAATTGGAGTGAAGTACTTCATCATTGGATTGCTGATACTGATGGAGTTCATGAGGAGGTTCAAGATTCCACTGATCACTTGATTCCTGGTTCCATTGTTGGAATTCTGGTGCATGAGCGTAGGGGTGGTGTATGTTGCTACCTACAGATTGGCTTTCTCTTTTCCTTTTCTTCTCCTCCATCTCTCGACGCTTGTTCTCTATCACAATTGCTCTGTCCACCAATGTTTGATAGTTGGCATATTCAACCGTCATCAGTTGTAATTGCAAACCATCATTGAGTCCTTTCAGAAAGCGCTTCTGCTTCTTAGCATCACTATTCACTTCTTCCAGCGCATAGCGTGACAACTGGGTGAACATGTCATGATACTCACACACTGACATAAATCCTTGCTTCAAGTTGAGGAATTGCTCTTCCTTAATCGCCACTATTCCAGCTGGAACATGGTAAGATCTAAAAGCATTCTTGAATTCTTCCCAACCAATTTGATTCTTATTTGTATGTTCAAACTGGAACGATTCCCACCAATCTAATGCAATTCCTTGAAGTTGGCCGGAAGCATAAAGCACCTTCTCATGGTCATCACACTGTGTTATGTCAAGTTGTCGTTCCACAGTTCTAAGCCAGTCATCAGCTTCTATTGGGTTGCTAGTATGAGAGAATGTCGGTGGGTGTCCTTTCATAAATTCACCACGCTTGTCAATAGGTGGTTCTTGATACTGATTGTGTAACACATTTTGAGCAATGGTCTGTAATAGTTGAGTCTGCATTGTCAAAACTTGCTCTATAGCTGAAGGATTTGATGGCGGTGGATTAGAGTTGTGAGCATTCCCTGTAGCATCATCGTAGTCATTTCTCCTGGTAGCAACCATCTGTTTTTCAACATGTATGTGTTAGGATTCAGCTCTTCATAACACACTTAACCATAGCTTCATGAGACGACAAGACAAGGTTGATATAGCAAGAGAGACAAGAGAAGACTCATCCATGACTGATTCTTCCGATTAAAACACTAGATAGTAAGAAACTTCATCTTGAAAACGGTCCAAGGTTAACTTCATCATGGCTACCCCCCTTAAGAAAAGTCCAACTAGAGAACATATAAGGGTAGCTTGCATATTATTTCCAGCATGTTGACAGGCATAACCAACTTCTCATGTCCCGGAAAAATTCATATGTAAAGGTAAGAACAGGAGTTCTGAAATTTCTCGCGAGTAGCAAAACAGCAGTGCAGTAAAACAGCCATAACTCGAGCTCTGTTTATCCAATGAAGTTGCAGTTTACCTTCCTGGAAAGCTTAGGAAATCCTCTACAACTTTCATGTAGAACACTTTTCCAGATTCAGTAGTTAAGGTCGTCGAAAACAGCAGACAACAGTAACTGTTCCAAATTCCAAACAGCACAGATGCATCAACTTGTGAATTTTATAACTCCAAAATCATAACAGCTATCAGGGTGGTTCTTGCGCTCAGAGAAAGATCATGAAGTCTACTTGTGTCCAGAATTATTCCATGATTTTTGAACATCCATAAACAGAGATATAAGCTGACAAAGACAGATTGCTCCGAAAGGATAGGATAGAGGGAACAGAAGAAACAGAAACCCAACCTTCTATGCATGACACCTATGAACTAAACCTAAATGAAATTGTGAGGAAACCCACAAAATCATTGCACTCATTACAAAGATGCAAAACAAACATCATCATAAGGACAAGCAACAAAAATCACAGGTTCACAAGCCACACATGGGCCAAGGACTTGACTTAACTTCGTTACTAACGTTTCATTACCTAAGGGTTCAAGAACTACTAGCACACGATACATCTGCAAGAACATCAAGGATAGCTTTTCTTGTACACTCTTCATCTATCAACTGCTATCAGGGACTTTCTTTGCATCAGGCACTGACATCACTTGTTGGTGACTATTCTGTAGTGACTGGGTTGTGGCTACTTCCTTGAGTCGGTTGTTGATCTTTTTGGGGCAGGAGCTTACGTAGTGTCCTTCCTGTCGACAATGATAACATCTTCCTTTGGTTGGATCCGCTGCAGTAAAAGTGTTGTTCGATGTGCTGCCATCTTGCTGACTCAGAGGATTGACTTTTACCAGTTTATTCTGCTTCTTAACTCGCTTCCGTGGCTGGAACTCTTTGTAGGTGATTGTCCATCCATCTATGCAAACCTCATGTGGAAAGTTCTTAACTGGAGGAGCTTCTAGATGCTGCTGATCTAGGCTGGTCTGAACAAGAGTTGAAACTGGATGTGATACTGGAGTAAAACTCAACGGTGACTCGAATGAATTTGCTTTCCTTTTCTTATCTTCCTTGACTACACCACTTGGGTTCACTTTGACCTCATCCTTGGTTGACTTCTCTTGAAGACAAGAATTCCCATAATGCTTGCAACATAGACATCGATCCTGAACCTCTTGCACCTTACTACTGCTATCTCCCAACAGACCTGTTTCACATTCATTGGGTGATAACGGCATACCTCGATATTCAATCCTTTCGCCTGATAGTGTTCTTAAAAACACTGAACGCCGGGAATAATTGACCTCACTTTTACGACCCCTTAACCATCCTTGTCCAAGGATAACATCGATTCCGGAAAGTTCCAAAACATTAAGCTTTACTATGAACTCACTCTCCTCTATCTGGACTCTAACATCTCGGCATACACGGTTTGTCTCAACTTCTCCAGTTGGTGTACGAACTACTATGAGCTTCTTTGTTGGCCATTCCCTTATCTTCAGGCGAGCTACAAACTTGGCAGAGATGAACGAGTGCGAAGCACTAGGGTCAAAAAGAACCATGGCAGTTACTGAATTGACTGGGATCATGCCATACACTGCTTTCTTTGCTCCATGAATAGTGGTCATATCCACATGCCTCAACTTTCCATAAATGTAATCTTGCTCCACTTCAACACCTGGTAACTGTTCTTTATGGCTTCCTTCCATGTTGGTTGGTCCGTGTGTTGCGTTTTGCTGTTGCGTCATTCTTCCCAGGTCTTGACTTTGCATAGCGATCAGCTTCTGTTTGTTAACTGCGGTCAGAGACGACATAGCTTGGTCATCGATCCGTCTACTTAGATAGAGGAAAATTTTCAAAAGTGATTCAAACCAAGGAGTGAAGGTGAGAGCAACATTTAAAATTTGAGCAACAAGGAGGAGATAAATAACAAGGGTAGAAGATACAATAAAGAAGAAAATATCAAGGTTGATAGAACAGGGGTTCTATAGAAATTTTTAAAACTTTAAAACGACCAGTTTCTAACTAGGCTTGCGTCCTACAGTCAGCATTGCTCCGATACCACTTTGTCACACCCGGTTTTAAGAACAAAACCAGGTATACACCATATGTGAGCCCAGGAAGTCAAATCTCACATATAGCAACAAATAAGGGGTAATATCGAAAGACAATGCTCTTATATAACGTATATAAAACAAAAGAACATAACCTTAAAGAGCAGACAGCGGAAAGACACTCCGATCTTCAGATGGAGACACCAACTTCACAGGGAACAACTGACTGGTTGACCACAAGCCTAAGCTTCTCCAAAGCTTAACTCTCTGGGGTGTGGGGAAAAGCAAGAGTGAGTCCATGTTGAACTCCACAAGTATAGCAGCAAGTGATATAGATCCCAAGTCTTATGATCAATGTAACATAAATAATGAATAGCATAAAACGGTAAATAATGAACATGTTAACCAACATAAGTCATAAATGTAAAAGTCTTCAAGGCCGCTCGTATCCTTGAGCAAGGCTGATATATCAGTTTAATAAACTTTGCGCAAAGGTGTACACTTTCACTGCGAGACGTGAATTGCCCTTTTACCCGAGGTGATCAGCCTCTTAACTCACTTCCAAGGAAAGTCGGCAGGGTTCACGATGAAGCCTTTCAAAGGTTCGTCTAACAAGTTAGGGCCGCTAGGTTTCCTCATCAATAAGCATGAATCTCCCCTCCAAGCAGTGACTAACCAAAGAAAATGCACCAACTTGGTCGGCCAAGACCATACAGATCGGAGCCCCTCTTGCGCCTTTCGGTAACCTCTAACAAGCTAGAAAAGGTCCTTATACTGAGCTAAAGCCAGAGCCATATAACTCCCAACAGTTGCACTGTAAATCCCGAAGGTGCTCGTACAAATAATTTCTTAAGTTGCTAATAAGCCATTTTTATCATCCGATGCATACATTAATTAAGTAACATGATCATGATTGCGAAAAGAACACTTGATTGCTATACTTGCCTTAAACTCAAGATCCTTCTTCTGTTGACTTATATACTTCCAAAGGTTGACTCTCGATCTTGAACTCTTGGTCACGAACTTCTTCTTGATCACCAACGTACAACTCACCGACTGGACATACGATCACATAACACCACACATGCATTCAAAAGCAATCATGCAAAAGCAAACATAGCCTATTATTAGAACAGTACATCAAACATAAGAAAACAAGGTAAAGAGTTTTGGAAACAAATCTACGATTCGCTACGAACACACAGACGCAAAAATCACGCTAATCGGAGTTTTAACGGAAAAGATATGAGCTAAACAAGATTAAAGATACTAATTACTAGATTAGATTTAACTCAAATTTTAATTTCAGAAGACAGTATTGAAAGTTATATATTTAGAAAGATCTTTTCGAAACGAATCTAACGCAAGTTGAACGGACTAAATCGGAGGTAAAACGGAGAAGTTATAAGCTTTTGAAATCTGATGGCAAACTTGTAAATAAATCAAACTTGATTTTCGCAGATAAAACGAAATTGGAAACTGGCTGGACTGCGCCTCATTTAGAAGAAAACGCAGGGGCTAGATTGAAAGTTTTCCAAGACACATGAAATAGTGCTGGTTGGACCGCGGGTTCAGACCTAAATATTTGGGGGACTCTTTAGCAAAGGTGACAAACGAAGGGGTATCGAGTGATTCCGAGCGCTAGATCCAGAATGGACGGCTCGAATTAGATCAGGGTGAGACCGGCGGCGCTTTCGCCGGGGAGAAAGAAGGACGCGGCGGCTCCATGGCCGGAAGGCGGCGGCGCGGCTCGGGATTGCGCTACAGAGCGGTAGAGGCCTCGGAAGTAGGTCCAATCGAAAGAGGAGAACAAAGCGGACTCACCAGTGGTGATGATGGCGTCGGTGAGGTCTCTGTGACGGCAGATTGCGCGGCGAGGCGGACAGCGGGGGCGCTGCAACGACGGCGAGCACGGGTTAACGCGAAACCAGGGGAAAACAGAGGGGAAAAAGGTGTAATGGCTTCGCGTGACCAAGACGAAGCTAGATAGGAACCTTGCGACGGCTGGAACTCGTTGAAGCGTCGGGTTGACGACGGCGGATCGACGGCGGCCGCGGAGTTCGTCGCGGGAGCGAATTAAAGCACGAGAGCAGAAGCTTGATGCGTGGGGAGAGGCGGCGGTCTCCGGGGAATCTATTTAAGGGGGTTGGCTAGGTTGATTAGGCAAGCGAGGTCACGTGCCAGGATTGGAGTCGGGCTCGGTTTCGGGTGTCCGCCATGAACACGAGCAGGGAGGGGAAGGTGGGACACTGACAGGCGGGGGCGCAGTCAGCGACGGGAGGAGCGGCGGCGCGCTGCGCGCGGGTGCCAAGCTGGGCCGAGGCGCGGGAGCGGCGACCCTCGGGCGAGACGGAAGCGGCTACGCACGCGAGTGCAGTGCCGAGGCTGGACCCTCGGGCGAGACGGAAACGGCGATGCTCGCGCGAGGCTGGACCCTCGGGCGAGACGGAAACGGCGATGCTCGCGCGAGGCTGGACCCTCGGGCGAGACGGAAACGGCGATGCTCGCGCGAGGCTGGACCCTCGGGCGAGACGGAAACGGCGATGCTCGCGCGAGGCTGGACCCTCGGGCGAGACGGAAACGGCGATGCTCGCGCGAGTGCGGCGCCGAGGCTGAACCCTCGGCTCGGCGCGGGGCTGCGGCGCTGCGCAGGGCGGCTGGGCCGGCGGAGCGGCGCTGCGCGCAGGCGTTGGGCCGGGCGGCGGCCCACGCGGGCGACAGAGAGAGAGGGGAGAGGGGAGAGCAGGCCGACGAGAGAGAGGGAGCGGGCCGGCCAAGCTGGCTCGGGCCAGAAGGGAGAAAGGAGGAAGGGAGAGAAGGAAAATTGTTTTCCAATTTCAGATTTGATTTTTCAAATGCATTTTCAAATCCTTTTTGAATTCAAACAACTTTTGATCTAAAACCACACATCACAAAAATGATATATGCACCAGCATGAATGCACAAACATGTTTCTAAACCCTAGGATAAATTTTAATTTATAGAAAAGTTTTATTTCTCTATATTTTATGAGCACAAAAATTCATAAATAAACCATATTAATTCTAATTTAAGAAATGCAAATTTCAGGGTGTGACAGGGTGGCACGCAGAAGGAACCGCAAGCGCACGGCTTGTCAGTTGTAGCTTTTCACCTCAGAGTATTTCGGGGTATCGAATCCACGAGGAACGCGAAGTGATTTTGAGAGAACTAGGAGGGTAAGGATATCTAGGATAGATGAAGGGAACGGGCACTATCTACTGAGGTAGATCCTAGTTCTATTAGACTTCTAGTGATTTAAGTTCTTTACTAGTGTATTGTGGGCGTACTAGCCTTTACCACTGACTTAGGTTGAACGCTAGCACAATGAGCCCTACTGTTAAACTAGACCAACTACGTGGTGGAATTCAAGGCGCACAGGGCTGTCACCACCTGCTTGCTACCACAGCTATCCGGGGGCCTAGCCGTATTCACTGGCAATATATAGCCTAAGTACCACACTTAATCTATATATAACTACTACTAGCCCTGTACTAGAACTAGAGCACTTGAAAGTAATATCAAGCAATGAAACAAACACACAAGTACTGAAAGTAAATACTGGAAGATAAAATAAGATACTAAGTTACCAAAGTTGAAGCGCAGAGCAGAGAGAAGCAGGGGTCTCCGACAACTCCGGAGCTCTCCAGACTTCTACTCTTCTCCTTTCCAGCTCCTCTTCTAGTGAGGCACTCACACTCTCTCTAATCACTCTATCATAGCAAGTGTGCTACTCTACCCAAATGGTGAGGTATGGTGTGAGGCTCCCCGAATGAGAGCTCAAGGGGGCCTATTTATAGTGCTAGGGAGCTAGGGGGGTACTTATAGAGTGAGGAGGGGTCAGTTAGGGTTTAGGGGTGGCGCCCGCCAGCAAACCCTGGCGCCCGCCACCTCTTAGCCGTCCGTTGCAACTGCCTTTCATCCAACGGTCTTCACTTGCCCTCCTAGGTCAGTTTGTGGGCCGGTTAGGGTTCAGACACGTGTCCAGAGCCCACTATCCAGGTGATACTCTTCTTAGCCCTTGGATCAAACCGCCTTAGTGTGCAATGGCCAAGATTCGAGCTTGAGGTGACTCCCACGGATCGATGACATGGCTTGGTCCACTTTTGGCATGAGTGACCTGGCGGCCGCCAGTAATAGGTGGCGGCCGCCACCTTTCTCAGGCCCAAATGGGCCAGAGTGGCTTGGCCTTGCTCCTGGTACTCTTGTTTGGCCCAAATTCCATTATTTCCTGCATTAAGATAAGAAACTATGCACATGTGGAAATAGGTTAGTTATAAACCAAATCTTCTACTTTTTATGTTGTTTTACCTTGGTTTTGGGTGAAATGTTGATGGTGAAATGATGCTTTAAGCACCATCAACACTTGTTCACAATCGTTTGGAAACGAGCGAATATAGTGTCAATCGTCTCTCCCTCCAACTGAACAAAGTTCTCGTATTCCCACTTGTATGTCTCAAAGAGTCTGGTCTTGACCTGAGCGGTCCCCTCGTGATTGCTCTGAAGCTTCACCCAGATCTCTCGAGTGGTTTGAAGCTCAGAAACACGCTCGAACTCAAGAAGGGAGATGTTGGCCAAAAGCGTGTTATGGGCCTTAGAGTTGGCCTCGTGCTGGTCAATCTGGTGCTGACCCACACGAGCCACAAGGACCACGTAATCGGCATCCTCGCATATCTCCCACATAGAAGAACTGATGTTGTTGAGATAAGCACGCATCCGAATCTTCCAATAGGGATAGTTCGTCTCATCAAAATAGGGAGCCTTGCCGTTCCCTCGATCCATGTCGCCCTTAGGATCCGAAATCGATTAAGGTAGAGAAGATCCTTAACCGGCTCCGATACCAATTGAAGGACCAAAATGACGACCAGAGGGGGGGTGTATGGGAGCCTCAAATTTCTTCTCAAGAAATAGATAGCCCTTGTCCCAGAGAGTCACCCCAAAAGCAAGACACAGACTTGCAAGTATCCACGACCCTAGATGTAGGGTGGATGCTTCCTAGAAGCATAGCAGGATACTAGACAGCCCAAGAAGTCCAATGCAAAAGCCAGAAATCTAATCTGAAGTCGGACGAACGAACCGCGGACGAAACAGTGCAGAACTTAGTGCATAGGACGCTGGCCTGCGTCCGATGTCCAAGCGTCGGACGCGTCAGATGCAAAATGAGCAATTCTGGAACCTTACTGCATGACCATCAGATGCTGCTACAGTGAAAGCTCGGCGCCCGATGCTCAGGCTTCGGAGCGTCCGATGAACAACGGAGTGTCCGATGCTGAAAGCCCTAGTTTGATTTTGGTTAATTGATGAAACCTATTTGGTCTAATCCTATTGCTAAGCATGTGTGTAGCTTATAAAAAAGGATTGTGACCAAGCCAAGTGGTGGAGGTGATGGCCACAAGCACTCAAGAGATCAAGTGTTCTACCATTGGTGAAATGAAGAAGAGAAGAGGTGGAGCAAAGAGGCCCGAAGGCAAAGGTATAACCTATAGGGATCTTTGTTTTAGTGGTCAAGACACTTAGTGAGTGTGATCACATTTAGGATACATAGTCGTACTATTAAGAGGAGATTATTCATGGCTTAAGTGGTGTCCAAGTGCCACTAGGTGTTCTCTAACATATCAATGCTATAGACCTAGTGAGTGACTAACTAAACCCTTGGAAAATGCTTTGCAAAATGCTAACACACGTGCACAAGTGTTAAAACACTTTGGTGTAGGCGCATGGGAGCAAGGGTAGAAGTTAGAAATCGAAAGATGCTGAGTTAGGGGCATCGGACGCTGGGCCGAGCGTCCGATGGGAAACCCTAACTGCTGACAATTGTTGAAGGAGCATCGTATGCTGGCAACGGATGCTGAGGAAACACTGTTGCAGAGTCCGATGCAGGTCACGTGGCGCGTGCTAGCTTTCCAAGGAGCATCGGACGCTGGCCACCGTCCGGTGCCAATCCATCTGATGCCTGGCGTTGAAAAGAGCTGAGTTGTGCAGTGGCGTTCGAGCATCCGATGCCTGGCATCGGCGCATCTGATGCCACTTTAACCGTAGCATGAAGGGATATGACCGTTGGGATCTAACGGGCTGAATTCATACCAGGGGGACACGTGGTGCTCATCAGAGCATCGGACGCTGGGGTAGCGTACGATGGCCCCGACACCGGCGCGTCCGATGTCTCTGTTTCGGGCCCAACGGCTAGGCCGACTTGTGTGGCCTATTTAAGGGGCTTGGCTGGCTTGCTAGGTTTCTCTCTTGCACATTTTGATCCCTAAGCATTCTAGTGAGCTTTGGCAAGCCTCTCAACTCATCTCCCAAGTTGATTTGATCAAACCAAGTGAGATTGAGTGATCTAGTGCGTGATTTGAAAAGAGTTCAATCTAGTGGCACTAGTTCTTCGCATCGGCATTGAGTTTTCTTGTTACTCTTGGCATTTGCCGGTGCCTAGACGGCGTGGAGGTGTTGAGGTGGTTGATTGGCAAGATTGGTGATTGTTCTTGGCCACCACCGTTCGAGATTGTGAGAGGTTTTGGAGCCTCACCTCGCCGGAGCGGCAAGAGGCATCCTTAGTGGATTGCTCGTGTCATTGAGCTACCTCACTAGTGGTAGATTCTTGTGGCGCTCTTTGTGAGCTTGGCTTTGCGCCGATTAGCCACCGGGTCACCTAGTGTTGGTCGACACAACGGGGAGTAGCGTGTCGGCAAGCACGTGAACCTCGGGATAAATCTTGGTGTCCCTTGTGCTTATTGTAATTGTGCATTCTTCATGGTGATTGGCTTCGTGATTGGATTTCACCGGTGATTGGCTGTCTACTAGGCGATCCCGAAGGCTTGGTGAAACACCCTCTATCTAGCTCATTTACTTTGTCATATACCTTGTCTTTCGAAAGTTGTGATTAGTTTACATAGTTCATTCTTTGCACACACTTGTTTATCTTAGACCATCTTAATCATAGTTGTGCTAGAGCTAGTTTATTCTGCATTAGTTTCTAGCTCCATTTGCTTGTGTGCCATAGTTATATTAGGTAGAATTATTGGATAGGTGGCTTGCAACACACTATTAGGCTAGCGCAAAAAGCTTCGCCATTTGTTATACTAATAGTGTTTGCCTAAGTAATTTTGTAGAGTTTTTAATTAGGCTATTCACCCCCCCCCCCTCTAGCCAATTTGGACCTTTCAGATGCCCTGCGTCCGATGCTCCTTCAAAAAGCTGTTCTTTGACACGTGGCACCGGTGCGTCTCATGTGATGAACTCAGCATCCGATGCCCTCGTGCCCAGCATCCGATGCCCCCAAAACTATGTAGTTATTTCACGGATTCAACCCAATCTCCTCCGAATCAAAAGCTCTAAGGCCTAGACTTGGTATGAGGAGTCCTAAGGAGATTAGTGAGCTACTCCTAGGAGATCATGGCTCGAACCTTACTCCAAATTGGTGAATCGGAAGAATTCGAGGCAAGGGAGGAGAAACTCGATCCAAAACGAAAATCGATCAATCTACTAGCTCGAGAGGTTATGGATAAATTCCTTCGGCTTGCAACACACTATTAGGCTAGCGCAAAAAGCTTCGCCATTTGTTATACTAATAGTGTTTGCCTAAGTAATTTTGTAGAGTTTTTAATTAGGCTATTCACCCCCCTCTAGCCCATTTGGACCTTTCAAGTGGTATCGGAGCCGTGGTCACCGTTTGTTTGAGGCTTAACATCCTCCAGTGTTGAAATGGCTCAAATCAACTATATGGAGAAGCCACCACATTTTGACGGCACCAACTTTGATTGTTGGAAAAGGAAGATGTGTGCATTCACAAGAGGAATGAATAGAAAGATTTGGGAAGTGATTGAGCATGACTTTGCGGTAATTGACACCGCAAGTCCCACTCCAAGAGAAGAAGAGAAGCTTCAATGGAATGATGTGGCAATCAACTTGTTCTATGAAGCTTTTGACACAAAGGTGTTTGAGCAAATTAAAGACCTTGAAAGAGCAAGTGAGATATGCGAGAGATTGGAGGAAACATTTGAGGGCACTAAGGCGGTCAAGGGTGCCAAGCTATACATTCTCAAGGACAAGCTTGCCATGTTCAAGATGCAAGATGATGAAAGCATACCGGAGATGTTTCACCGATTGCAAGTCATTATCAATGACTTGAAGGCCTTCGGAGAGAAGGTGGAGGATAAGGACTTTTCTCACAAGTTCTTGAGATGCTTACCACCAAGGTTTGATACTTTGGTGACAATCCTAGTGAGGGAAGGATTGGATACGGTAATCCCAAACCAAGTACTAGGTGATGTGGTCACTCAAGACACATACCGTGTGGAAAGGGATGGAGGAGCCCAAGAGGAAGAGAAGAAGAACAAAACTGTGGCATTCAAGGCTTCATCCTCCAATAGCAAGAACAAGTGCAAAGCGAATAAGGAGAAAAGTGATGATGAAGCAAGCTCAAGTTGTTGTGAGATAGATGATGAAGAAATGGCTCTCTTTGTGAAGAGATTTGGCAAGTCCATGAAGAAGAAGGGCTATGGAGCAAGAAAGAGATGAGATGCAACCAAGAGCACAACCAAGAGATGCTATAGATGCAAGAGCAAAGATCACTTCATTGCGGATTGTCCATATTCTAGTGATGAAGATGATGATCACAAGAAGAGCAGGAAGAAAGACAAGAAAGAAAGAAAGAAAGGAAAAGAAAGAGAAGAAGAAGGAAAAGAAGAAGGGTGGTTCCTATGTTGTGACTTGGGATAGTGATGCTTCCTCAAGTGATGATGATGATTCTAGTGATGATGAGAGGAAGACCACCAAGAAGAAGGCTATGGCTAGTCTTGCTATCTCAAGCAAGCCTTCTATCTTCAACACTCCATCGACATGCTTCATGGCTAAGGCCACTAAGGTATCATCCGATGAGGGTGAAAGTGAGAGTGAGAGTGATGATGATGAGGAGTACTCAAAGGAGGACCTCATGAGCATGCTACAAGATGCTCACTCTTACATTGAGACTAAGAGGAAGGAGTGCAAAGAATTGCGCAAGGCCAACAAGGCTCTTGAGCAATCCTTTGATGAGCTCAAGTCTACTCATGAGAGGCTAGAGGAAGCCCATGAGAAGCTTGACCATGCTCACACTAGGCTTAAGGAAGCCCACTCCTCCCTCGTTGATCAAAGTAAGATTGAGGATGTTGTAGAGACATGCAACATAGGAGTACCATGTGATATTCTTGATGAATCTTTTGATGCTCCAATTATTGTTGCTCCCACCAATGCATCATCATCATCTAGCTCAACTAAAATGCCTACTTATACTACATGTGATTCATCATTAGTGGTAGAAAATGAGAACCTTAAGAACAAGGTGTATGAGCTCACTCATGCTTTAGGCAATGCCTATGGTGGAGATGCCTGCTTGCTTAAGTGCTTGGGTAGCCAAAGATGTCCACTCAACAAGGAGGGACTTGGCTATACCCCCAAGAAGGGCAAGGCTGCTTTTGCTCCTCACAAGACTAGTTTTGTGAAGAGCAATGGTCGGTATTGCTATAATTGCAAGCAATCCGGGCACATTGAGCAAAATTGCTTTAACAAGAACAAGAACAATGCTCATATTTCATCTATTAGACTTGATTCTTGTTATATGCTTACAAAGGGCACTAATGGTGTGAAGGCTAAGTATATTGGTGCACCCATTGTTGGCCCAAAGAAGAAGGCAATTTGGGTGCCCAAGAGCTTGGTAACTAACCTTGGAGGACCCAAAAGGATTTGGGTACCTAAAAAGAATTGATCTCTTTTGTAGGTGAACTATAAAGCGGGAGGAAGGCATTGGGTGCTTGATAGTGGGTGCACTCAACACATGACCGGAGATGGTAGAATGTTCAAATCAATCAACGCTAGTGGCAATGATCATGCGGATGCTATCACATTTGGTGACAACAAGAAAGGCAAGGTCAAAGGCTTGGGCAAGATTGCAATATCCAATGACTTGAGCATCTCCAATGTGTTGTTAGTGGAATCTCTCAACTTCAACCTATTGTCCGTGGCACAATTGTGTGACTTGGGTTTCAAATGCATATTTGGGGTTGATGATGTGGAGATAGTGAGTGTTGATGGAAGTGACTTGGTGTTCAAAGGATTTAGATATGAGAACCTTTATTTGGTGGACTTAGATGCAAGTGAAGCTCAATTGACAACATGCTTATTCACCAAATCAAGTATGGGTTGGCTATGGCATAGGCGCTTGGGACATGTTGGAATGAAGCAACTAAAGAGGCTAGTGAAGCATGACATGGTTAGAGGACTAAAAGATGTTCATTTTGAAAAAGACAAACTATGTAGTGCATGTCAAATGGGAAAGCAAGTTGGAAACACTCATCCCAACAAAGGAATGATGAGCACTACAGATGCACTTGAATTATTGCACATGGACTTGTTTGGACCAACTACATATGCAAGTATTGGGGGAAACAAGTATGGTTTTGTGATAGTGGATGATTATACAAGATACACATGAGTCTTCTTTCTCGTTGACAAGAGTGAAGTGTCTGGCATATTCAAAACCTTTGTCAAGAGAAGTCAAAATGAGTTTGATAGAAGAATCAAGAAAGTGAGAAGTGACAATGAAAGTGAGTTTAGAAACACAAGAGTTGATGAGCTATGTGATGAATTTGGAATCAAACATCAATTCTCGGCCAAGTATACACCTCAATCCAATGGGATAGTTGAAAGAAAGAATAGGACACTCATTGATATGTCAAGATCCATGCTTAGTGAAGACAATATGAGTGATTCCTTTTGGGCCGAAGCAATCAACACGGCATGCTATTATAGCAACCGGCTCTATTGTCACCCTCTATTGAAAAAGACACCATATGAGCTCCTCAATGATAGAAAGCCCAACATTGCATATTTCTAGGTCTTTGGGCGCAAATGCTACATATTGAAGAAGGGCACAAGACTTGGCAAGTTTGAAAAGAAATGTGATGAAGGGTTCCTACTTGGTTACTCCACTACAAGCAAGGCATATAGAGTGTGGAACGACACATCAAGAATAGTTGAAGAAGTCCATGATGTTGAGTTTGATGAAACCAATGGCTCACATGAAGAACAAGACAACCTAGATGATGTGAGAGGAACACAATTGGTGGAAGCTATGAAGAACATGGACATTGGTGATATAAGGCCAAAGCAAGTGATTGACATTGAAGATGACAAAGATCAAGTGCTCTCTCCTCCAACCATGCATGACAATGATATTGCAAGCTCTAGTGGTTCTCAACATCAACAATATGCTAGTACAAGTGCAAGTGTCCAACCACAACAAGTGCTCCAACCAACACACATTGCAAGAGATCATCCTTTAGATCAAATTGTTGGTGACATAAGAAGAGGTGTGCAAACAAGATCAAGATTGGCATAATTTTGTGAACACTACTCATTTGTATCATCTATTGAGCCAACCAAGATTGATGAAGCTTTGATGGATGTTGATTGGGTGAATGCAATGCATGAAGAGTTAAACAACTTCACTCGCAATGATGTTTGGGAGTTAGTGGAAAGACCAAAGAACACAAATGTTATTGGCACAAGATGGGTCTTCCGGAACAAGCAAGATGAAGATGGGATTGTTGTTAGAAATAAAGCAAGATTGGTTGCACAAGGGTACACTCAATTGGAAGGCATTGACTTTGGAGAAACCTATGCACCGGTTGCTAGATTGGAGGCCATTAGAATTCTACTTGCATATGCTTGTTCTCACAACATCAAGCTCTATCAAATGGATGTGAAAAGTGCTTTTCTCAATGGGTTCATCAATGAGCTAGTGTATGTTGAACAACCTCCCGGGTTTGAAGATTTGAAGAAGCCCAACCATGTGTACAAGCTCAAGAAGGCATTATATGGGTTGAAGCAAGCACCAAGAGCATGGTATGAAAGATTGAGGGATTTCTTGCTATCAAAGGGTTTCAAGATGGGGAAGGTTGACACCACACTCTTCACCAAGAAGATTGGAAGTGACTTGTTTGTGTTGCAAATCTATGTGGATGATATTATCTTTGGATCAACCAACCAAGACTTTTGTGAAGAGTTTGGAGAGATGATGTCTAAGGAATTTGAGATGTCTATGATTGGAGAGCTTAGATACTTCCTTGGTCTACAAATCAAGCAAATGAAGAAAGGCACATTTGTTAGTCAAGGCAAGTACATCAAGGACATTCTCAAGAAGTTTGGGTTAGATGAAGCAAAAGAAATAACCACTCCAATGGGCACAAATGGACATTTGGATAGTGACTCTAGTGGTGACATGGTGGATCAAAAGTTATATCGGTCAATGATTGGAAGCTTACTCTATGTGACCGCATCAAGGCCGGATGTGATGTTTAGTGTGTGCATGTGTGCAAGGTTCCAAGCTTCACCAAGAGAAAGTCATTTGAAGGCAACCAAAAGAATATTGAGATATTTGAAGCACACTGCAAATGTTGGACTATGGTATCCCAAGGGCTCTCAATTTGAATTGATTGGATACTCGGATTCCGATTATGCGGGATGCAAGGTGGATAGGAAGAGCACATCGGGCACTTGTCAATTGCTTGGAAGATCACTTGTCTCATGGTCATCAAAGAAGCAAAATAGTATTGCACTCTCTACCGCTGAAGCTGAATACATATCTGCAGGTAGTTGTTGTGCACAATTGCTATGGATGAAAGCAACATTGCAAGATTATGGAGTCAAGTTTGGACAAGTCCCATTGCTATGTGATAATGAGAGCGCCATCAAAATAGCCACCAACCCGGTTCAACACTCAAGGACAAAGCACATTGATATAAGGCATCACTTCATTAGAGATCATCAAGCAAAGAAAGACATATCTATTGAGAATGTGGGCACCGATGATCAACTTGCCGATATCTTCACTAAGCCACTAGATGAGAGAAGGTTTTGCAAGCTAAGGAATGAATTGAATATCCTAGACTTCTCCAACATGAGTTGAACGCACTCCCACTTATGACATGCCTCTCCTCCAAGAAAGCAAAGGTGAAATTGTTTGGCATGTGCATCCATTCTTATTAGGTTGTGATCTAGTTCATATAGCCATCACATTGCTTATTGAGGCTCATTCATAGTAAATCAAAATGAATTTGAAGTATATATGGTACCACTATTGCTTCTATGATTGACTTGATCTAGTGGTAGCATATAACTCGTTTGTGAGCTTGTAACTCTAGTGTTTGGTCTAGTAAGTGAGCAATGGGTGTTTAACCAATGTGAGTAAGATAACCTTTGTAAGATGCGTGAAGAAGCTTACTCTAGAGCAAACCGTGTTAAATATCCTATGCTCATGAGCTAGATTAAGCCATAACTTGACTTAGTATGATCCCCACATATGAATCTCATAATGCAAAGATTGTCTCCTTTCATTAAAACTTGCCCCACTTTTATGATAATTGTTGACAACGAGGGAGAAAAATAATGACAAAGATATGGGGAGAAAATGCTAAGATAAAAGAAACATGCTAATGAAACCTTCAAATGGGATCAGAGCATACAAATAGGGGGAGCAAGCTCATAAACATGTATGTTGCATTTGAAATGTGCATATTCATATGATTGATTGCATTGCATAAGCTATTTATTTTGATATTCATGCTTATGTGGTGAATGCTAGTGTTAGAACATGATTGATGATATGACTCACTAGCATGAATAGGTTGATAACTAGACATACTTGTATTTTCGTATTTTCAAGTGGTTCAAGAGCCTTATTATAATGTTGATCTCACGGGGTTCTTTAGTTTTGATGTATGTCTAGTGATAGATGGTGCTAAGGATGGTATAACATGTGCACTCCGATTGGTATCACGCTTCAAAGGTCCATTCTTATGCCTTAGCATCTGTTGGTAGTTCTTAGCTTCACTAAAGATAGAGCTAGGCAACTATCCCCGGTAACGGCCCAGGAATGCTTGTTGGCACTTGCTAACGTTGTTACTAGGAGTAGACTATGGAGTCTATCCCCGGCAACGGCGCCAGAAATGCTTGAAGCAAGACCGGTCACTATACCTAAAGGAGTGGAGCTAAAGCAGCTATCTACTAATGCCAAGCGGGGTTGTCAATCCCGACACTAGTAGGACCTAGCTAGAGAGAATGCAATCTACCAGGAGGAGATTCTGTAAGCGCACAGAACTATCATAGCAGCACTTCGCCTGGGAGTACCAGGTGTCGATTTATTTGATCCCAAGGGAAGGCTATGGTGGTGTATGAGTTGAGTCAAGGAGGGGATGAGAGTCGAAAAAATAAGAAAAAGGAAAAAGGGGAGAAGGGAAGATGAAAGGCTAGAAAGAATATATGGGTGGATAGGTAAGGATGAAATGGATGGCTAAGGTAAGGTGGATGGATAGGTAGTTGAAGGGAAATATGATAACTAAGGATAACTAAGAGCATCTCCAACGGTTTGCCAAATTCCATTTGCTATCCTTATTTTTTGGCAAAACTAGAAAATTGATGCTCCAACCGTTTGGCAAAGCACTTGCTAATTTTTGCCAAGTTGCCATCCAGAGCTCCTGTACGCGCATATTTGCGCGCCGCGAGGGAGCGCGCATCGCTAGTATCTCCCCCGCCGCCGCTCGTCCCGCGCAAGGGCGGACTTTTCCTTTCTCCTTCCCAGCGACTCCAGGACGACTCGCGCGCGACGGGATCCTTCGTCCAGTCTCCTCCAGGTACCTTCTTCCTCGATCCGTCCGACCCTTCTCCTGGATCCGCCGCCGCCGCATCGATTCGCCGTCGTCCCACTGTATCCGTCTGAGCGCCCACCAGCTACCGTGATTCGCCGCCGCCGCCTCCTCCGCAGCCGGAGAACACGGGTCCATCTCCTCCATGTTCGCCTCCTTTGCCATCCAGAGCACCACCGCCGCCATGGCTGGACGCGCCCACCAGCTTCTGTGATTCGCCGCCGGCGCCTCCTTCTCCGCAACCGGAGAACGGGTCCATCTCCTCCATGTTCAACTCCTCTGCCGACTACGCGGCGGACGTGGCTCCATCTCCTCCATGTCCGCCTCCTCCGCCGGCGGCTGCTACTGCTTTCTCCACGGCGGCGTGCTCCCCTACGCGGTCGCCTCTAACTTCACCCTCATCGCCGGGCCCCCATTCCCCTCGCTTTTGGTAAATGCTCAAACCTGTTCGCAGGATCCGCTGGAATCGGTGAACAATGAGTACTCTGCTCACGAGCAGATTGTGTTTGGCAAGATGAAAGGTCTATTTTTCTGCTTAAAGATCAGATAGTTCAGGATTCCCTTTAATTTGATGTCCTCGTGGCGATTGTTCGACCACATTCCAGCTCAGTTCCCAGATGGCAGATTCCATTTGTCTGCTCAAAGAACAGATTAGATCAGATCATAGCAGATTATGCTTTTTTTTCTGAATCATTGAATGACTATAATGGTTGAACAGATTAGTCTATTTGCCAGATGATGCACGCACTTGAGGTCAGTTTAGGATGGAGGGTTGCAGATTGTCTGAATAATCTCGTCAGGTACAGTTTGGTATTTGCTTTCTCTGTATACATGGTAAAGTCATCTATCTATCTATCTATCTATCTATCTATCTATCTATGTATCTATCAATCAGGATTCTGGCATTATGAAAGCATGATAAAGCCATCGTCTATCTCTGAATTGGGTGGCCTATACCAATTGCAGATCATGCCAACCTTGCATTTTTGTACGTAGATCATGCCGCCCTTCACGCATGGGAGCAGAAGTCTTCATCCATGTATGACGATCTCGGCGCCCAGGCGAACAATCACGGCGACCAGGCCAAGAGTCGACAAAAAATAGTTGATCAGTTGCAACGATGTGGGCCTTCTTTTCTATTTTACCAAACTCAGATGCCAAACCATTGGAGATACAAAATTATTTCACTTGCCATTTGTTTTAGCCACTTGCCAAATAACAAGATTTGTCAAGGGCAATTTAGCAAACCATTGGAGATGCTCTAATGATAACTAACTAGTCCTAATAACTAATCCTAGATAACTACAAGCAAGATAACTACGAAGCAAGATAGTTACGAAGCAAGGCAGGCAAAAGTCAATAAAGCAACTAAGTTAAGTATAGTTTTATTCCTATCTTGTCAAGTATCGAGGCGTACTAGCCTTTACCAGTTACTTAGGTTGAACGCTAGCACAACGAGCCTTACTGTTAAACTGGGCCAACTACGTGGTGGAATTCAAGGCGCACAGGGCTGTCACCACCTGCTCGCTACCACAGCTATCCGGGGGTCCAGCCGTATCTGAAGGTAAGTCTATAACTAAGCACCACGCTTAACTATATTCTAACTATCTCTACCCTAGCTTTGAATAGAGACACCCTTGCGGACGTCAGAGCAAATACTTGACTTAATAAGATAAACACTAAACTAACTAAGCAACCTATTGGCAATGATCAATCACTTAGCACACTAGAGATTAACTACTATGGCTAAGTGAATTGAACTGTAGGATAGCTAGGTCACACTCAAGGTACTTGATAAAGTAATACTGAATGTAATGCTTAAAGTAATACTGAGATAAAGATAAATGTACCTGAGATACAAGAGAGCAAACCAGACCAGAGACGCCGGGAAATCAACCGACCACTGATGCCAGTCGCTCGCACCTGCTTCTCTCTTAGCAAGCTCTACGCTAATTCTGCCAAGAACTTAGGCTAAGCTGTGCTAAACTAAGAGCCGCGCTGTAGCGAGGGCACTAGAGCTATACTCTCTCTACTAGCTAACCTACTTGCCTAAGCTCTCACTTGCTTGCTTCTACTTGCTTTGCTTCTCTTGTGTTGTGGTGGGATGGTGTGAATGAAGTGTTGCCACCAGGGGGGTATTTATAGCCCAAATGAGTGAGGGGGGTACTTATAGGGGGCAGCCAGCCGACCTAGGGTTAGGTCAGGTGGCGGACGCCACCCCCTACTAGCGGCCGCCAGTGCCCTGGCCGTTGGATGCTCCGGCTTTGATCCTACGGCCTCCAGGTGGTTGTCCAAAGCGGTTTGGAGGTTGAGTGCATGTCTGAGTAACCGCCATTCAGCCTTGATCCACGCCACTTCATCCTGAGCCGTCCGATGCCACTGACCTAGTGACCAAAAGCCAAGATTTGGCCTTGGGCTGGTCACACGGATCGGTGACGTGGCAGGGAGTGCAACTTGGGCCAACCCAAGTGGCGGGCGCCACTTAGAGGTGGCGCGCGCCACCTAGGGGTGGCGGGCGCCACCCCCCTTAGGCCCATTTGGGCCCTGCTAAGTGGGATTGGCCTCTGGTGGGTCCATATGTCCAAATTTGGTTCAAATCCTGCATTCAAATAAAAATCTATGGACATGTGGAATTTGGTTAGTTTGAAACCTATTTGACTACATTTCATGCCTTTTTGGTGGATTTTAGGGTCAAATGTTGATGGTAAAACAGGTGTTTAAGGACCGTCAACAAGCTCCCCCAAGCTAACCTATTGCTCGTCCTCGAGCAACAATGTGGTTTAAGCATTGAGCATGAAATGGATAGCAACTTAAGATGTCTGCAAGTGCATATTGTATAGTGAGAAATAACTTAGCATATATCATTAATCATAGCAATGTAGGGCTTATAGCTTTTCACTTTTAACATGCAAGAGTGAAATAAAGCAGTAGATAGGAAACTTTTATCTTGCTTAGGTTTGACTAGGATTCTGTCTGGAGGTTTTTCAAGGTTTTCAAAAGATAACAACTTGCTTAAGTTCTCCAAGATTCACTCAATCCCTCAATGGTGTTTAAATCCTCACTTAGGCCAAAATGTAGCCTCTCCTATTCCTAAAGAATGATATGTGGACTAAAAGGTAGGCTAAGAACCATGAGCAAATTGCCTGATGTTTATTGCTAAGCTAGACACTCAGATCATAAGGAGCAGCAAATCATAAAAATTGAACAAGATGTGCATGTGTGGTTATGTGGAAGTGTATAGAGGGATATTTCATAATCCTTCCTAGTTAATTTCTGGGGTCTAGAGCTAATGATAATTCTCTCTCTCTCTCTTCTTTTTTTTGGATACATAGTGAGTTGACAAAAGATGTGTCCTCACATTTTCTTAGGACATAGTCCTCTCTTGAGCTACTTTGCTCACTCTCTTTTTTTTTCTTCAGGACATAGTCCTTTCTTGAGCTACTTTGCTCATTTTTCTCCCTCTCTCTTTTAGCTCTAGATTTCCCCAGACATCTATAGGAAAGGATTTCAGAAATGAAAAAGGGGGAAGAGGGAGAAATGCTTATTCCCAGTGTAGGAATAAGCATAAGGCTAGCAATGGGATGTTTGGCAGGGTATTGCATATCTCCGGTGTAGAGAATAAGCAATTTATTTGGTGGTTGCAAACTTCCAAAGTGGAGAGTAGGCAATTTATGGTGGGTGTGCGTGAATCTTGATTCAAAAGATATGATAAGCTTCTCTACTAAGATCTATGAGGTCTAACAAAGCTCAACACAAACAAAGCTCTTTGTGGTTTTGACTAATGACTAACAAATATTTGGCTGGTGGTGGGATGGGATAAAATCTAGGAGGAACTTTTAGCAAGGTTTTCATAATTTTTAAGGACCGAGAAGCAACCAGAAAGCGACCAGAGGGGGGGGGTGAATGGGAGCTTCAAAATTTCCTTTCGGAAACTAGTAGCCACTGTCCCGAGAATCACCCCAAAAGACAAACCCTAGAGCTTGCTAATGTCCATGACCCTAGATGTAGGGTGGATGCTTCCAAGAAGCACAGCGGGACACTACACAACTCTAGAAAGCCAACGCAAAAGAAGGAAACCAAATCCGACAACGAACGAACCACCGGCGAACGAAAACGCGCAAAACAGTCACGACCGGACTCTGGGCAGCGTCCGGTCAGTGAGCACCGGACGTGTCCGGTCGTGCGAAATCCGTTCTAGGACCTTACTGTTCCCGACCGGACTCTGGTGAACAGAGCGTCCGGTCACAAACTGTGCGTCCGATCAGAAAAGTCAAGCCGAGTGAACAGTGCAATGAACGAGTCCGGTAGAACAAGAAACCCAGCGTCCGGTCAGCTAGAAAAAATCGCCACGCGACATTCAACCACCGGACGCGTCCGGTCAACGCGAGGACAGCGTCCGATCACCCCGACAGCAGCCTGTTCGTCCACCGATTCGACTCGATCTCACCCAAAACGAATCCTCTAGGGATCAAACTTGGTGAGAAGGGTCAAAAGGAGTATAGTGAGCTATCCCTAAGAGATCATGGCTCGAACCCATCTCCAAATCGATGAATCGAAGAATTTCGGTGGGAGGGAGAAAACTTAACCCAAAACGAAAATCGATCGATCTCCTAGACCGTGAGGTTAGAGGAGAATTCCTTCGGTGGAAAGAAGTGCCTCACGATCTAGAACAACTTGGTTCAAACGGTTTTGCAAAAGATGAACCGAGCAAAGAGATCAAGCGACGGGAAAATCGTGGAGAAAAAGGATTCCGCGAAGAACACGAATGAAACGCGAATCACAACCACGAACTGCAACCGTGTGGCTACCACACGCTACAACAGTGAGGATACGGCCTCACTTCCTCAGAATCAACAGTACACAGAGGCAAGTCTCTCTGCGGATCTCAGCTAGCTACAGCAGGGGATGGGAGAGCAGGAAACCCTAGGAAGCAAGAGCAAATGAGATGGCTAAAACTGAGATGGAGGGAGGAGGGTGTGTCCCCGACTACTTATCCTAATTCTAGTCTAAGTACAATTCCTACTCTACCCCTCTCTAATCTAATTACAGAGCGAACCAGCTAAACCCTAGGGTTATTCTGGACCAACTCGGTGGTAGGTGTATCTGACGGCCACGCCCGCTCGACTCGAAGCGTTGCCTCGACGCAACCTCCAGATCGCCGCCACGTGCCGCCCTCGCTCTGCAACCCCCGGTTTTGTGGCCCAAACCGGGAAACCAGCCTTTTCCAGCTATCCCCCGGTTTTGAGGCCCAAACCGGGAAACCAGCCTCCAAGTCCAACGCCTGAGTTTTGTGGCCCAAACTCAGAAACCCACAGCGCCCAAGTTTTGAGGCCCAAACCTGGAAACCATCCTCAGCCCGAGTTTTGTGGCCAAACTCGGAAACCCTCAGCACCCAGGTTTTGAGGCCCAAACCTGGAAACCGTCCACCTGATGGTTTTTCCCTGGCTCTACCACCAAACCGAAGCTGTAGAGGGGATGCACCGCCTGTGCACCCCGTCCACCAACACGTGTCCCCAGGTCCTCGACCCGAGCAACACCGTGCCCCGCAAGTCTTCACTTGTCGCTGTCCCAGGCTGCCAGCCACCACAGCTGATCCTCAGGCACTTTGGTCCCTCAGTCCAAGCCTCACGTCCGCCCTTCACCGCTCGGTTCATCGGCATGGCACGTCCGCCGCACGGCACGCCCATCCTTCACCGCACCCGGTCCGTCGGCACGACCCGTCTCAACTTGACCTTCACCTTGCCCTCGATCACTGTCTCCGTGCTCGACACCTGCACAACACAAGCCAAAGACCCTGCGATCAAACCCGTTGACAATCACTCATCACTCAGAGACTCGGCATACACCCATGTATCCGCAAAATCCTCCAGATTAGGTCCTAATTTCACTTTAGCAAGTTTGAAGAATTAGTCCATTTCTTACCAACTTTATTCACTAAGCATGATTTCAGTTTAAGCATGTGCAACCCACAAAAGCTACAACTTAGATAAGACCAGTTATTCAAACCATAACAATAGCATTTGCATGATATATTTCAAATCTTATTCAGGTTTCAACTTGTTTAAGCGGATTTTATCAATATCATTCATGGAATGGATACTTAGGCAAGCATATGACATTCAAAAGATATAGAATTTAAGAACTGAATGTAAAGTGTAGGCTTGAGACATACCTTATTGGAGCGGGAGTCTCCCCCAAGCTAGCTTCTTGCTTGGTGAAGGGCCTTCATCTTTCTCGGTCGGAGCTCTTGTTCTCATTTTATTAAAAGGGAAACTATCTAATGTTGTGAAAAGGGAAACTATCCTATGATATTTTATTATTCTAGCTAAGTTAACATATACATATGCATATAACTAATGATAACTATTGATTTTTTTATTTTTTTTAGTTACATGCATGACATATGTTATTTATTCGAAAAGGGAAATTTGAAGGGAAATAAAAAAAATAAAACCATACCTTAGGTCCATGGAGTTTCATCCTTATCGGGTGGATCTTCTTCCTTGGGCACTTCTTCTCTTAGTACTTCATCTGGTTCTTCTTCTTTTGGCACCTCTCCTTTGTTATGTGAATCACACAACTTAGGAGGAGGTGGTTCTTTCTTTCTGTTCCACCTTGTTCTTGGGCGCCTCTTCTTGGTACGAACGGGTTTTGCTTCCTGCATGTTAGCGGCATATGCGGGGCCTCGGGAGAAAGAGAATATTTCCTTCCTCCCTCCTAATGTCATTTGCATTTTACCATTTCCCACATATATGCAAGCATCAACAGTGTTCAAGAAGGGTCTACCTAAAATTAGAGGCACATCTTTCCTATTTCCCATATCTAGTATTATGAAATCAGCAGGAACATAGGAGCCTCTAATATGAACAGGTAAATCATTAACTATTCCTTCTACATAGCAAGTGGACTGATCAGCTAGCACAACATAGGCAGATGTGGATGACATGGGTGGAAAGAATGAGTTTTCATAAAAATCTTTAGATATAATGTTCACACTCGATCCTAAATCACACATGGCATTTTTAAAGACTTCACCAAAGATTGAGCATCTAATTATGGGACTACCAGGATCACCCTTTTTAACAGTCATGGTTTGATCTTCATAATAGTTAGAATATTTTATTTCAACCATATTAGCAGTTTTATCATTCGCCATTAATCTCTCTTTCAAGAAATCAGTAGTTTTACCTTGTGAGTAAACTAAATTCTTCAAGAATGAGAAATTATCAGAATTATGAAAATTAGAGCGAGGGAATGAATTGTTACCTTGAGAATTTGCAGGTTGATTCCATCCTTGATTCTGTTGACGGAAACCGTTATTGTTGTTGATGAAGTTCAAATCTTCATGTAGCTCGGGGCAGTGGCTCCCAGAATGTCCGGTTTCTCCACAGACTTCACAAGTCATGTAGGATTCCAGAGATTGGACACTCTCTTGTTGGTTCATCTTCTCACAGCTGTCCAGCTTCTTTGCCAGCAGGTCCATCTTGGCCACGATCATGTCGGCCTCCTTAAGGGAATGCATACCTCGCTTACGGGGCTGCAGTCTCTCGTCATTCCATCCTTGGTTCGACACCATCTTCTCTATGAGAGCGTTGGCATCTGCAACATTAAGACAGAAGAATGCACCGCCGACGGCGGCATCCAAATGGCTTCTAGAGAGTGGGGTTAGGCCATGGTAGAAATTCTGGATCAATAGCCAGTCCTCCATACCATGGTGCGGACACGCAACAACATACTCTTGCAACCTCTCCCAAGCCTCGGGAAAAGATTCCTCGGCTTGTGGCGTAAAGCTGGAGATTTTGTTGCGAAGAGCATTCGTCTTGCCCATCGGAAAGAATTTGGCGAGAAAAGCATTGGAACACTTGTCCCATGTGTCTACGGCGTTGCGATCGGTATAGAACCATTGCTTCGCTTTTCCTAGCAAAGAAAAAGGAAAGAGACGAAGACGGATGGCTTCTTGGGTTGTCCCCTTAATGGTGAAGGTGCCGCAAATCTCCAAGAATTGTTGGAGGTGAGCATTGGCATCCTCATGAGCCTTGCCACAGAACGGGCTAGCTTGGACCATCGTGATCAGAGCCGGTTTCAACTCAAAATTGAGGTTGGAATTGATCACGTCTGGTCCTATCGCTACATTAGCGGCAGAAGGAGCAGAAAACTCAAGAATGGTCTTATTGGCCATCGTGAAGATAGAACGAGATAAGAAAGAAAGAAGTTGAAGAAGATGAAGGAAAAAGATAAGAGTTAAGGAAAGAAAGAACGGGGTAAGGTGGGATTCGCTAAGCAGGAGCTTAAGCGAAGATAAATTCGACATGGACTCAACCGATACACCGATTGCCTTCCCCAGCAACGGCGCCAGAAATGCTTGTTGGTAGTTCTTAGGTTCACTAAAGATAGAGCTAGGCAACTATCCCCGGTAACGGCCCAGGAA
The DNA here is from genome assembly GCA_009763385.1 of Coix lacryma-jobi var. lacryma-jobi. NCBI lineage: Eukaryota > Viridiplantae > Streptophyta > Magnoliopsida > Poales > Poaceae > Coix > Coix lacryma-jobi. The sequence continues at coordinate 164,543,041 of CM019822.1, forward strand.
TGCTTGTTGGCACATGCTAACGTTGTTACTAGGAGTAGACTATGGAGTCTATCCCCGGCAACGGCGCCAGAAATGCTTGAAGCAAGACCGGTCACTATACCTAATGGAGTGGAGCTAAAGCAGCTATCTACTAATGCCAAGCGGGGTTGTCAATCCCGACAATAGTAGGAGCTAGCTAGAGAGAATGCAATCTACCAGGAGGAGATTCTGCAAGCGCACAGAACTATCGTAGTAGCACTTCGCCTGGGAGTACCAGGTGTCGATTTATTTGATCCCAAGGGAAGGCTAGGGTGGTGTATGAGTTGAGTCAAGGAGGGGATGAGAGTCGAAGAAATAAGAAAAAGGAAAAAGGGGAGAAGGGAAAATGAAAGGCTAGAAAGAATATATGGGTGGATAGGTAAGGATGAAATGGATGGCTAAGGTAAGGTGGATGGATAGGTAGTTGAAGGGAAATATGATAACTAACTAGTCCTAATAACTAATCCTAGATAACTACAAGCAAGATAACTACGAAGCAAGATAGTTACGAAGCAAGGCAGGCAAAAGTCAATAAAGCAACTAAGTTAAGTATAGTTTTATTCCTATCTTGTCAAGTATCGAGGCGTACTAGCCTTTACCACTTACTTAGGTTGAACGCTAGCACAACGAGCCTTACTGTTAAACTGGGCCAACTACGTGGTGGAATTCAAGGCGCACAGGGCTGTCACCACCTGCTTGCTACCACAGCTATCCGGGCGTCAGCCGTATCTGAAGGTAAGTCTATAACTAAGCACCACGCTTAACTATATTCTAACTATCTCTACCCTAGCTTTGAATAGAGACACCCTTGCCGACGTCAGAGCAAATACTTGACTTAATAAGATAAACACTAAACTAACTAAGCAACCTATTGGCAAAGATCAATCACTAAGCACACTAGAGATTAACTACTATGGCTAAGTGAATTGAACTGTAGGATAGCTAGGTCACACTCAAGGTACTTGATAAAATAATACTGAAAGTAATACTGAAACTAATGCTTAAAGTAATACTGAGATAAAGATAAATGTACCTGAGATACAAGAGAGCAAACCAGACCAGAGACGCCGGGAAATCAACCGACCTCCGATGCCAGTCGCTCGCACCCTCTTCTCTCTTAGCAAGCTCTACGCTAATTCTGCCAAGAACTTAGGCTAAGCTGTGCTAAACTAAGAGCCGCGCTGTAGCGAGGGCACTAGAGCTATACTCTCTCTACTAGCTAACCTACTTGCCTAAGCTCTCACTTGCTTGCTTCTACTTGCTTTGCTTCTCTTGTGTTGTGGTGGGATGGTGTGAATGAAGTGTTGCCACCAGGGGGGTATTTATAGCCCAAATGAGTGAGGGGGGTACTTATAGGGGGCAGCCAGCCGACCTAGGGTTAGGTCAGGTGGCGGGCGCCACCCCCTACTAGCGGCCGCTAGTGCCCTGGCCGTTGGATGCTCCGGCTTTGATCCTACGGCCTCCAGGTGGTTGTCCAAAGCGGTTTGGAGGTTGGGTGCATGTCTGAGTAACCGCCATTCAGCCTTGATCCACGCCACTTCATCCTGAGCCGTCCGATGCCACTGACCTAGTGACCAAAAGCCAAGATTTGGCCTTGGGGAGGTCACACGGATCGGTGACGTGGCAGGGAGTGCAACTTGGGCCAACCCAAGTGGCGGGCGCCACTTAGAGGTGGCGGGCGCCACCCCCCTTAGGCCCATTGGGCCCTGCTGAGTGGGCTTGGCCTCTGGTGGGTCTATATGTCCAAATTTGGTTCAAATCCTGCATTCAAATAAAAATCTATGGACATGTGGAATTTGGTTAGTTTGAAACCTATTTGACTACATTTCATGCCTTTTTGGTGGATTTTAGGGTCAAATGTTGATGGTAAAACAGGTGTTTAAGGACTGTCAACAGCATCATCATTGATAGTATTGCTCATCCACATTTCATATCCATACATATGTGCCAAATTTAGAACTAAACTCTATAGCACATATGTAGGGGGAGCTAATACCATCAATATGGTTACTCAAATTTAAATCACATATCTCTGTATAGGTTGTCATCAATTACCAAAAAGGGGGAGATTGAAAGCCCTAGTTTGATTTTGGTTAATTGATGAAACCTATTTGGTCTAATCCTATTGCTAAGCATGTGTGTAGCTTATAAAAAAGGATTGTGACCAAGCCATGTGGTGGAGGTGATGGCCACAAGCACTCAAGAGATCAAGTGTTCTACCATTGGTGAAATGAAGAAGAGAAAAGGTGGAGCAAAGAGGCCCGAAGGCAAAGGTATTACCTATAAGGATCTTTGTTTTAGTGGTCAAGACACTTAGCGAGTGTGATCACATTTAGGATACATAGCCGTACTATTAAGAGGACATTATTCACGGCTTATGCGGTGTCCAAGTGCCACTAGGTGTTCTCTAACATATCAATGCTATAGACCTAGTGAGTGACTAACTAAACCCTTGGAAAATGCTTTGCAAAATGCTAACACACGTGCACAAGTGTTAAAACACTTTGGTGTTGGCGCATGGGAGCAAGGGTAGAATTTAGAAATCGAAAGATGCTGAGTTAGGGGCATCGGACGCTGCAGGCGGCAGCATCGGACGCTAGGCCGAGCGTCCGATGGGAAACCCTAACTGCTGATAATTGTTGAAGGAGCATCGGACGCTGGCAACGGATGTTGAGGAAACACTGTTGCAGAGTTCGATGCAGGTGACGTGGCGCGCGCTAGCTTTCCAAGGAGCATCGGACACTGGCCTGCGTCTGATGCCAATCCATCTGACGTGTCCGAAGTGGTTTGGAGCGTTCTGGAACCTTTCTGTTGTGTCATCGGACGCAGGGGTTGAGCGTCTGATGCTAACGTTCCGGCGCGTCCGCTGTGCCGCTGAAAAGAGCTGAGTTGTGCAGTGGCGTCGGAGCGTCCGATGCCTGGCATCGGCGCGTCTGATGCCTGGCATCGGTGCGTCCGATGCCACATTAACCGTAGCGCGAAGGGATATGACCGTTGGGATCTAACGGGCTGAATTCATACCAGGGGGACACGTGGTGCTCATCAGAGCATCGGACGCTGTGGTAGCGTCCGATGGCCCCGACACCGGCGCGTCCGATGTCTCTGTTTCGGGCCCAACAGCTAGGCCGACTTGTGTGGCCTATTTAAGGGGCTTGGCCGGCTTGCTAGGTTTCTCTCTTGCACATTTGGATCCCTAAGCATTCTAGTGAGCTTTGGCAAGCCTCTCAACTCATCTCCCAAGTTGATTTGATCAAACCATGTGAGATTGAGTGATCTAGTGCGTGATTTGAAAAGAGTTCAATCTAGTGGCACTAGTTCTTCGCATCAGCATTGAGTTTTCTTGTTACTCTTGGCATTTGTCGGTGCCTAGACGGCTTGGAGGTGTTGAGGTGGTTGATTAGCAAGATTGGTGATTGTTCTTGGCCACCACCGTTCGAGATTGTGAGAGGTTTTGGAGCCTCACCTCGCCGGAGCGGCAAGAGGCATCCTTAGTGGATTGCTCGTGTCATTGAGCTACCTCACTAGTGGTAGATTCTTGTGGCGCTCTTTGTGAGCTTGGCTTTGCGCTGATTAGCCACCGGGTCACCTAGTGTTGGTCGACACAACGGGGAGTAGCGTGTCGGCAAGCACGTGAACCTCGGGATAAATCTTGGTGTCCCTTGTGCTTATTGTAATTGTGCATTCTTCGTGGTGATTGGCTTCGCGATTGGATTTCACCGGTGATTGGCTCTCTACTAGGCGATCCCGAAGGCTTGGTGAAACACCCTCTATCTAGCTCATTTACTTTGTCATATACCTTGTCTTTCGAAAGTTGTGATTAGTTTACATAGTTCATTCTTTGCACACACTTGTTTATCTTAGACCATCTTAATCATAGTTGTGCTAGAGCTAGTTTATTCCGCATTAGTTTCTAGCTCCATTTGCTTGTGTGCCATAGTTATATTAGGTAGAATTATTGGATAGGTGGCTTGCAACACACTATTAGGCTAGCGCAAAAAGCTTCGCCATTTGTTATACTAATAGTGTTTGCCTAAGTAATTTTGTAGAGTTTTTAATTAGGCTATTCACCCCCCCCTCTCTAGCCAATTTGGACCTTTCAGATGCCCTGCGTCCGATGCTCCTTCAAAAAGTTGTTCTTTGACACGTGGCACCGGTGCGTCTCATGTGATGAACTCAGCATCCGATGCCCTCGTGCCCAGCATCCGATGCCCCCGAAACTATGTAGTTATTTCACGGATTCAACCCAATCTCCTCTGAATCAAAAGCTCTAAGGCCTAGACTTGGTATGAGGAGTCCTAAGGAGATTAGTGAGCTACTCCTAGGAGATCATGGCTCGAACCTTACTCCAAATTGGTGAATCGGAAGAATTCGAGGCAAGGGAGGAGAAACTCGATCCAAAACGAAAATCAATCAATCTACTAGCTCGAGAGGTTATGGATAAATTCCTTCGGTGCAAAGATGCGCCTCACAATCTAGAGCAACTCAGTTCAAGCGGAATCAGAAGCCGTTCCTCAGAGTGGGAGAACGATGCAAATCTCCGAGAAGGCAAAAACCAAAACGTGAAACACAACTCCAAAACGCGAATTGATCTCGATTACCAGCCGAAACTCGTCCCCATGAGGAGACAACGAGATTACGGTCTTGTTTCCTCAAAATCCAAATACACAGAGGTATGATTAGTCGTCTCTACGGATCACAGGCAGCGAGGAAAGATTAGAACCTAGGCGAGGGCTAGAGAGAGAGCTCAGGAATGGTGGCTGCCAGGATAGAGAGTGAGGAGGGGTGCCTCTCTTATTTATAGCCTAATATAATAGTCCCCTTCTACCCCTAGATACAAGAGCGAAGCGGCCAACCCTAGGGGTATCCTGGTCCAACTCTGATGAGTTTTGATCTGAAGGCCACGCGCCTTCCTCATCCTTAGCTTCACCTCGACGCAAGCCTTAGGATGCCGCCACGTGCCGTCCTGTCGACCGCCGCTCCTTCCTCATGGATAGCTTCACCGCCACACAAGCCTCTCGACGCCGCCACGCGTCAACCATCCTTTTTGGACCTCCCACTGGTTTTGAGGCTGAAACCGGGAAACCCGTCCTCTAGCTGAGTTTTGTGGCCCAAACTCAGAAACCCGCGAGCCCAGGTTTTGAGGCCCAAACCTGGAAACCGTCCTCATCAAGTTTTGAGGCCCACACTCGGAAACCCACCACCCCAAGTTTTGTGGCCCAAACTCAGAAACCGTCGAGGGTAGTTTTTCGAGGCTCAACTACCCAACCCGCACCGTAGATGGGATGTGGTTCGCACACCCCAACCACCGGCACCGATGTCGATGCATGTCTAGCCTCCACGCTGAGCACAACGCGTTCGCCTTCCTTCTCGGCCTCCTGCCAAGTGTCACGACGCCATCGCCTTCCTCCCAACTCGGCCGATGCACCGCACATCCCCATGTGCTCTCGCTCGTCGATGCCACGTGCCAGCTTCCACAGCTTGGTCCTCAGGTCTCCCGGTTCGTCGTTCCAAGCCGCACGTCCGCCCTTCACCGCTCCCGGTCCGTCGGCATGACACATCTCTACTTGACCTTCACCTCACCTTCGACCACTGTCTCCAAGCTCCACACCTGCACATCAACACAACCAAGAGACACACGTTGCCTCTCACCCCTTCCGGTGAGCCTGTTGACCGATCGCTCATCACTCAGGAAGGGAACCACAAGGGCACATATCAACCTTGTGTTCACAATCTCTAAGGTTGTTCAGATAGACACATGCAATATGAGTAAATGTGTTATAAAGTGAATAGGTAACAAGGATGGTCTCATGCTAACTTGCCTTGGTTGTTGTACTGCTGGTTCTCTTGCTGCTCCTCAAACAAAGGCTCTTGCTCGAACCACACTTGCTCACAGTCTACTCGATCACATATAACATCATACACGCATTCCAAATACATACATGCATTGCAAACAAGGGTATCCATTAGAACAATACACCAACAGTGATAAACAGAAATAAATCATTTGTAAAACAGTAGTACATGTTCCTACAATCACAACAAAATTTAGTTCACTGAAAATGGTGTTACGACGCGAATGTTATGGCCGAAACGGTATTTACAAAGCCCTAAATAAGACTGGCTTGGACCCTACAGCTAATCTGTCCAAAACAGACTAACAGAAGCATAAACGGATAGAGCACTAAATTACAAAACTAACACAATTTGAATGGATCAAATCGGAGCTAAAACGTGGGTTTTATAAGCGTTTTACTGCAGTGGCAAAAGTGTAAATAAACTGAAATCAATTTGAATTCAAACCGAATTTTAAATGGAAATTAAATCAAATTTTTAAACAGATTCAACTGGCTGAAGGACTGCGAGTTGATTACTGAATTTTTTGGGGGCTCTTTAGCAAATCTTCCCAAAAGGGGTATCGGCCATCTTGGGCCGTTGGATCAGGCAAGGACGGTCGGGATTAAATCCCGGGGTGCGCACAAGGGGGGGCGAGCCGACAGCGTGCCGTGGCCGTGACGTCACGTGGTCGGCACGACAGCGTGCGCACGGTCGCCATGGATGGAGCACGGGAGCTCGCGGATACGCACACCAAGTTCGCCACCGACCAAACCAAGGGAACGAATGGTTAGGGGAAAACAAGGGGGTGCTCACCACAGCGAAGAGAAGCAGCAGAGACGCCCCGATGTCGGCGTACAGCGAAGGGCGGTGGAATGCGAATGCTGGCGAGGTCGCTGCAGAAGACGGAGCCGATTAGGGCGAAACGAAGCGCAAAGAAGAGAGGTAGAAGGTTCGGCGGCTTCACCGTGACTACAAATTTCCAAAGCATCAGCCATTTATGCATAAACATAAAACAAAAGGAAAAACACATTTGCACCGGGGACCCTGAACATTCACCAAACTAAACTACAGCAAACAAGTGCTTCACATGTATTCTTCTTCTTGTCGCACGAAGTCCACGTTCTTCATCCTCATGTACAGCAGGGGGAGGACGCACGAGGAACGGCGATTTCAGCCACCGCGGTGCTCGCCGGCGGCAAAGGAGGGGCGGTGGAGCATCCTGAAGACTAGGGGCATGCACGGTTAAGGCGAAGATGGCCCGAGGCACTCGGGCCGCGCAAACCGGCGGCCGCACCGGCGGCGGCGCCCTCCGGCGACCACCACTACCGGAGAAGAGGTGGCAGAGATGTGGCCCGAGCAGAGGAAGCCGATGCTGCGCTTGGATGAGAAGGGAGAAGAGAGCAGCGATGGCAGTGATGGAGCTCTGCCCGACGGCCACGTCGCGAGAGCGAGCATAAGCGAAGGAGGTGGGGGGTGGCGAGTCGGGGTGAACAAGGGAGGTCTGGGCGCTCCATACAACTACACAGATAAGAACAGAGGAGGTCAGGCGCGTGTCATCCATGGTGGGGCGAGCTCTGGTGCATGCTGGCCACGACGCCATTTCGCCGAACACCTGGCGCACGATGATTTGCAATCTTGGGCGGCCGCAAAAACCATCTTCCGTGCATATTCGAGTCCGATGCCTTTAAGCAAAGTTGCAGCTCTCGTGCTGCTCTCCAAAGTTTAGTAAGGATTCATGGCCATTAGGGTTACGGATCAGCGGGTAATTAGCTCCAAAGTTAACAGTGTCAGCGACTTAATTAGATTTGACCTTGCTGCGATTAAACACAAAAATATCAGGCAAACCTTCGTTCAATCGAGTGCAACTTTTCGTATGCTCTTCTGCAAAATATTACCAACAACTTCTATTCTTGGACCAACATGAGTTGTTTAACAAATTTGGATAACGTGGCTTGCCAACGTGACTAACACTGCAGTTCAGACTTAGCCAAATTTTCGAGGTTGGAAACAACAACAGATTTGAACTTTGAATCTCTATTTGACAAGGTTGCAGATGAATTCAGCCTTGGACCTCTTAACAAAGTTTGTTGTAAACATCATGATCTATAACTTTGGTTTAAGGTCAAACCTCAGAATATGAATAGAAGATGTACTTTCATGTTGGTCAAAGCAGCAACTCAATAAAGCTTTAAATTATGGTTTTAGGCCGATTGAGGAATTTTCATGTGACATTTGCTCAACACGAACCTTTCATTACTTTGTTTCATGAGTACATATAGAGTTTATTGGGCATAATTGCAAGACTTAATTGAACTCAAATGATCTCCCTCACTTAATTTGTGATGATAGGCCAAGCTGTAACTCGTCATTTCATTTGATTTTTTATTCCAAACTTCACGAAACTTTTCTACCAACCACTATAGATAGGAACTAAGGTGGGACACATGACAAAGTCATGTTTAGCATAACACATAATTATTCTTGAATAGGGCAATCGATATCGACTCTCTCTATTAATTTTCTCCCGAATAACTCAAACTGGGGCATTGTATGTGAGGTTGATCCTGACACTCCTATCATCACTGACAACACAAGGTTTAAGTTCTTGACCCTCACTTGATATATCATGTTGGTGCTTAAACTGACTGCTCAACTAGCGACAAACACCTAGGGTGTTACAGCCCTCCCCCCTTAAAAGAATCTCGTCCCGAGATTCTGGACGAAAGACTTTTCAAGGGAAGAGAAGCATATCACTTATTCTTAGCGGCTACCAACAGCTCAAGATACCGACTTCTCAGCATAATAGAAACTATTAGGAATATAACAACTTTTCAATCTTTCAAGTCGTTTCTGGGTTACTAGCTCTTGCCAGAAGAAATTCCTTCACTTATTCGCATCGAACATTGAGGTGCACTTAAGACACTAATGTTAGGTTGACGGGGAAAACCAATATTGTTCTATTACTTTGGGAGGAATTCAAGATAATATTGCCAAAGAAAATACTGGATCTTCGTCTGGTTGACATTATCACAAAGCAACTTCCTTCGAGACTCGGAGGAACTGGCTGACCAACAACCACTGTGTATACCATCGGTGAATGTCTGTTCTTTCAGATTGCAATCGATGGAAAGATACATGAGATTCCTTGTGTGTTGTTCTCATTGTCTGATGATAACACTGTATTATCTGAGTCTGTTAAGAGAGCGGTGAATGGTGATAGTTGACTCTATCAATTCTTTGCTTTTACTGATCCTTCTTTACAGGAAATCTCATCTCCGAACAATGACAGTGTGTTAGGTCGAACTGGATGTAACTTCTTGGGTAAAAATACCAATCTACCGAATTTTTGCACACTACCAAGCAGGTCAATATCATTCTTTTCGTGATGTATGTTGGCGGTCCTTAACTCATACTTTATAACCTCCAAGACTCGCATAAAACCAACACCAATCATAGAATTAGGGCTTACAACTAACTATTTCCCCAAGTTTTGGTGTTTGGTCAATTGCAGGAGGGCATTCACGTAAACGACTACATTCGGGCTTCAACATATGTAAAATACCACATGTAAATGTACCCGATATGAGTCCAAGGGGGAATAGGCCCAATGCCAGGCAAATCAGGGCCCTGTCAAGAGGATAAAAAGGCCAAGACCCAAATCAAACGAACTCCAAATAAGCCCTAACCCATGTAACATTCATCTAGGAGTCCCCAGGAGGCAACCGGGTAAGATTGGGCCGATTTGGGCTCGGTGGTGGTGCGGCCACACCCCTGGTGCGCCCGCACCCCCACGGAGGTGGTTCCCGACCAATTTTGGCAGGTGTCCTCCCACCGCCTTGCTGATGTCGGTTATGGTGGTGTTCATCCAAGTGCAGCGCATCTTGAAGGCGGTTTGAGGTTGGTTTGAACCTTCCAAAGGAGGAGGAGAGGTCCTTCACTCCCCCAAGGCACCTCCATCTATAAAACGAGGCCTCCATGACCCTCCTCACAAAGCATCCAAGAGTTCATTTGATCATATCTCAAGAGGCAGGAGTAGTGCCTCATATATCTTAGCTCTAGTAGCTAACTAGAATAGGGAGCGAGTGAGTGCGAGTCGGAGAAGTACCGGAGTTGTCGACTACCTCCACGGAAGGAACACCGGGATTGCCGGTATGACTCCGCATGTACCTCTACGATCTTGTATACTTCTTGAAGTATAAAGGTTTCATGTTGATCTTTGTATTCAAGTTCTTATCGTGTTCTAGCTTGTCGCTAACATAGTTTCCTGGACCGATCGTTCACCCTCGGGTGGGTGCTCTAGTAAGAGGGTGCAAGACCTGATCGCCGCTAGAGTAGTGGACCTTAGCGTCAATGGGTTTAGGGTTTAGGGTTTGGAAACAGCAGCAGATTCAAACTTTGAATCTCTATTTGACAAGGTTGCTGATGAATTCAGCCTTGGACCTCTGAACAAAGATTGTTGTAAACATCATGATATATAACTTTGGTTTAAGGTCAAACCTCAGAATATGAATAGAAGTTGTACTTTCATGTTGGTCAAAGAAGCAACTCAATAAAGCTTTAAATTAAGGTTTTAGGCCGATTGAGGCATTTTCATGTGACATTTGCTCAACACGAACCTTTCATTACTTTTGTTCGTGAGTCCATATAGAGTTTATTGGACATAATTGCAAGACTTAATTGAACTCAAATGATCGCCTTCACTTAATTTGTGATTATAGGCCAAGCCGTAACTCATCATTTCATGTGACTTTTTGACTCCAAACATCACAAAACTTTTCTACCAACCACTATAGATAGGAACTAAGGTGTGACACATGACAAAGTCAAGTTTAGCATAACTCATAATTATACTTGAATAGGGCAATCGAGACTCGCTCTATTAATTTTCTCCCGAATAACTCAAACTGGGGCTTTGTATCTGAGGTTGATCCTGAGACTCCTGTCATCACTGACAATACAAGGTTTAAGTTCTTGACCTTCACTTGATATATCATGTTCGTGCTTAAACTGACTGCTCAACTAGCGACAACACCTAGGGTGTTACAACCCTCCCCCCTTAAAACAATCTCGTCCCTTGATTCCGGACGAAAGACTTTTCAAGGGAAGAGAAGCATATCCCTTATCCTTAGCGGCTACCAACAGCTCAAGATACCGACTTCTCAGCATAATAGAAACTGCTAGGAATATAACAACTTTTCGATCTTTCAAGTCGTTTCCTGGTTACTAGCTCTTGTCAGAAGAATTTCCTTCACTAATTCACATCGAACATTGAGGTGCACTTAAGACACTAATGTTAGGTTGACGGGGAAAACCAATATTGTACTATTACTTTTTGAGGAATCCAAGATAATATTGCCAAAGAAAATACTGGATCTTCGTCTGGTTGACATTATCACAAAGCAACTTCCTTCGAGACTCAGAGGAACTGGCTGACCAACAACCACTGTGTATACCATCGGTGAATGTCTGTTCTACCAGATAGCAATCGATGGAAAGATACATGAGGTTCCTTGTGTGCTGTTCTCATTGTCTGATGATGACACTGTATTATCTGAGTCTGTTAAGAGAGCGGTGAATGGTGATAGTTGACTCTATCAATTCTTTGCTTTTACTGATCCTTATTTACAGGAAATCTCATCTCCGAACAATGACAGTGTGTTAGGTCGAACTGGATGTAACTTCTTGGGTAAAAATACCAATCTACCGAATTTTTGCACACTACCAAGCAGGTCAATATCATTCTTTTCGTGATGTATGTTGGCGGTCCTTAACTCATACTTTATAACCGCCAAGACTCGCATAAAACCAACACCAATCATAGAATTAGGGCTTACAACTAACTATTTCCACAAGTTTTGGTGTTTGGTCAATTGCAGGAGGGCATTCACGTAAACGACTACATTCGGGCTTCAACATATGTAAAATACCACATGTAAATGTACCCGATATGAGTCCAAGGGGGAATAGGCCCAATGCCAGGCAAATCAGGGCCCTGTCAAGAGGATAAAAAGGCCAAGACCCAAATCAAACAAACTCCAAATGAGCCCTAACCCATGTAACATTCTTCTAGGAGTCCCGAGGAGGCAACTAGGTAAGATTGGGTCGATTTGGGCTCGGTGGTGGTGTGGCCGCACCCCTGGTGCGCCCGCACCCCCACGGAGGGAGTTCCCGACCAATTTTAGCAGGTGTCCTCCCACCGTCTTCCTGATGTCGGTTATGGCGTTGTTCGTCCAAGTGCAGCGCATCTTGAAGGCGGTTTGAGGTCGGTTTGAACCTTCCAAAGGAGGAGAGGTCCTCCACTCCCCCAAGGCACCTCCATCTATAAAAGGAGGCCTCCACCCTCCTCACAAAGCATCCAAAAGTTCATTTGATCATATCTCAAGAGGGATCCATGGAAGAAGGAGTAGTGCCTCATATATCTTAGCTCTAGTAGCTAACTAGAATAGGCAGCGAGTGTGTGCGATTCGGAGAAGTACCAGAGTTGTCGGCTACCTCCGCGGAAGGAACACCGGGATCGCCGGTATGACTCCGCTTGTACCTCAACGATCTTGTATACTTCTTGAAGTATAAAGGTTCGTGTTGATCTTTGTATTCAAGTTCTTATCATGTTCTAGCTTGTCGCTAACTTAGTTTGTTGGACCGATCGTTCACCCTCGGGTGGGTGCTCTAGTAAGAGGGTGCAAGTCCTTATCGCCGCTAGAGTAGTGGCCCTTAATGTAAACACGGTGTTTAGGCTAAGTGATTATAGGTTGGTTGTCTGGGTCTCCACGGTTGAGGAGGTAGGCGGCAGGTGGTGACAGCCCTGTCCGTCCTTCGTAATCCAGCCACGTTCGGGATTCCAGGTAGAGCTGTATCGACATAGACTGGGAAACCAGTTTCACCCGTTGACCGAAGCAAGCTATGTTAGTTGAGTTAGACAACCTAAGGGCTCGTTACCTAGAGAAACCTTGCTACCCTTGTTACCCTTCTCCTTGACTTATCTGGGAGAACTAGACCAAGAGACTATAGGACTCCGTTCCCTGTGGAAAATACGGTACCCTGAATACTTCTGGGTGAAGTGCTACAACGGTAATTCTGTGCGCTTGCCATGGAATTAAATAGCCCGCTATTTGTGCCGCTATAGCCCGAAATAGCTTGAAAAAAATTGTGCCGCTATTTGCAGATCTTTTCTGCTTACGCTAAGAAATACCAACGATGTACTTGCAACTCAGTGGAACTGACTTGTTGAACTACCTTGATTGTAGAGCGATCTTCTCAAGTTCACTCAGCAATGCAGAACATAATCTAAAATCTATTGTTTGACACTTTCGTTTGTCATCAATTTGCACTTCTTCGGAGTTGATTTTGTAGAATACCTTGAATGTTCCAAAATAAGGGACTGATTCTGAATCTCCTTTCTAGCTTCATCCAATACATTCCAAAATAGTCTTCCCATAGTGGTCAGATGTACCATCAGGCGGTCCTTATATGAGGTATAATTCTGAACAAATTGCTAGGCCGGTATAATATCTTGTATTGTCATTGTAATTTCTTCGAGATAGAGTTAGCTGGAACACGACAAAAACTTAGATGTACGAGTGCCACAAACAATATCAGTTGGTTCACGGACTTTTGATATAACACTGTTCTGAGAGACATAGCCTTCATAGCTACCAAAGAGTCATTTCTGAGCTGGAGATAACTTTTCAATGGTCAAAACTAATCGGTTGTCTCTTAATACTAAAAAGCTCCAAGGTTTTAGCTTTTACTGTAAGCAATGCTGGATATCAATGCACACAGTCACCATCAAGGTCCATAGAGAATCAGGCACATCTAGGAGGATTGAGTTGAATATAAGATCATCATGCATATATATATATATTAAGGTCAGGTAGAAAACTTTTCGGATCTTGAGTATCTTATCCAATAACACACCATCTCTCTTACTTATCCCACAACTGGTACTTGTCCACCATAAACATTATATGCCACTTTACTCCACTACGACCATATATGTTGCTCAATTGTCTACCACCTCTTACAGTCTGTTTCTGCTTTGATCATTGACTAATTCTTGAAAGACTATCCTCTTTGCCACATCAGAAAGAAACACTGTCACATCCGATGTGACATATGGATTTTTTGAAGGAATATAGGAGATAACAAGGAGAAAGCTTCATGAAAGATAACACATTGGCGTAGTTTCCATAATGAATCTCGACTAGAAACCACGATACCAGCGCGTGTCGAGCAACACAACCATGTGTCCGCAGCCACAGAAGGCACCATTAGTTCTTAACCAAAACACCATTATTGAATCCATAACCAGTGAGAAATCCATCATGACACAGATAAATCTTGCACGGATAGGCATCACATGCAAGGCATAAGCTACTAAAACAAGGATGATCACAAGGTTCGGGAATCAATAAGGATGTGATTTCTAGGACAAAACATGGCACAAGACAACAAGGATATGTCTGGTGCACATCAGGGTCATGACAAGATAGAAGATTTCATGAACTTGATTTCGCCAAGTAGCAACAAAAGGGCAACCAAGGGGATACATGGATTTGGGCATGGTCTCCACAACTGGGCAAGGCAAATTTACGGTCAAAAGCTAGTTTTAGCAAAAACTTAACTTGGCTGGTCCAACGAACAAGAGCCTTCAAAACAAGGGGTATCGAACATCTATGGCTTAGGCAACACTTAAAAGGGGGCCAAGCTTGGGTCTACAGGTTAGGCAAAGGCATGGCTACACAAACACGCATAGGCACACCACGGTTTGGATCCAAGATTCTGGAAAGGTTAACTTGGGCTAGTTAGTTTTAACCAAAGGCATGGACAGGCATAGGTACAGGTCTTTGGCACAAAGCATCCTAAACCATTAGAACTAGACTCACAAACACAGGCCTTCTAGGCAACATGGCTCTACTGGAGGCATCTCCGAAGGTCGAGAGGGCTTCAGCAACCAAGAATTAACAAACCACTCAAACACTCACCAAGGACAGAAGGTTGACTAACCAGGGTACCACTTAGATTACAACACACACTATTTATTTAACCTAACACACACTTATTATAAATAACTAAGATAGTGAATAAGACATACCTGGATTACGAAGATAACGGGGGTGCGTCTCCCCCAAGTCGGTTCCCTTAATAGCGTTGAGCCTTCATGTGCCCATATTTTTTTTTAATTAATGGTGAGCCTTCATGTGCCCACATTTTTTTTTGTTTTGTTTTATATATTTTTTCATTTATGTATAGAAGGAAGACTTAAGAGGATAAGGATACTTACCTGGATACACGGGGGTGCTTTCCCCCAAGCTGAATGTTGACGTAGTCGTTCGATCTTGTAATGTAGCGGACTGGTGGTGAAAATGTTCTTCTATCAGAGCATTAATTGATGTTGATGGTTGAAATAGTGATCCATAGTGGATGGAACATCCACTTGCTCATCAGCTTTTCTTGGTCTTTAATCCTGTGAAACTCAAATAGACAACAAAACTTGTGGAACAGATTAAGCATTAGTGGTTGGCCACTTAAGCCTTAGTTGTCTAGAGTTTCAATAAGATCTCTGTTTCAATATTTTTGTATTTTGATATTTTTTTATGATGCAAGAGGAAATGTGACAGGATGAATGTATGCATATTTATTTTTGTTTTTATGCCACCACGGTGAATATTTCATGTGGGTTTTTACACACCACAGAATTATTCACATGGGGCTTTAAGTTTTATGATGCAGTGCAAAAAGTAAAATATTTTTATTTTCTTTATGCAATGCTAATGCAGAAAAGTAAATATGCTATGGAGAAATAATAATAGAAAGTAAATATGCAAAAATAGAAACTAATGCAATAAAGATAAATATGGATAACTACTGATTTTACCTTTTCGGCGAGGGTTCAATGTTTTAAGTCCTCTGAACAGGACTTCTCACCATGTTCATTCCTGAGGTGCATCATTTAATATGTAGACCTTGATAACTACACCTCTTGATATGGTGTCACTCATGTTCTTCGTTTGCCCAGCAATTTGAAGTGAAGCATTAGTTGTGGAAGCTGGCAGCATCTTGCTTAGTGTGCATGTTCTTATAGATCCAGGACCTTCACTCTATAGAATTTGGGAGTTGACAAACTCCTCTAAGTTTTGCTCAAGAGTGTATCCTTCTCATAAAGACAAGGTAGAGATCAAGTGCATGGGCTCTGTTGGTGGAAAAACACCAACAGAACCAAAAGTTTTGTTCATTCTTCTCTAACCTTAGGCACATTGCACAAGATAAACTTGTTGTTTATGTGTTCTATTCAAACATGAGTGATAGGATCAGAAGATGAGCATGAAAGTAGCATCTTAAAATATTTAACATATCAGCTTACTTAACCCAAGGAAGGATAATCTACGCATAATGTGTTGATGATTGTGATATATCATCTTCCAAAGGTTGGATGCACAACATTTTAGCTCATTTGATTAAGATAGTGAGATTCAGGAGAGTAAATCTAAGAACAAAGAACTGAACATGTTGAGTTGATTAGGTTGGGTCAAGTGAGGTGCAACTGATGTTTGGTTCTTTATGTATACGCAGACCAGAAACAAGGAGAAGCTTTTAAAGTGATGGTCACTTACCTTGAAATGTTGCTTTATCATTGAAGAGTGATCGTGTCGATCCACCTTGTGGAAGCTTCTCTTGTCTAGCTAGTTGTTGTTCATGAATGGCTTGTCTTCTCTTGCCTATCTCATAGTGGGCTAGCTGAGTCTTGTTCTCAACAGGTCCAGATGATGGAGACTTGGTCAACTATTCTCTTGATTTTTAGGCTCGGGTACTATCTCTCCATCTCTGAATTCTTGCAGTGTAGTGGCTTCATCCTTCATGATGTAACCCTCAATTCCTGGCAGTTGGTTCTTCCTTTACCGGTTGAGTCAACGTCTTCTCTTGGTTTTCTTCGACTGCTCATAAGTGGTGTAGTTTTTAAAGAAGCAACGACCTTTTGATCGAAGATCCAAAAGTGGACGTCTCCGGTCCGACATAGATGACAACATTGGTGGTGTTCAAGAACGATCTTTCAAGAATGAGTGATGGATCATATTCTTCTTCTTGGCTGGGGCAGTGTCTAGTGGCTTGTACTGATCAAAGTGGTGAGAAGGAGGTCAAAGTGTCTTGAAGCTGGATTTCTCCTTCCTACCCTTGATCATGAAACAAATCTAGACAACAAAATTGTGTCTCCCCCAAGCTGGCTTGTGAAGTAACTGGATGCCCAAATTTCTTCAACAACATGTTCATGTGTTGAATTTGTAGACCTTGTTGTTGTTGAAGTCGTACCACCTCATCCCCCAAACTAGCTCTTGTGTTGCATTGATTAGAAGTGAGGAGAACTTCCACTGCTTGTCTTCATAGTGAACCACCAATTAACAGACTTCCTTTTGATGACACACAGATGCATGTTATAATGTAGTGGCATATCGTCACCCTGATAATTGTTGTTGGTGTCGGTGTTGATGTCTTCGACAATGATGAGCGTAGGCATAGATTGACCCATACGGGGTGAGTTGCATCCTGCTCGTCATCAGTGTCCTGGCTTAGGCCTTGGGATGGCTCAAAGCTTGGCTGCCTTCGACATCACTAGTGACTTGTCTGATGATGAGTTTTGTCTATCCACGAGTTGGGTTTTGGATCTTTAAGTTCACACCATAAACAAGCAAATCTAATCTCCTACAAAATGTTAGTGGACATATACCCGAAGGATTGCACTGAATTTGAAACATGGGTTTTTATCCACAACTTATGTGTTATTCATCCATGCTAATGAAAAGTTGATTTTAGGATTACTTTAGCATAGACTAGTATTTTATGTGTTGGCTGCATTTTAACATGGTTCAAGGCAAAAGATAACTTGCAGTAGAAGATAGACTTAAATAAACTTTAATACTCACAGTTCTTTCATCCATGATGAATGAGATGAGTCTTCTTTGTGCAGTTCATCATATGCCTTGCTTCATCTCTGATGTGAATTCATCTCAGTACATTCCCAGAGTGTATTTGAGAGTTTTCTGCAAGGGTTAGTCCAACAAAATATCCAATGTCTACACAAGCTAATTTTAGATCAATAATCAAACTAGACTCTATGTCTAATTGGATTAAGGAAGGCATTTTAACCTAAGCACCACGCTTAATTTAAAAACCTTTAGAAGTATATCTAGTACTTCCAAACCAAAACATACTATGGTAAACAAAGGTAGCATGAGAGCATAACAGAGATTTATTCAAAAAGAGATGACAGAGTATGATCACAGTGAGGAATATTTTTTTCTTTCTTTTTTAGATGCGGATGACATGAATGCATATAAGGAACTAAACATGATGTGGATTTGATAAAAGAAAACCTAACTAAATGGAATGGATGCAAGGATGATTCAAAGTAAACATGCAGTGGTATGAAAAAATTAAAAAGATAACTACTGATAAAGTTTAAAGTCTTTGAGCAAGACTGTCTCACCTTGATCATACTTACCATGACTCACAACTGGGACTTGTGAGTGGCACAGCGTAACTATCCGTCACATGAGATGAGAGTTGAATTCTTGTGACGACGACCTTTTCTCCAATCTACACATGGTTAGAATAAATAACATATATGTATACACAAACTTGTGAGATGGCACGGTTCAAGAATTAATGATGGATCTTGAATGTTCAGGCACCCTGGGTTCTTCATTCTTATGGAATCTTTGCCATAAGGTCGAAGCGACATCTGATGTCCTGTCTATTCCACACTCAAAAGAACAAGAGGTAATCCTACTAAAGCTAGTGGTACACTAAATTTGCAGACATCAAGATCATTATCAAAATCTTTACACCAATTGCTTCCTTGGCAATGGCGCCAAAAATGCTTGTTGAAGTTTGTTAGTGCAAATAGAATATGAAAGATTCCGCAAGCGCACAGAACACCATTGTAGCATTTTACCGAGAGTATTCCAGGATCGTTATTTATATTTTACCATAGGGAAACAAGGGTCAAGAATCTGATAATTCACTATCATGCATCTACTAACTCAGAGTACTAAATAGACTAAAGCAGGAGTGAATGATATATGATATGAATGAAAGCACATAAAAGATATTCAATGATAACTGTATCGATAACTATAGTGGGAGGACAACGGGAGAGATCAAGGTTCCTATATACTTCTCTATTACTTGGGTTCTAAGGCAACAAAGATGAAAAGATATAGCAGTTATACACATTGGCACTTTGGAGCAACAATACCTTTCTGACTCTCGAAAAAGACTGGGAAGAAAGTAGTCAGGGGAAGGCTGCCAAAAGCTCTACGAAACATCAATCCGTACATGGTGGACTACGAAGGCCTAACAGAGCTGTCACCCCTGGGGCTACCACAACTATTCCGTGGGATTGAGCGCAACCTCAGGTAATCTATAGACTAAACACCATGTCTAATCTATCGATTACTACTCTAATTACCTAGGATAACTAGAACACTCAATACGAACAAATATACCATGCCAAGATATAACAACTATACTAATCATATAATAAAGCATAAAGTAATTAGAGAAGATAAATATATTAAAGCACAAGTCTTATAAGAAAAGATACATAAGCATACCAAATCTCGGAAGACTCCTCTGGAATTAGAGCGTAGCTCCTCTCTAATCTCTCCTTCTCCTCTTTCTAATTGGATCTCTAATTACAACTAGATGAACTAGACAACTAGAACTAGAACTAGACGAACTAGATCTAAATCTAGATGAACTAGAAGAGATTCATCTAGAGGGACCTCTAGTTCTACATTGGAACCCTAGTTTCTGATGTGGAGATGAATAATGAAGAGGGAGGTGGCTCTTGGGGCCGCCCCTGGGGTCTCTTATATAGTCCTGGGTGGAGTAGGGGGCAAGGAGTTGCCACGTCATCGATCCGCGTCACATTTATCGCCCACCGTTGGATCAAACC
Organism: Coix lacryma-jobi var. lacryma-jobi; assembly: GCA_009763385.1. Classification (NCBI taxonomy): domain Eukaryota; kingdom Viridiplantae; phylum Streptophyta; class Magnoliopsida; order Poales; family Poaceae; genus Coix; species Coix lacryma-jobi. Next base: position 164,562,845 of record CM019822.1, read on the forward strand.
GACTTCAGGGACGGTGGAGATGCATCCTAGGAGGCGGTGGAAGAAGGTTCCAGAAGGCGGAGGCAAAATGGCCTCCGTGGCCGACCGGTCGGTCCCGGGGTGGGACCGGTCGGTCTGGCCCAGTGGGCCCATGTGGCAGGCCGCCTCGTGGTGTCTTCTGGTGTCTTCTAGATCCTTCTTTTGCAGGTTTCGTTGCGAAATTAATATCTTTTCATCCGGGACTCCGAATATAGCAAATGATATGTCTGTTTTGATCGTCTCGACGAGACCTTCGTAATGGTGAACTCCAATTTATTACTTGAGGTACTTTTATATGGTGAAATATTGATGTCCTACAAAACAAGTGAGAGCACCAAAACTCGTGGAACTTATTAGTTTCAAACCCTACAACTATGCTTTATGGTTCATTTCATGTTAATTTATGCGATAGTTGATGGTATAATATTGACTATAAGGACCGTCAACACCTGCCCACGAACCCTAGCGCCACCGCCGTTCGCTGGCACTCCGATTGAAACTCGGTTGTATGTTGAAACTCGGCTTCTTCCTCCATTGAGCTCCTCTAATTTTTGTTTCCTAAGTTCGTATTGCTGCCTGTGATGCCAAAATGCTAGCTCGATCTGTTTGATTCAACTGAGCAGATGCCACTGCCAAGACTCTAGCTTGATTTGTTGTCATTTTTGATAAATTAGATTAAATTTGAGAAGAATTTGATAATTTGTGATAAATTGGGATGAATTTGATCGATTGGGATGAATTTGAGATAAATTGGGTGGCACCATTCTTTCACAATGAATTTATCTACTACTACTAGCTTGGGTTCTCCTTGGCCTATGATGCAATCTTTCCAATTCTGAGGTTGCACCATTCTTTTACACACATGAGTCTTTGTTGTTGTCATGTGTCCTATTTAACCATGGGACACATCCATTCCCAAGAAACTGGTGTAGGCTTACCTCCGTGATGGTTGGGATGGATGTATCCCATGGTTACATAGCTCCCATGAAATTGTCTGACACTTCTTCTACTTATTTGCCACCAGTGATGCTTATTAAATAGCTCAAACTTATTTTGCTTGTGCTGAGGCCTTTGTTTGCTACTTATATGCCACCAGTGATGCTTACTAAATTTTTTCATGGCCAATGAAGAAACTTGATTTTAGGAGGTGGTTGCCTGTTCTCCAATCCTCTCCTCTACTTCCCTCTCCTCTCTACTCTCTTCTATGTTGAACTTGTTTATTTGCTTTGGAATTGCAAGGCAACCACCAATGAATGTTTATAATTTGAGGCCTAATTTAAATGCTTTCTACCTATGATGAATGCATTGCCACTTTTTGATCGATTCAGTGGTTCTTGGTTATGATCTTGGACTTGTGAGGTACTGGACCATTGTAACTCCTCTTATGGTTTTCATGATTGTCATCAAGCCGTGTGAGACGTCCATGCCAAGCTATATGAAACAAGTTCAGTGGCTGGGCTGGACGGCTCTCACGGTTCCATGAATGTCATGATGTTGTATCTCTATAATCTATAACATCCTTTAGCTACAAGGATAATGATTTTTGAAATGGCAATACAATTTGAGGCAAATTTTCATTGTATCTTCCTTGATCTCCTATCCTCTCCTCTACTTCCCTCTCCTCTCTTCTCTCTTCTATGGTCTACTCTTATACTGCTCTACCATTTGAGGTTTCTCCTTGGCCTATGATGCAATCTTTGCAATTCTGAGGTGGCACCATTCTTTTACACATATGAGTATTTATTGTTGTCATGTGTCCTATTTAACCATGGCTGACATCCATTCCCAAGCAACTGGTGTAGGCTTACCTCCCTGATGGCTGGGATGGATGTCTCCCATGGTTACATAGCTCCCATGATCTTGCCTAACACTTCTTCTACTTATTTGCCACCAGTGTTGAGGCCTTTGTTTGCTACTTGTATCTTCCTCTCCTATCCTCTCCTCTACTTCCCTCTCCGCTCTTCTATCTTCTATGATGTACTCTTATACTGCTCAACTATAAATGCAGAAGGATGCCTGCTTGGTATGTTGTTTTCGAGGGCACCAAGCCAGGTATTTACACCAGCTGGGCCGAGTGCAGTCAGTATGTCCTCAAAGTTAAGGGAGCTGTGCATAAAAAGTACAAGTCTTTTGAGGAAGCTTCTGCAGCTCTAGAGGCTTTCAACTCAAGAATCAACTCAATTCCTACTGCACCTACCCCTACCTTACCTTCCTATCAGGTTGGAGTGGCAGGCAGTCCATCTTGTTGGACTGTGATGTGGGAAAAATGTGCAGGTGTTGTTAGTTGCTTTGGTTGTGGCCAAGTGGATGAGGCTGCACTGTTATCTTGATGTAATAATTAATTAGACAAGTTCAACCCGGTTAACATTAAGAGTAGTAGTGACGTGTCTCAGTTTGGTTGCTACTACTATACCAGTGCTTGTGGTACTATTACTACTAGCCTACTACTGCTACTACTTATATGCCACCAGTGATGCTTACTAAATTTGGGTGTCATGAACTTGTTTATTTGCTTTCGAATTGCTTTCTACCTATGATGAATGTATTGCCACTTTTTTTGATGGATTCAGTATTGGTTATGATCTTGGACTTGTGAGGTACTGGACCATTGTAACGATTGTGTATTACATGCAGTGCTTCAAACAACCACCTGACACATTATTATGTGGATACTATGTTTGTGAGTACCTAAGAGAGACCGGTAAGTTTAGCAACAGCTACAAGGTACTCATGAAAGAACTACAGGCTGGCAAAACAAGCCATTCAACAAAGAGACCATAACTTGCATTGTTGCGGACATTTGTTCATTCCTCATGCACCATTGCGTGCATGAGGGTGGAAGGTTCTTCAACATGGAAAGCCCGTTAACGGATGACGACAAGTATGAGAGCATCCGAAAGTGGAGCACCCATCTGAACATCAAGGATTACATGTTGCCAGACATATAATTTTTAAAATGTTGAATTATAAAGTTTAATGCATGTAATTGAACAATGATACGTTGTTGTGACATATATGTACTAGAAGGAGTACTGCTAGTTGAACGAATGTGTTTGTGACTTTATTAATTGTGTCTTTGCTTCCAACGTGAAAAGGAAATTCAGTTTCGATTTTAAAATAATTTTTTTAAAATTGTAAAACAATTAACCGAGGCGGTCACCCTTAAGAAACTGCCTCGGTCAATATTTTAACAGAGGCGGGCGCATTACATTAACCACCTTTGTTAAAATATTAACCGAGGCGGTTGCTTTAAGTTGTCCGCCTCGGTAAAAGTATTAACCGAGGCAGTCTCCTGGCCCGCCTCGGTTAAGTTTGACTAACCGAGGCCTATGGTCCGAGGTAGACGGTTTGCCCGCCTCGGTTAAGCTTTCTGTAGTAGTGCACACAACCTTAACAAACATTTGAAGGGCACAAACATCAACTTAAGCAACCAACACTAATCACCAAGCTCATACCAACCAAGCATCTATCCAAAGCACACAAACACCTAGAGACATGCAAAACATGGTGGACAGATGTTGCCATTATTTTATTTCATGTTTACTAAATTGGAGCCTAACTCTTTATCTAGAAGCAAACATATACCAAGCAAACTAAACTATAGTTGTTTTGTTACTATAAGCAGTTTACAACTTAAAGCTAGACTCACTTATTTAGTCTAAGAAACTAACAACAATCAACCAGCTCATGCTAATCTATATTCTGAGAAGGAATAAGAAGACGCTAGGTAACAACAACTAACAAGGAGCATACAATAACTTAATTTTGGGTACAATCAAGCACCATAACAACAGTTTTAGAATACTCTAAGCATGCTAGATAAGCTAAGATAACATCCCCTTAATTTATTTACAAGCATTTAATTCTCACAAGCACATAGGTTAGTAAAGATTAAAGCTAGATTAGAGAGCAATTATAAAGCATGGTGCACATAAAAACATAATTCTAGGCATAACCATGTATAAAAACAATTTATATACATCTTAAACATGCTAGAGAAGTTCATTGTTTACCCAAATTAAATACTTTAATGCACCTATTAGATTTCCTAGTTTAGCAAGGTGAGTCTGCGAGCTGTCTCAATCTATACCCAGAGAATTCTAGGAGATTATGGCAGCTCACTCATGCATTTAGTATATTATTACTAGAATTTTAGTACTTTTGAAACAAGTATAACAACCTACACAAGTCTAGCAAGTAAACATGCTTGAAACAACTTAAACAGGTTTAAGCTATTTAATGTTAACAGACAACCAGTTTTATATTTTTATATTGTCATAAGCATGATGCTTGAGAGGTATGAAATTAGTGTCACAAACTTTTCATTCATATAACTCTAGTTCTTATTTTTGCAAGCAAGCAAGCATGAACATGATTACATTACTACAGCATGGAAAAACAGTTAAACAACATGTTTAGTGCATTTCCTTGCTAAAGCATGTTAACACAAAGCTAACAAAATTAGAATTGTAACCTTTGGACACTCTTAGGTTCATTATCATATTTAACAAAGTTTAGAAAGCATTTAGCAAACCCCAACAACATTGCATATAAAACAGTTTCAAACAACAAGTTTTATTACTTTCTTAGGTGAAGCATTTCGAGACAAAACTAACTCAAAACATTGAATTACAAACTTTAGCATAGTTTTGCCACACAAGCAGGATAACACCACGCAAGTCTTTTACAACAAGACATTTCAACACAGGCGAAACTTCTAACCATTAGAAGCTTATTGACTAACTATTCTTCTAGCAAACATCATGTAGAGCAAGACAATCACACAACATGATAAACTAGCAGGGTTAACTAGACAACATAATATAGGGTAATTACATCTAGCCTATAACAAGCAACCACTTGTTTAGCTAACATAGAAGCATCCATATAAAACATTGCACACTACCAACTATCAAGAATAAGACCACATTACATCTAGCTCAGATCAACACACCACATCAAACAACTAATTGCTTCTCACCCTTTTCATGCAATCTAGCACATCATAATTGGAGCACTGGTTCACAACAAACATCATCATTACAGGAATAAGGGTGGGGGAAGCATTTTTTATGCACAAACAACCATTATGTTTTATCATTACATTAGTCACACTTGACAATAAATTATTTATTATTGGAACAAAGATAAGAGAACAATGTTCATGAGCAAAGCAAAAGAAGATGTATGCACGTCCTATACGTTCTCACTAATTGCCAGCCTGAGGGCAACAATAACGTTTTAGATCGGTGGCATAACACGCACTCTCGGTATAACTAGTCGTCAACTATAGATACGCATTCAAGGTTAGCGTACCTGCAGAAAATCTCATTTCAGCCCATTCCCACAACAGATATAAATAAATTACAGGAATTAAAATTCTAAGTACTTCCATATATGCGTACCCATATACATACACTACTACCAAAAAGAACTTGCGCAGCGTTGCCTAAATGGGCTCCGTGGCGGGCACAGTTTTTGCCCGCCACGGTTATTCGGTGGTCGGCCTGCAGCGGCCGGCCGCCGAAGCGCCCGCTGCAGTTAATCTTTAACCGAAGCGGGCAACGTAAGGTGCCCACTGCGGTTAATCTTATTTAACCGCAGCGGGCTTCCTTATATGCCCGCTTCGGTTAATGATTAACCGCAGCGGGCGGCGTAAAGTGCCCGCTGTAGTTAAATAAGATTAACCGCAGCGGGCTCCTTACGTTGCCCGCTTCGGTTATTCCTCGCTATTTAAGCCGCCGCCACCAGCAGAAAGGAACCCGGTCATCTTCTTCCTCTACACCAAAAACGGGGGAAGAAGTTTTGCCGAATTTTTATCCCAAATAACTTATTTTTGAGGTTTATTTGTTTGATTTGGAGGAGAAGTACTCCACAAGAGGTACCTAGATGATCTCCACCCTCTTTCCCCTCTCTTTTTCTCTCTTTTTAGCCTCCCTTTTAGATCTAGTTTCACGTAGGAGAGAGAAAACTGGTATTTGTTTCTCTAAGTTCATCATGGATGCATTAATTTTATTTGTCGTCGTTATTAATTCTGTCCCTAGATTTAACATAAATATAATAAATTATTATTTTTTCTAATTCATCTTTGTTTTGTGATTCATGATGTGTGTAATTAATTAAGGATCACAGGTACGATGGACCGGTCAGAATGGATGTATAAGATTAATAGAGTACTTGATGTGCGGTATATTGTTGAAGTGAGAAAGTTTATTGCCGCTGCGAAAGCTGACCGTGAGAGATCGAACCAGACGACAATCATATGTCCATGTCATCGTTGCAAGAATTTGACCGCCTTCAAAGACGAAGGCACAGTGCAATCTCATTTGATTCGTTTTGGTTTCATGGATGATTACACTGTGTGGACTCATCATGGCGAGAGATTCGATCCGAGTGTCAGGGCGGCATCTAGAGTAAGCTCAGCGTCGACAACTACGGTGAACCAAGATCCTGGGGCGCACGTCTCATCAGCAACAGTGGCGCCTGCCTTCAGTGACAGTAGTAGTGACCACATCGCTGTGGAGGCGGATGTACTCCAGGATATGACAGATGATGGTGGTGGAGATGTTAAGGACGCTACGGTGCAGGACCCTGTGGATGTGCAGCTATTTCACGATTTACTCAACCACATCGACGAAGACGACGTCGTGTATGGCTCCCCGAAGTGGCTGGAAAATTTCAGAGAGATGAAGCAGGCGTCACTTGATCCTTTATATAAGGACGGCGAGGAATGTCCGAAGGATTGCACGGTGCTCCGTTTTAACCTCCACATGTTGATGATGAAGGCTCGGCATGGGTGGTCAGATAGTAGCTTTGATGAGCTGTTAGGTTACCTTGCTAAAACATTCCCGACGAGTAACAAGATTCCAGCAAATATGTATCGGGCGAAGAAGCTTATCCGGCCAGTGGCGATGAAGCTTAGAAAGTTCGATGCCTGCCCTAACCACTGCATCCTCTATCGGGGCACAAAGTATGAGAATTTGACGAGCTGTCCGCACTGTGGTGCCAGTCGCTACAAGAGAAATGCTGGCTGTCGCGTCGATGCAGACGACGATGAGGCCTTGCGAGGTGGTCAGAGGAAGAAGAAGAAGGGTGTCAAGAAGAGCAGTGTTGCAGCCAATCGCATCTCGGCTCATCAGCAGTACGAGGAAGAAGAGGGTTACACGGTGAGGAGAAGTCTGGCACTGTCGGTGTGGTACATGTCAGTGATCGACCGCCTCCGTGCGCTATTTGGGAACCCAGAGGACGCGAAGCTCATGTCCTGACATGCATCAGCTGACCGCTTGAAGGACGATGGCATGCTGCGGCACCCCTCCGATGGCCAGCAGTGAAAAGATTTCGACAAGGCCTACCCGCAGTTTGGCAAAGATCCCAGGAACGTTCGGTTCGCGCTGAGCACCGATGGGATGAATCCGTTCAGCGAGCTGAGCAGCTCCCACAGCACCTGGCCGGTCGTACTGACCATCTACAACCTACCTCCCCATCTGTGTCAGAGGCGCAGGTATCTTCTGTTGACCATGCTTATCTCGGGACCAAAGCAGCCCGGCAACGATATCGATGTTTTCCTCGAGCCGATAATGGAGGAAATGAAGGAGCTATTTGATGTTGGGGCCGAGATGGTGGATGCGTCCCTCAAGGAGAAGTTCACCCTAAAAGCCATCATCTTTGTCACCATCACCGACTACCCCGGCCTCTTCTCACTGTCGGGGCAGATCAAAGGGAAGACCGGCTGCGTAATGTGCATCGACGACACATGCTACACTTACCTCAAGGGATCGAACAAGATGATCTACATGAGGCACAGGCGGTTCCTTCCGAAAAGGCACAGATATAGAAGAAGTGTCATGAATCAATTGTTCGATGATCAGGGCGAGCCACAGGGTGAACCACCGGCACAGACTAGTTGGGGGCCAAAGGTGTATGAGATGGTGAAGGATATTGATCAGATCGAGTTTGGGAAGAAGAAGAAGCCACCAGAGGAGGGGACAAAACAAACGAAGAAGCGAAAGCGAGACACGACGGAGGAAGGGTCACAGGTCCCTTCTGTTCCTTTCAAGAAGAGGTCGATTTTCTTCGAGTACCTGTCATATTGGAAGACACTGAAAACACCTCATGCCATCGATTGTATGCATCTCGAGAAGAACGTCTTTGATAGCATGATTGGTGTCCTGTTGGACATCCCGGGAAAGACGAAGGATGGTCTGAAGCCACGGACGGATCTTCTCAACCAGGGCATCAGGCAGGACCTTCACCCTGGGTCACCTCATAATGGTAAAGTCGATCTTCCAGGTGCGGCCTACAACCTAAGGCATGGCGAGAAGACTGCTATGCTCAACCTTCTTAGGGGTATCAAGGTGCCGACCGGTTTCTCTTCCAACATTAAGAGCCTCGTCTCCTTGAAAGACCTCACATTGACTGGCTACAACGCACATGACTGCCACATCATGCTGACGGTGTTCCTTCCAATTGTGATAAGGGTTATCGGTCCAGAGTATGTGAAGATGGTGGTCACTCGGATATCATACTTCTTTAACCGCATCACGCAGAAGGTCATCGGTAAGGTTGACCTCCCTGCCCTTAAGGACTTCATCGCAGAGACCCTTTGCCAGCTTGAGATGTGTTTTCCCCCATCATATTTTGATATTATGGTACACCTAATGATGCACATGGTGGATCAGATCGAGCATCTAGGCCCCGTGTACCTACACGAGATGTGGACGTACGAGCGGTTCATGTCCACCCTGAACAGATATGTTCATAACCGTGCTCACCCGGAGGGCTCTATGATCGAGGCGTACACAACCGAAGAGGCAGTGAACTGGTGTATGAGGTACATAAAAGTTGGGAGGGCGATTGGGTTGCCTGTCCATCAGCATGAGGGCAGAACCGCGGGCATGGGGTGCACGGGCCGAAAAGTTCGCACGGATATACCATACAAGGAGATTGAACAAGCACATTACAGCATCCTTCATCAGTTGATGAGCATGGAGAAATATGTCGAGAGGCACATAGAAGAGATCCGCGCCGCTAATGACGGACAACGCACAGAGGCATGGGTCCAGAATGAGCACATGAACAGTTTCATAGATTGGCTCAAAGAGCAACACGTACCCCTATGCCCTGATGATGAAGATACGGAGACCGTGCAGAAGCTTCTACAAGGCCCATCAAGCCAAATCACGACGTGGCAAGGGTACGATGTGAAGGGGTACAGGTTCCACATGAAAGAGAAGGACAAGAAGAGCGCGACACAGAACTGCGGTGTTCGATATGAGGGCGTCGATGAGGCCACAAACACGAGGACACAATACTATGGCCAAATCGAAGAAATATGGGAACTTGACTATGGCAAGGACGTATGCGTAACCGTCTTCCGGTGCCACTGGGTAAACCCCAAAGCGGTTGCGGTCGACAGTTTCAAGCTAACCACCGTGAACCTCAAAAGTATCGGGTACAAAGATGACCAATGGGTACTTGCAACCAATGTCGCGCAAGTGGCCTACTATATCTATCCGGAGGACCCCAAGAGGCATGTGGTCGTGTCAGGAAAGCAGCGGATTGTTGGAGCTGATGGGGTCCAAAGCCCAGAAGCATACAATAACTATGCAGAGCTCCAGCTTTTTACCGATTTTGCAAAGAAGATCAAGGCCGTTGAGGACCGTTGCAACAAGAGCGGTATGAAGCCCTGGGCCCGTCCCGATGGTGAGAAGCGGTCCGTGAAAGCACCAACACCAAAATAAGATGTATATTCATATATATATATGCCACACGTTTTGTAATGAAGTAGTGAAAGGTTATGTAATAGTATTCGAGACAAGTTTTGTAATAGATTATATTAATAGTATCTCAATTTGTTACTGACTTATTAATAAGTTCATATTATATTAATAACAAATTATGTAAGAAATTATGTAATATATTCTTGTTAACAAAATCAATAACCGCAGCGAGCATCTTAAGTTGCCCGTTGTGGTTATTCAGATTAACCACAGCGGGCAACTTAAGATGCCCGCTGCGGTTAATATTTACCACAGCGGGCACCTTAAGTTGCCCGCTGCGGTTAATCCCCCCGTATAAAAGAAACGCAGCGCCGAAGGGAAGTTTAGTCCTTCACGCGTCGTCCTTTGAACCCCGAAGGGCTGTCGAATTCCTCCACCACGCCGCCATCGCCATTGCCGCCGCCGCCGTCCTCCTCCACCGCCCCTGTCCTCCTCACCCTGTCCTCCTCGTCCCCCTATCGTCCTCCCCTCCTTGCGCTGTTGCTCCCCTCCTCACCAGCGTCGACCTCGACCTCGACCTCGCCAGTGGAGCCGGTGGAGCCATCGGTGCCCGTGTCCGCTGGTGGAGCCGCCGCCGGTGCCCCTATCCGCTGGTGGAGCTGGTGGAGCCGCCGGTGCCCCTGTGGAGTCGGTGCCCTAGTCCGCCGGTGGAGCCACTGCCATAGTCCGCCGGTGGAGCCACTACCCTAGTCCACCAGTGGAGCCACTGCCCCTGTCCGGTGCTTGAGTAACTTGCTCTGACAGGTAAGTAACTTGCTTCCTCGATCCTCCCCTTACCTCATCTCGTGACCATGGTGTCAGTAATCCATTGTCAGTTATTGATATGCCTAGAAGAACTTCTCTATGAAAAATTTCCCCATCCTGAAGCTATGCCATTGCCAACCATACTGCTAAGGCCATTGGCTCTAGGTCTGAGTTGATTTTCCTTTGAATTTCTGGGAGAATATGCGGATACATGGGTGTATGCCGAGTCTTTGAGTGATGAGTGATTGTCAACTGGGATGATGCGCATGTTCTTTGGCTTGTGTTGTGCAGGTGTCGAGCACGGATACAGTGATCAGAGGCAAGGTGAAGGTCAAGTAGAGACGTGCCGTGCCGATGGACCGAGAGTGGCGAAGGGCGGACGTGAGGCTTGGACTGAGGGACCGGTGGCCCGAGGATCAGCTATGGTGGCTGGCAGCCTGGGACAGCGACGAGCGAAGACTTGCGGTCATGTGTTGCTCGGGTCGAGGACCTGGGGACACGTGTCGGTGGACGGGGTGCACGGGCGGTGCATCCCCCCTACAGCTTCGGTTTGGTGGTAGAGACAGAGAAAAACCATCGGGTGGACGGTTTCCAGGTTTGGGCCTCAAAACCTGGGCGCGGACGGTTTCTGAGTTTGGCCACAAAACTCGGGCTGAGGACGGTTTCCAGGTTTGGGCCTCAAAACCTGGGCGCTGCGGGTTTGCTGAGTTTGGGCCTCAAAATTCAAATGCTGGTGGGCTGGTTTCCTGGTTTGGGCCTCAAAACCGGGGGTTGGCTGGAAAGGCTGTGAGAACACAAGGTTGATATGTGCCCTTGTGGTTCCCTTCCTGAGTGATGAGTGATCGATCAATGGGCAACATGTCTCTTGGCTGTGTTGATGTGCAGGTGCGGAGCTCGGGCAGTGATCGAAGGTGAGGTGAAGGTCAAGTAGGGACGTGCCGTGCCGACGGACCGGGAGCGGTGAAGGGCGGACGTGGAGCTTGGACCGACGGACCAGGAGACCTGAGGATCAGCTGTGGTAGCTGGCACGTGGCGTTGACAAGCAAGAGTACATGGGGATGTGCGGTGCATCGGCCGAGTCGGGAGGTTGCCCGGCGTGGAGGCTGGACATGCCCCGGCATCGGTGCTGGAATTCGGGGTGTGTGAACCACATCCCGTCTACGGCACGGGTTCGGTAGCTGAGCCTTGAAAAGCTACCCTCGACAGTTTCCGAGTTTGGGCCTCAAAACTCGGGGTGGCCGGTTTCCGAGTTTGGGCCTCAAAACTCGGCAAGGACGGTTTCTGAGTTCGGGCCACAAAACTCAGCCTGAGGACAGGTTTCCCGGTTTCGGCCTCAAAACCGGGGGAAGGCCCAGGTTTCCCGGTTTCGGCCTCAAAACCGGGGGGAGGTCCGCAAAAAGGACGGTCGACACGTGGCGGCGTGGAGAGGCTGGCGCAGAGGCGAGGCTATCCACGAGGTAGGCGCGGTGGTCGATTGGGCGGCACGTGGCGGCATCCTGAGGCTTGCGTCGAGGCGAAGCTACGGATGAGGAAGGCGCGTGGCCGTCAGATCAACTATCAGCAGAGTTGGATTGGGATACCCCTAGGGTTGGCCGTTTCGCTCAAGTATCTAGGGGTAGTAAGGGGATTATTGTTTTAGGCTATAAATAAGAGAGACACCCCTCCTCTCCCTCTATCCTTGCAGTCATTTTGTTCCTGAGCTTTCTCTCTCTCTAGCCCTCGCTTAGGTTCTAATCATACCTCGCTGCAAGCGATCCGCAGAGACGGCAATCATACCTCTGTGTATTTGGATACTTGAGGAAACGAGACCGTATTCTCGTTGTCTCCTCGTGTGGAGGAATTTCGGCTGAAATCGAATCGTGTTCTGTGTTCTTCACGTTTTGGTTTTTCATCTCCCAGAGATTTGCTTTGTTCTTCCTCTTCACGAGATGATTTTCGATTCCACTTGAATCAATTTGTGCTTGGTCGTGAGCCCCTTCTTTCCACCGAAGGATTTCTCTCCTAACCTCTCGAATTCATAGATCGGGTTGATTTCATGTTCGTTCTTCCTTCTTTCCCCTTTCCTGTGATCTTCAGATTTCTATCAATTGACTTGGATTGGTGCGATGATTTCTTAGGATTAGCACCCCAATACATAGAGGATCACCTAGGAGGAGTTTGATCGAAGTCCCTTTTAGTTTGGTGAAGTTTCGATCGAATTGACTCTTTGTCTCGAGTGTTTTTGTGCGTTCTGTTCATCCGCGGACTGTCCGCGCCCCCAGCGGCGGACAGTCCGGGGATCGGGGCTTGGCTAGGTCAGAACTGCGCAGCGCGATATTGTTCTCGGTCTTGTTACCGGCGGACAGTCCGCTAGTGACCCGCGTGCGGATACATGGGTGTATGCCGAGTCTCTGAGTGATGAGTGATTGTCAACGTGTTTGATCGCAGGGTCTTTGGCTTGTGTTGTGCAGGTGTCGAGCACGGAGACAGTGATCGAGGGCAAGGTGAAGGTCAAGTTGAGACGGGTCGTGCCGACGGACCGGGTGCGGTGAAGGATGGGCGTGCCGTGCGGCGGACGTGCCATGCCGATGAACCGAGCGGTGAAGGGCGGACGTGAGGCTTCGACTGAGGGACCAGAGTGCCTGAGGATCAGCTGTGGTGGCTGGCAGCCTGGGACAGCGACAAGTGAAGACCTGCGGGGCACGATGTTGCTCGGGTCGAGGACCTGGGGACACGTGTCGGTGGACGGGGTGCACGGGCGGTGCATCCCCTCTACAGCTTCGGTTTGGTGGTAGAGCCAGAGAAAAACCATCAGATGGACGGTTTCCAGGTTTGGGCCTCAAAACCTAGGTGCTGAGGGTTTCCGAGTTTGGCCACAAAACTCGGGCTGAGGACGGTTTCCAGGTTTGGGCCTCAAAACCCGGGCGCTGCGGGTTTCTGAGTTTGGGCCACAAAACTCAGGCGTTGGACTTGGAGGCTGGTTTCCCGGTTTGGGCCTCAAAACCGGGGGATAGCTGGAAAAGGCTGGTTTCCCGGTTTGGGCCACAAAACCGGGGGTGCAGAGCGAGGGCGGCACGTGGCGGCAATCGGAAGGTTGCGTGGAGGCAACACGGACGAGTTGTGCGGGCGTGGCTGTCGGATACACCTACCACCGAGTTGGTCCAGAATAACCCTAGGGTTTAGCTGGTTCGCTCTGTAATTAGAATAGAGAGGGGTAGAGTAGGAATTGTACTTAGACTAGAATTAGGATAAGTAGTCGGGGAGACACCCTCCTCCCCCTATCTCAGTTAGTCATCTCAGTCATTTGCTCTTTCGCACTTAGGGTTTCCTGCTCTCCCATCCCCTGCTGTAGCTAGCTGGGGTCCGCAGAGAGACTCACGTCTGTGTACTGTTGATTTTGAGGAAGCGAGGCCGTAACCTCACGGTTGTAGCGTGTGTTTGCGCTACGGCTGCAGATCGTGGTTGTGATTCGCGTTTTGTTCGTGTTCTTCGCGGAATCCTTTTTCTCCACGATTTTTCCTTTGCTTGATCTCTTTGCTCGGTTCATCTTTTGCAAATCCGGTTGAACCAAGTTGTTCTAGATCGTGAGGCACTTCTTTCCACCGAAGGAATTCCCCTCCAACCTCACGGTCTAGGAGATCGATCGATTTTGGTTTCAGGTCAAGTTTTCTCCCTTCCCCCGAAATTCTTCGATTCATCGATTTGGAGATAGGATCGAGCCATGATCTCTTAGAGATAGCTCACTATACTCTTTGTGACTCATCTCTCCAAGTTTGAACCCTAGAGGTTTCGTTTTGGGAGAGTTTGATTCAAATCGGTGGACGAACAGTACTGCTGCAGGGTGACCGGACGCTGGCTCGAGATGACCGGACGCTGGGGGTGTGCGTCCGGTGGTTGAACACTCGCTGTGCCCCTTTTTGGTCTTGACCGGACGCTCCATTCCCGGTGTGACCGGACTCGACTATGCTACTGTTCACCTGCGTTTTATGTGTTGACCGGACGCTGCGTGTTGTGACCGGACGCTCTGACTCCGTGAGTCCGGTCCAACTCAGAGAGCTCCGAAATCGGCTTTTGTCTGACCGGACGCGTCCGGTGCTCTGCGACCGGACGCAGGCCAGAGTCCAGTCACGAACAGTAAGGTCCGAAACTGGTTTTCTGATGACCGGACGCATCCGGTGCTCACTGACCGGACGCAGTCCAGAGTCCGATCGAGACTGTGCTGCGTTGTTTTGTTCGCGGTTGGCTCGTTCTTGGTCGGATTCGATTTCCATCTTTTGCGTTGACTTTGTAGAGTTGTGTAGTGTCCCACTGTGCTTCTTGGAAGCATCCACCCTACAACTAGGGTCATGGACACTAGGAAGCTCTAGGGTTTGCTTTGGGGGTTGATTCTTGGGACAGTGGCTACTAGTTTCCGAGAGGAAAATTTGAAGCTCCCATTCAGCCCCCCCTCTGGTCGCTTTCTGGTTGCTTCTCGGTCCTTCAATTGGTATCGGAGCGGGTTAAGGATCTTCCACCTTAGCCGGTTCCAGATCCACAGAAGGCGACATGGATCGCGGCGTGGGCAAACCACCGTTCTTTGATGGGACGAACTATGCG
Organism: Coix lacryma-jobi var. lacryma-jobi; assembly: GCA_009763385.1. NCBI lineage: Eukaryota > Viridiplantae > Streptophyta > Magnoliopsida > Poales > Poaceae > Coix > Coix lacryma-jobi. Next base: position 164,577,961 of record CM019822.1, read on the forward strand.
TATTGGAAGATACGCATGTCGGCCTATCTTCAGAGCATGGGCTCTTCTGTTTGGGAGATTTGCAACAGGGACGATTACGTTGTCTTGGCTGCTCGTGTCACTCAGCTCCAGATCGATGAGCACGAGGCCAATAGCCGGGCACGTAACGCCTTGTTCTCCTGTTTGAGCATGGGTGAGTTTGATCGCGTTTCTCACCTCTCTACGGCTCGGGAGATTTGGGCCACCCTCATGCGCTTTCATGAGGGCACCTCTCAAGTCAAAACCCGACTCTACGAGTCGTTCAAGAGAGAGTATGAGAACTTTCGACATCAGCCTGGCGAGAGCATAGAAAGTTTATTCGCTCGCTTTCAGGTGATTGTCAACAGGATGAGGGCTAACAAGGAGCAGTTGCCTTTCGACGATCATGAGAGAGCTTTGAAGCTTTTGCATACTCTTGATCGGTCGGTGTGGGATTCCAAGGTTCAGGCGATCATCGAATCGCCTAACTATGAGAACCTCACGTGCGACGAGCTCTTCGGTAAGCTCAAGTCCAGTGAGATTGATGCCATGGTGAGGGCTTCTTATGAGAATCCTTCCAGCCCGTCTATGGCTTTGGTTTCTGGTTCTTCCGCTAACCCCTCTGCTGGCTTTGCGCTTTCATCTCTCTTTTCTGTCACAGAGGATCAGCTGGAATCTTTGGGAGACGAGGAGTTGGCTTTGCTTGCCAACCGGTTCACGCGGTTTCACAACAACCGCATGAACCGATGCCGCGGAGGAGGACGCTCAGGATGCTATGAGTGCAGCGATCCCGACCACTTCATCGCCAACTGCCCCAAGAAGAACAAGCATTCGGGGAAGGGCGATCATGGGCACAAGTACGACTCCAAGCGCAAGGAGAAGCACGTCCCCCCAAGGTGCAAGAAGAGGGGCGGCTTTGACAAAGAGTACATCAAGAAGAAGTACTTGGAGAAGGCCCAGGCTGAGCAGCGTGCGTTCTTCGCCACGCTCAGCGACGTCGACGGCTCGGATGACGACTCCGCTTCCTCAAGCGACGATGAGTCCGAGAAGATGAAGATGATCGAGGACAAGCTCAACGGTCTCTGCTTCTTCGCCGACGACGACGGCTTCTGCACCATGGCGCTTGGTCATGAGGTCGGAGGCGAGCTGGAGCACACCCCTCGGAACGACGACGACGACGACGACGACACCTCCCAGGTATCTCTCACCTATGACGACCTTTCCGCTGATGTTGAGAAACTTACTGCTGCCCTCCTTAGCCAAGATAAACTGCATAGGCGTGCTGCTAGAGAGCGCAAGGAGTTTAGGCAGAAGTGGGAGGACACGGTGAAGGAGCTTGAGTTCGCTCGGTCCACCGTGGTTGTGTCAGAGGAGAGTGAGTGTGAGTCGTGCACCAAGCACATGACTGATCTTCTCACTTTGAGGAGCAAGTATGCTGCTTTGGTTGGAGAGGTGGATGAGCTCCGTGCTAGGCCGCAGCTGTTGGGTGCATGCAAGACTTGTCCTGTCTTGCAATCCAAGTTGGCAGAGAAGAATGCCAAGATTGAGTCTTTAGAGAAGGCCAACTCGGGGAGCACTTGTGTCACGAGGTGTGCTTTGTGTGTGGGCTTGGAGATGGAGATTGCCAATGTGAAGCATGGCAAGATGCAAACCGAGGAAGAAAACACATACCTTCGGACCATCTTGTCATGGGTCTCTTGTGGTGAGCCGCAGCTCGGGATGATGATCTCCCAATTCAAGCGAGCTGCTGGAGCTCCAGGTGTAGGTTTTGCTCCGGGTGTTGATCTTTCTGCTTTTGGGAAGATTGGAGAGTCGAGTGGTCTGAACTCGAGTGAGAAGCCCAACTCCACCACTGCTCTCAAACTTACCAAGCTTCCACCCAAAGAGCCTGCCAAGCCTACCACCAAGGATGGGGTGTTTGAGGAACCCCCGAGAGCTCCACCCAAGAACCAAGTGTGGGCACCCAAGCCAAACCACCTCAAGAACAAGCTTGACACAATGCCACCCATCCAAGAGGAGTGCTTGCCACAGAAGGGCAAACTGATCCACACCCACAGCCATGAGTACCAACAACCCCCTTTGCGTGCGGTGAGGTATCATTGTGATTTCTGTGGGAGAGATGGACACTTGAGCGAGTTCTGCTTTAGGCGCAAGAGAGAGGCATGCCATGCTCGGGAGATGGACAACTCGGACATGTACCACCCTTTCCATGGTGTGCATGTGCCGGACGTCCAGAGGAGAGCTGCTAGGCCCAGAGGTCCAGAACCTCAAGTTCCCAGGCCTAGGGAGAGGAGAGCTCCGAGGAGAGATGCTAGGCCTAGAGGCGCAGTGCCTCAGGTTGCTAGGCCTAGGCCTCGTAGAGAGCGTGCCCGACGGGGTCCTGCTTTTGCAGGCTACGGACCCCGTGGCGGAGGCTTTGTTGAGCGCTTTCCCCCACCGCGTTTGGAGTATCGCGGTGAGCGCTTCTTCCCCAGCGGACCACGTTTTCCTGTGCGTGGTGATCGCTATCCTCGTAGACAGTCTAGGAATGGTTTTTACACTGACCGTTCTTTTGAGCAGCCGACCCAACACTGGTATTCTTCCTACTTCACTAACCCCAGTGTTGGACCGTATGCTCACCCTATGTCTTTTTATTGATGTAGGTAAAACGGATGGAGGACATTTGGTTGGTGGATTCCGGTTGCTCGAGGCACATGACCGGAAACGCCAAGTGGTTCTCCAGCCTTAGTCCTGTTGCCGGAAAGGAGTACATAACCTTCGGCGACAATAGCAAAGGTAAGGTATTGTCTCGTGGGTCGGTGCGGGTTAATGAGCACTTTGTGTTGCGCGATGTTGCTCTTGTTTCTAACTTGCACTTTAACCTTCTTTCTGTTTCGCAATTTTTTGATGATGACTATGAGATTCGTTTTAAACCGAATCTCAGTCGTATTTTGGATCCTCAGGGAAATCTTGTGTGTTTGATTTCGCCCTTTGGAAAAGTCTTTCGTGCGAATTTCTCGGAGTCTTTTGGCACTTCTCGCTGTCTTGTGGCTAGACCTTCCTCCTCCGATCTTTGGAAGTGGCATAGGAGACTAGGATATTTGAGCTTCGACTTGCTTGCAAGGCTTAGTTCACTTGGACTAATCCGAGGATTGCCCAAGTTGCATATGGAGAAGGATCTTGTTTGCCACTCGTGTAGACACGGGAAGATGGTCGCTGCTCCCCACCATCCAGTGACTCAGGTCATGACCAAGCGCCCTGGAGAGCTTTTGCACATGGACCTTGTTGGTCCGGCTCGGGTGAGCTCGGTTGGAGGGAAGTGGTATGTGCTTGTTGTTGTTGATGACTTTTCGAGATATTCGTGGGTCTTCTTTTTAGCTGAGAAGACCGAGACTTTCTCCTTTGCTCGCAATCTAATTTTGCGTCTTCAGAACGAGTTCCCTTTGAACTCGATGCAGGCAATTAGGAGTGATAATGGTTTCGAATTCAAGAATTCGGATTTTGAAAAGTTTTGTAACTCTTTGGGTTTGGAGCACCAGTTTTCTTCCCCTTACACACCGCCTCAAAATGGTGTTGTAGAGAGGAAGAATCGGACCCTTGTTGAGATGGCCAGGACGATGCTCGATGAGCATAGGACTCCTAGGCGTTGTTGGGCCGAAGCTATGAACACTGCGTGCTACATTTCCAATCGCATTTTTCTGAGAGCGTTCTTGAAAAAGACTTCTTATGAGTTGCGTTTTGGTAGACAGCCCAAAGTGAGTTATTTTAGAGTCTTCGGTTGCCATTGTTTTATATTGAAGAAAGGCAACCTGGACAAATTTGAGTCTCGTTCTTCTGACGGTGTATTTTTGGGTTATGGCACTCACACTCGCGCATATCGTGTACTTAACCTTGATACTAACCGAGTCATGGAGACATCAGATGTCACCTTCGACGAGACTCTCGTTTGTCCTTCTTCTCGTTTTGAGCGTGCAGGTGATCATGAGGTTGGTGAGCCTCTTTTCGATGACGAGGACGAGGGTGCTGAAGGTATGGATGATCTAGCACCCCCTCCACCTGCCGTGCCGCAAAGAGCGGCTTCTACGACGACTCACGGCCCCGACACCTCTTCCTCCTAGGGGCCGTGGGATCCGCCACCCCGAGCGGTACCATTTGTACCCGGGGAGGCACCAGCTGCTGTTGAGGGGGAGGCTACTTCAGCCCAAGAGGCGCCACGACACATTCAGCACCAGCACCCGCCTCAGCAGATGATCGGCAGCATCGACGAACGGGTTACTCGGTCCAGGTCACAGCACATCTCTCACTTCGCTCATTCTGCTTTTGTTGCTAATTTTGAGCCCCGAGATGTTGGACACGCTTTGACGGATCCGGATTGGGTCAATGCCATGCATGAGGAGCTTGAGAACTTTGAGAGAAATCAGGTTTGGGTTCTAGTGTCTCCACCTTCTGAGTGTCACCCAATTGAGACAAAATGGGTTTTCAAAAACAAACAAGGAGAGGACGGCCACATTGTGAGGAACAAAGCGCGTCTTGTGGCCAAGGGTTATAGTCAGAAGGAGGGGATAGACTTTGAGGAGACTTTTGCTCCTGTAGCTCGTTTGGAGGCTATTAGGATACTCTTGGCTTTTGCTGCATCCAAAGGTTTTAAACTCTTTCAAATGGATGTCAAGAGTGCCTTCTTAAACGGCTACATAGAAGAAGAAGTGTATGTTGAGCAACCCCCCAGTTTTGAAAATCCCAAGTTTCCAAACCATGTTTTTAAACTTCACAAAGCTTTATATGGTTTGAAACAAGCCCCTAGAGCCTGGTATGATAGAATGAAAACCTTTTTGCTTGCTAAGGGTTTTAAAATGGGATGTGTAGATAAAACGCTCTTTCTCCTCAAGCAAGGCAAAGACACTCTCTTGGTCCAGATTTACGTGGATGATATCATTTTCGGTGGTTCTTCTCACGCTTTGGTTGCCAAGTTTGCAGATATTATGAGCAGGGAGTTCGAGATGAGCATGATGGGCGAGCTGACATTCTTTCTCGGGTTGCAAATTAAGCAATCCCGAGAGGGGACGTTTGTGCACCAGGGCAAGTACACCAAGGACTTGCTGAAGCGGTTCGATATGGGTGAGGCCAAGCCTCTTCCAACACCCATGTCGACGACGACTGCCCTGGATGCGGATGTGGATGGAGAAGCAGTGGACCAGAAGGAGTACCGAAGTATGATCGGGTCGCTACTCTACCTGACGGCGACACTCCCGGACATCCAGTTCGCGGTGTGTCTGTGTGCGCGCTTTCAGGTGTCGCCGCGCACATCTCATCATCAGGCAATGAAGCACATATTCAGGTACCTTTGTTTCTCACCTGAGTTCAGGATTTGGTATTCTGCTTCCTCCACCCTCTCCCTTTGCGGTTATTCGGATGCCGATTTTGCTGGTTGCCGTATTGAGCACAAGTCCACTTCTGGGACTTGCTAATTTATTGGTTCTTCTCTTGTTTCGTGGTCTTCTCGCAAGCAGTCTAGTGTCGCTCAGTCCACTACAGAGGCTGAATATGTTGCTGCGGCTAGCTGCTGTTCCCAGTTGCTTTGGATGATGGCCACTTTGCGTGATTTTGGTCTGAGCTTTACTCGCGTGCCTTTGCTTTGTGACAGCACGAGTGCCATTAGCGTTGCTAAGAACCCTGTGCTTCACTCGAAGACCAAACACATTGATGTGCGCTTTCATTTCTTGCGAGACCACCAGGAGAAGGGTGATATCGACCTTCGCCATGTCGATACTCATCATCAACTGGCTGATATTTTCACCAAGCCTTTAGACGAATCAACCTTTAATCGGTTGAGGGGTGAGCTTGGTGTGTGTTTCCCCTTTTAGATGGGGGAAACATTTTTGGATCTTGTATAGTAGACTGACCTTCTTTCGTTTGTTTTTCTTTTCTCTTGCATTTTAGCATACGCATTTACATTCTGAGCTTCATGTCTATAATCACTAGAATGTAACTATGCTCTATGTAGTATGCTCTGATGCTTATGTTGATGCTTGTAGCTTATGCTCTTTCTGATCACTAGTACATGTTGTGAGCTGAGCTATTTTTGAAATGGTGAATTTGCTTAATAACTTAAAATCTGAAAATGTTCACCATTGAGATATGCAACTAGCATGTGTAGGATGTGTTGAGTTCACTCGTGCTTTTCATATATGCTTGGTTGCTATGTCTCTAGTTCTGAGTCATTCACTTGCTTGGTCTGTTCATATCTTGCTTAAAATTTGAACCAAGTCTTAGTGAATTGAAAAGATCGAGATGGGACTGCTTGTCAACACATCACGGTATCGAGACAGTTTCTCATTGCACTTTGAGTTAAACTTGAGCCGTGTAGTGTATGACCGAAACCGCAGCTTTAAGCTTCTGATTGCTTCGGCATAGGCTTCGCTCGGTTGAAAAGTTAGGCAATGACAAGCTGTCAACCTCTCACAATCACATGCTAATAATTGAACTTGTGAAATTTTCACCGCTGCAACTCCGATATTAATTTGAAATCACAAGTGTCTGTTTCATTCCTATGCATGATGATTGAACTTTGCTAGGGGTAGTTCACCTTGTATACATGTTTAGCACTCGTTTGGATTCCTGTCTATACATGTGTAGTGCTATTTTGATGGTGACTTCCTTTTTGGCTAAAAACTGCTCACATGCTCATATGTTCATATTTCGTATGTGTGATCAGTTTGAGCCTTTGCTATTTGAGTGCCTAGTTGAGTCATTGGAGTTCTACTGTTTAGAGCATTTTTGCACTCTTGTGAATATATGCCTGAAGCTACTAACTTGCATTTCTAACTTCATATGCATGTTGGAAGGGGGAGTTTCTTGCCTTGATGCCTTTCTTGATAAGTGCATTTTCAACTAAGGGGGAGAGTTTTTGCAAATCATATACTCCTGGATGTTCAACTAAGGGGAGTTTTCCTAGTTGCTTGCACTTGTCGAGGGGGAGGTTGCTAGTTGTGTTGAGCCTTTGCCTCTATCGTAGGTTGCTAGTTGTGTTGAGCCTTTGCCTCTATCTTGAGGGACTAGCAAACATTTTCAGGTTTTTTCGATCGATTGGTTCTCTTTTGGTTTGGAGTCATTCCAATTGGTTCGGAGCATGTTTGGCCGAAAGGCATTGGTTTTGAGCTTTCTGTGCTAGTTGTGTTGAGCCTCTGTGCCTCTATCTTGAGGGACTAGCATTTTGCTTCGATTTTCATTCGGCTTCAATTGGTTTTGAGCTCTTTTCTCTGGAGTTTCCAATTGGTATCTGCTAGCGGTGTTGAGCCTGTTCTACCTCTTCTTGAGGGCTAGCTTTGCTTTGCTTGGTTGCGTCGAGCCGTTGCCCATGTCTTTGGGGACCAAGTTCTTTTGCTCTTTCCACTTGACCTTCTTCGGCTTTGCTAGGCTTTTGGGTCATTTGGTCGAGTTCTCTCTTCTTCTTCCTTCCTCTCTTCTTCTTTTCATTATGATTTGTGTGAGTAGTTGACAATGCACTCATCAAGGGGGAGATTGCGGATACATGGGTGTATGCCGAGTCTCTGAGTGATGAGTGATTGTCAACGGGTTTGATCGCAGGGTGTTTGGCTTGTGTTGTGCAGGTGTCGAGCACGGAGACAGTGATCGAGGGCAAGGTGAAGGTCAAGTTGAGACGGGTCGTGCCGACGGACCAGGTGCGGTGAAGGATGGGCGTGCCGTGCGGCGGACGTGCCATGCCGATGAACCAAGCGGTGAAGGGCGGACGTGAGGGTTGGACTGAGGGACCAGAGTGCCTGAGGATCAGCTGTGGTGGCTGGCAGCCTGGGACAGCGACAAGTGAAGACTTGCGGGGCACGGTGTTGCTCGGGTCGAGGACCTGGGGACACGTGTCGGTGGACGGGGTGCACGGGCGGTGCATCCCCTCTACAGCTTCGGTCTGGTGGTAGAGCTAGAGAAAAACCATCAGATGGACAGTTTCCATGTTGGGGCCTCAAAACCTGGGTGCTGAGGGTTTCTGAGTTTGGCCACAAAACTCGGGTTGAGGACGGTTTCCAGGTTTGGGCCTCAAAACCTGGGCGCTGCGGGTTTCTGAGTTTGGGCCACAAAACTCATGCGTTGGACTTGGAGGCTGGTTTCCCGGTTTGGGCCTCAAAACCGGGGGATAGCTGGAAAAGGCTGGTTTCCCAGTTTGGGCCACAAAACCAGGGGTGCAGAGCGAGGGCGGCACGTGGCGGCAATCGGAAGGTTGTGTGGAGGCAACGCGGACGAGTTGTGCGGGCGTGGCCGTCGGATACACCTACCACCGAGTTGGTCCAGAATAACCCTAGGGTTTAGCTGGTTCGCTCTGTAATTAGAATAGAGAGGGGTAGAGTAGGAATTGTACTTAGACTAGAATTAGGATAAGTAGTCGGGGAGACACCCTCCTCCCCCTATCTCAGTTAGTCATCTCAGTCATTTGCTCTTTCGCACTTAGGGTTTCCTGCTCTCCCATCCCCTGCTGTAGTTAGCTGAGATCCGCAGAGAGACTCACCTCTGTGTACTGTTGATTTCGAGGAAGCGAGGCCGTAACCTCACGGTTGTAGCGTGTGTTTGCGCTACGGCTGCAGATCGTGGTTGTGATTCGCGTTTTGTTCGTGTTCTTCGCGGAATCCTTTTTCTCCATGATTTTTCCTTTGCTTGATCTCTTTGCTCGGTTCATCTTTTGCAAATCCGGTTGAACCAAATTGTTCTAGATCGTGAGGCACTTCTTTCCACTGAAGGAATTACCCTCCAACCTCACGGTCTAGGAGATCGATCGATTTTCGTTTCGGGTCAAGTTTTCTCCCTTCCCCCGAAATTCTTCGATTCATCGATTTGGAGATAGGTTCGAGCCATGATCTCTTAGAGATATCTCACTATACTCTTTGTGACTCATCTCTCCAAGTTTGAACCCTAGAGGTTTCGTTTAGGGAGAGTTTGATTCAATTCGGTGGACGAACAGTACTGCTGCGGGGTGACCGGACGCTGGCTCGAGATGACCGGACGCTGGGGGTGTGCGTCCGGTGGTTGAACACTCGCTGTGCCCCTTTTTGGTCTTGACCGGACGCTCCATTCCCGGTGTGACCGGACTCGACTGTGCTACTGTTCACCTGCGTTTTATGTGTTGACCGGACGCTGCGTGTTGTGACCGGACGCTCTGACTCCGTGAGACCGGTCCAACTCAGAGAGCTCCGAAATCGGCTTTTGTCTGACCGGACGCGTCCGGTGCTCTGCGACCGGACGCAGGCCAGAGTCCGGTCACGAACAGTAAGGTCCGAAACCGGTTTTCTGACGACCGGACGCGTCCGGTGCTCACTGACCGGACGCAGTCCAGAGTCCGATCGAGACTGTGCTGCGTTGTTTTGTTCGCGGTTGGCTCGTTCTTGGTCGGATTCGATTTCCATCTTTTGCGTTGACTTTCTAGAGTTGTGTAGTGTCCCGCTGTGCTTCTTGGAAGCATCCACCCTACAACTAGGGTCGTGGACACTAGGAAGCTCTAGGGTTTGCTTTGGGGGTTGATTCTTGGTACAGTGGCTACTAGATTCCGAGAGGAAAATTTGAAGCTCCCATTCACCCCCCTCTGGTCGCTTTCTGGTTGCTTCTCGGTCCTTCACCGCGGACAGTCCGGGGTCACATCGGACGCAGCACAGGATCAGCATCGGACGCTCGACGGTCACTGTTCACTTGTACCGCGGACAGTTCGGCGTGCAAACCGCGGACAGTCCGGGAGTCGTCCAGAACTTGATCAGAACAGTTCTGTTTCTGTCCTTTTGCCGGCGGACAGTCCGCACCTTCAGTGGCGGACAGTTCGACGTTGGGCGGACAGTCTGAGACCCTGACCCCTGACAGTCCGCGAACCTGCTGTTTGTTCAGTTTTGTTCCGTGGCTTTGGCAGTTGGTTTTGGGGTTTCTCCGGAGGTTCCGCTGTACCACTAGGACATCTCCTAGGGTATCCACCTACTCGTAGGTCGTGAACACTCCGGTCGTTTCGAGTCTTCGCTTTTGGGGTGACTTTCTGGGACAAGGGCTATACAATTCACGAGTTGAATTTGAAGCTCCCATTCACCCCCCCTCTGGTCGCTAATCCGGTCCTTCAATTGGTATCAGAGCCGGTTAAGGATCTCTCCTACCTTAATCAGTTTCGGATCCTAAGGGCGACATGGAACGAGGGAATAGCAAGGCTCCTTGGTTCGATGGAACGAACTATCCCTATTGGAAGATTCGGATGCGTGCTTATCTCAACAGCATCGGATCTTCTGTCTGGGAGATATGTGAGAACGCTGAGTACGTAGTCCTTGCGGCTCGTGTGGGTCAGATCCAGATTGACCAACACGAGGCCAACTCCAAGGCTCATAATGCTCTTCTGGCCAGCCTCTCCCTTCCTGAGTTCGAACGTATCTCAGAGCTTGAGACGGCACGAGAGATCTGGGTGAATCTTCAAAGCTATCACGAGGGAACCGCTCATGTTAAGACCAGACTCTTCGAGACCTACAAGCGAGAGTACGAGAACTTTGTTCATTTGGAGGGAGAGATGATTGACGCCATGTTCGCACGTTTTCAAACGATTGTGAACAAGATGCGTGCCAATCGGGCCAACCTACCCTATGACGATCATGAGAGGGCTCTCAAGTTGCTATACGCCCTGGATCGGAGGGTATGGGAGGTGAAGGTGTCGACCATCATTGAGTCTCCTACTTACGACACCCTTACTGTGGACAAGCTGTTCAGCAAGCTCAAGTCCACTGAGATCGATCAACTGACTCAGGCCAACCTGAAGAACCCATCTTCACACACCATGGCTTTGGTCTCAGGCACAAGTGGATCGACTTTCTCTGCTGACGCTTCACCTCCTCTTGTCGCGTTGTCTTCTTTGCATACAGTCACAGAGGAGCAGTTGGAGGCGCTGGGAGACGATGAGCTCGCCCTCGCCATCACCCAGTTCTCGCGGTTTCACAACAACCGCCTGAATCACCGGCATGGTGGCGCACGCGAGGGCTGCTACAAGTGTGGTGATCTAGACCACTTCATGGCGAACTGCCCCAAGAACGTCAAGAACTTCCCCGGCAAGAACCGCAACTTCAGGGCAAGGGCAAGCCGGAGAACAAGACCGGGAAGAATAACAAGAACGGCTTCTACCGCCAGGAGAACATGGAGAAGGCTTTCGACGCCGGCAAGCGTGCTTTCCTCGCCACCATCGGCGATGGCGAGAAAACCTCCGACGGCGGTTCCAGCGACGATGAGTCCGTGCACAAGATGGAGGATCGCTTCAACGGACTCTGCTTCTTCGGCAACTCCTCCAAGGGCTTTTGCACCATGGCCTTGGATGAAGAGGACCGCAAGCACCAGGCAGAGGACACCGATGACGCTCACAACGACGACGACAACGACAATGCTTCTGATGTACCAAATTCTTCTGAAGTCGATCGTCTCACTGAGGAGCGGGATAGGTTTGTGGATTTGGTCGGTGTCTTGGAGAAGAGGCTTACGGAAGTGTTCCAAGAGCGCGTTGAGTTTAAGGCTAAGTTGAAAGAGGCGCGTAAGGAACTTCAGATTGCTAGGTCCGAGGTGAGGGTGGTCGATGTGGAGGAGTGTGAGGAGTGCACGATGCATATGACAAGCTTTGCCACCCTGCAAACCAAGTATGCCTCTTTGATTGAGGTGTATGATGAGCTGAAGAGTAGGCTAGACTTGGTGGGTGATTGCAAAGAGTGCCCCTCCCTGAAGGTAGAGCTGGAGGAAGTGAAGGCTAGGCCTTCTTTGCTGGGTGCGTGCAAGCTTTATCCTAGCTTGCGAACTAAGTTGGCAGGAGTTAATGCCAAGCTTGCTGAAGCCTTGAAGGCCAGCTCAGTTAGCACTTTGTCAGCTCCATGTGAGCGATGCGTGGGGATGGAGCTAGAGATTGCAAACTGTCGGCATGACCGGATGCAAATCGAGGAGGAAAACATATACCTTCGGTCCATCCTGAGTTGGGTGTCATGCAGTGAGCCGCAGTTGGGCATGATGATCAGTCAGTTCAAGAGGGGAACTGATTGCTCGGGAGTAGGTTTTACCTTAGGTGGGAAGGGCGCTAGTACCTTTGGTATGATCGGTGAGTTTAGCGGAGTGAACCCGAGTGAGAAACCATCCGCTATCCCTAAGCTTACCAAGATCACCCCACCTGAGCCTTCCAAGCCTATCACCAAGGATGGCATCCTTGATGAACCTCCCAAGGCTCCACCTCACAAGCAAGTGTGGATTCCAAAACCTAACCATCTTAGGAACACACTTGACACCCTTCTTGACGTCTCTAGTGATCCCCTTCCGAAGGGCAAGCAGCCAGCCAAAGTGAACAACCCTCGCAACAATAGGAACCAACAACCCAAGAGAGTGGTGAGGTTTGAGTGCGAGTACTGTCACCGTGAGGGTCACCTAGCTGAGTTTTGCTTTCGGAGGAAGAGAGACGCTAGGAAGGAGTTGGAGCTGAACAACCAGGCCAGGCACCACCCTTTCCATGGTGTGCAAGGTCGAGGAGTTCAGAGGCAGGGCGCTAGATCTGGAGGAGCACGCCCTCAGGTTGCTAGGCCCCAGGCAGTTAGACCACAGGGTGGTAGTCGTGCCCGTCGCGGTTCCGGTCGTCCTCTATACGATCGTGAGCCGAGTGTAAGAGGTTTTGCTGCTCAGTCCCATAGCGGACCACCTTTTCAGTATGGTGGTGATCGCTTTGCTCAAATGGGACAGGTAGGTCAGTTTGGAGGTTTTCCGTTCCATAGCGGACCACCCTTTCAGGTTGGTGGTGATCGCTATCCACCCATGGGACGAGGACAGTTTGGTGTTGCTGCTAACACTTTTTCTGGGCCTATGACACAGCACTGGTATCCTTCTCAGTATACTAACCCCAGTGTTGTGCCATATGCTCACTTCCTGCCTTTCTATTGATGCAGGAACTTTGGTTGGAGAACATGTGGCTCATGGATTCCGGGTGTTCGCGCCACATGACCGGAAAGAAGAAATGGTTCTCCAGCCTTAGCCCCGTGATGCACAAGGAGTACATCACTTTCGGGGATAATAGTAGAGGTAAGGTTGTTTCTCAGGGAGCTATTCGGCTCAATGAGAACTTTGTCCTGAAGAATGTTGCCTTGGTTTCTAATTTGCATTTCAATTTGCTTCCTGTTTCGCAACTTCTTGAGGATGATTGTGAAGTGCGCTTTAAGAAGGGTTTGAGTCGCGTTTTAGACCCTCGGGGAGATCTTGTTTGTCGGATCGTCCCTTTTGGCCGTGTTTTCAGAGCCGACTTTTCTCAGTCTTTCGGCTCTGCTAGGTGTTTGATGGCTGGTCCTTCTTCTGATTTGTGGAAGTGGCATAGGAGGCTCGGCCACTCGAGTTTTGACTTGCTTGCAAGGCTTAGCTTACTTGGCCTAATCCAAGGATTGCCCAAACTTAAGTTTCAGAAGGACCTTGTTTGCTATCCGTATCGTCACGGGAAGATGGTTGCTGCTTCTCACCCACCTGTTAATTAGGTCATGACAAAGCGACCCGACGAGCTTTTTCACAAGGACACAGTTGGTCCAGCTCGGGTTTGCTCAGCGGGTGGGAAGTGGTACGTTCTAGTGATCGTTGACGATTTTTCGAGGTACTCTTGGGTGTTTTTCATGGAGGGGAAGGATGAAGCTTTTTCTTTTGCTCGTGAATTAATTTTGAAGTTGAAAACTGAGTTTCCTCCTGATACCATTAGAGCTATTCGTAGTGATAATGGTACTGAGTTTGATAACTCTCAGTTTGCTTCCTTCTGTTCTTCTAATGGAATCGAGCATCAGTTTTCTTCTCCTTATGTCCCTCAGCAGAACGGTGTTGTTGAGCGCAAGAACTGGACCCTTGTTGAGATGGCCAGGACGATGCTCGATGAGCATAGGACTCCTAGGCGTTTTTGGGCCGAGGCGATCAACACCGCTTGCCATGTTTCAAATCGCATCTTTCTTCGTGCTTTAATGAAAAAGACTTCTTACGAGTTGCGTTTTGGACGAGTACCCAAGGTGTCTCATTTTCGGGTGTTTTGGTGTAAGTGCTTTATCCTGAAGCAAGCCAATTTGGATAAATTTGAATCTCGCTCTGCCGATGGGGTGTTTCTTGGTTATGCCTCTTATTAACGTGCTTATCGAGTTCTTAACCTTGAAACTAACCGGATAGTGGAGACCTGCGAGGTCACATTCGACGAAACTATGCCTTGTGTTTCTTCTGCTTTTGAGGTTGCAGGAGAACAGGAGATGCCTTTGTGGAGGTGGAGCAGGAGAATGCCGATTGGGGTGATCCCGAGCCAACTCCACTGGCTGCCCCCATCGACCCTGTGACGTCTACTTCAGCTCGAGGACCAGATCCCACTACGTCTTCTTCTTGGGGTCCTCTAGAGCCACCTCTCCAGCGAGCACCCGCTGCACCAGAAGGAGCGACAGCATCTGGTGAGGGGGAGGCGATTTCGGTGAGGCAGGCGCCCCGAAGCGTTCAACAAGTTCACCCCCCGCGACAGATGATCGGCGGCATCGACCAGCGAGTCACGCGGTCGCGAGCGTATGAAATCTCCCACTTTGCTCATTCTGCTTTCGTTGCGTCTTTTGAGCCCAAAGATGTTGGACACGCACTTTCTGATTCTAACTGGGTCAATGCCATGCATGAGGAGCTAGAAAACTTTGAGCGAAACAAAGTCTGGACCTTAGTTCCACCTCCACCACAATGCCACCCTATAGGTACCAAATGGGTTTTCAAAAACAAAGAGGGTGAGGATGGGATGGTAGTGAGGAACAAGGCTAGGCTAGTAGCCCAGGGTTTCTGCCAGAAAGAGGGTATAGACTATGATGAAACCTTTGCCCCTGTAGCCCGTTTAGAAGCCATTAGAATCCTTCTAGCCTTTGCTGCTTCGAAGGGTTTTAAGCTTTACCAGATGGATGTCAAGAGTGCCTTCTTGAATGGGTATATAGAGGAAGAGGTTTATGTTAGGCAACCCCCTGGCTTTGAGGATCCCAAGTTTCCAAACCATGTTTATAAACTTTCAAAAGCGTTGTATGGTTTTGTGACACCCTGAAAATCGCATTCGGAAAAATAGATTTTAATATGGCTTTATTTATTTATTTTTCATGAAACATATGGGTCAATAATAATTTTTGGAGAAATAATAAAATAAGTTGGGGCTTATGTTGGTAGCACGCTTGCCCCACCTCCGCACTTGTACAGGGGAGTGGCGAAGGTGACCAAGTGTCGAAAGCAACAGCGAAGGTTGAGGAAGCGAAGACGTGGCTCTATTCCCCAAAAAGTCGTCCCTTTACACTGTTCACCCCTTGGTATTTATAGGGAATACCAAGGGTCATGGGATCAATTACAAAAGGGTACAGAAAAGATTCTCTGGCTCCACACAGGGAGGAGGGGTAACAACGTAAAAACACAGCCAAGGTGAAAACCCTAGCCAGCCTCCTTCCTGCGCGCCGCCACCTGATTCTCATCACCTTCGAGAGGGAGAACGAGTGTCGGACCCTCGATCTCGCTTGCCTTCCGGCCAGCGCTCCACCGACGCTTGCCAGACCCATCGCTCCAAGTGGAATGGCCTTGAAGGCCGGCGAGGGTCGCCTGCCGCGTTGTCGTCACGCCTCAGCCTCGCGACGGAAAGACGAGGGCCGACCTTCGTCCTGCGGAGGTGTCCGTCCAGTTGCAGAGCTCGAGGTCCTTCGCCACCAGTTGGGTTTGGGCCTCTTGGCGAAGGTAGGCGGGATGCACGAGGGTCACTCCCCTCGCTCTTCACGCCCTTTTCCTGCAAAATGTACCTGAGACCGAACTCGAAGGTTGGGTCAGTGTCCAGAGGTTTGATTTGCGACCTGAGAGACTCGATAGTATGAAATAGGGGGGTAGACGGCGAAGGTGCGCAGGCCGTTTTGTTAAGCCAGCCTGCGTGGCGCCTCTGCCGAGGGTCCCTTCCCCCAACAGTAGCCCCTCATTGTCTTGGATCTAAAGAACAGTGTTTAGGCCCAAGCAGCGCCTTTCAACGGTGAATGAGACGGAATCCTCGGCAGCGACGCCCGCGGCTGCTTTTGGGCCGGGCCGTTGTATTGTTTTGAAGTGGAGTCCATTTCGTTTTTGGTGCCGGTTTTATTGGGTGGGGCGCTCCGCCATCCGGCCTATAAATAGGAAGGGTGGGTGAGGAGCTTGGATTGCGCCCTCCTCTGCTATAGCCATCCTGGTGTTGCGATTTGCTTTGTGGCGAAGGTCTGTTTTAGCTTGCGTGCGAGGGTGGAGTCGGGCATTTGTTGTTCGTTAGTGTCAGGAGCTAGAGAGATGGCCAGGTTGAAGCAGACCGCTCGCGCTGTTTCTCCCACTATCGCGGATGAGAAGATAACCTTCGAGTTCGGTCTGAGCCGGGTTTGCGCCTCCGAGATTTCATCTTATGCCAGGTGGGGTTGGATTGAGGAAGGCAAGGCGAGGACCAGCGCTGGGGAGACCGTGCCGAGGCCGGACGCAGATGAGGTTGTCGTGTTTGAGGAGTTCTTTTCAGCTGGTCTTCGCTTCCCCGCTGACTCCTTCGTGACTTCGGTTCTGCGAAGGTTTAACCTGCGCTTCCACCAACTTACACCCTCTTGCTTCACGAAGATGTCAGTTTATGTCTGGGCCTGCCGAACTCAGGGGATTGTCCCTCACGTCGAGGGGTTTGTTCGCACTCATCGCGTTCATATGCAACCTCGCAAGTTTACGGACAGCGAAGGCAAGGCCAGTCTTGGTCAGTTTGCGGTGTACACTTTTTGTCACCGCGCCGGCGCGCAGCTACCGGTGCAGGCGCAAAAGAACAAGTGGAGCAGCGGGTGGCAGGAGTTTTGGTTTTATTACAGGCTCAGTGATTGTGCCGAGCTTTGTGGTGAGCTTCCGTTGCTTGGGGATGTAAGCGCCGAAGCTATGATGAGCGTCGAGGCTCACGCTGCTGTTGACTGCCTGAGAGTTGTTGCACGCTCTTTGTGTGCACGTGATTTAGTGGAGGAGTACTGCTGTGCGAAGATTTGGCCTCTCGGCCGGAGGCAGGCATGGTTCAAAGTAGAGAGTGACCCCAAGTATGAAGGTAGGGGTTTGAAGAGGCCGAATCTTGATCTTGACAAGGTTTGGGAGAAAACTCTTAAGAAGTTTCCCTCGCGCGAAGATGGGGTCGAGGCCGTTTACAAGCGAGTTCAGCAGTGGACGAAGGAGCTTGTTGGGAAACTGTCCATGCTAGAGGTTAAGGCGATCCATAGCTCGGTGGGTAGCTGAGGTCGGGTCAACAGACTGTTTGACACGCTTGGGATCCAGTATGCAGACTGGCCAGCTCCTTCGAGCGACGATGCGCCGAAGAAGAGGAAGCGTAAAGCTTCGAAAGAGAGAGAGATCGTTTCTCGGCCGAAGAGAGGCCGTGGTCGAGGCCGTGGTGCTGCTGGAGGTCGAGCGAAAACACTTGCGACGAAGGTCGCGGTTGTCTCGGGTCCCGGCGGTACCTCTTCCCCCTCAGCCATTGTTACTTCCGGCCGGGGTGTCGGTAAGGTTGCAGGGCGGATGCCCCGAGTTGGGGGGATCGGAGCTTTAATTCAGATCTCGGACGACGGGGGTGACTCTGATGACGATGAGGTGGAGGAAAAAGAGGAGGAAAAGGAGGGGGGACGGAAGAGGACACGTCTGTTGAAGACAGTGTGACTTCAAGCAGCGAGGGTGGCTCTGATGAGGTTGTGAGCATTGAAGACGACCGTGGGAAGAAGATTGTCGCGTCCAGTGGTAGCGCTCCGGCTGACCGAAGCATTGACAATATAATTGTGGACTTGGAGCCGAGGAGTCCTCCGCGAGGGTCGATTCCCTCGTTTGCTGGCTCGCATTTGTGGGTTGATGGTTTCGAATTTTCCGGCGAACTTGAATCTGAGCGAAACCCGGGGAAGAGACCGTATGGCGAGGCTAGCCGGTCGAGTCTTCCTGAGTTTGCTAAGAAGCTTGGTGTCTGCGATCCGGCGACTGAGTTATTCACAAGCCCGGACCTTCGGGATTGTCACCTGCAGTGTGGCCCGGAGGAAAGGCATTTTTTAGGCCGTATCTTCGGCCGTATTTGTGTGCCGGAAGCGGAGGTTCGTCTTGCCGACCAACCTGTTGGGGACACGTTTGACGACGTGGATGTGAAGTTAGCAGAGCTGATGCTCCTGAATCGCGCGGCCAGGCGTAAAGTTGGCTCTGATATGGAATTCATGAGTGGCCAAATCTCCGAACTTGAGAGAGAGAATGCCAGGCTCAGCCGGAGCTTGGATAACAAGGAGATCGAATTGGGGAATGCGTCGGAGAGGGCCGTCAAGGCCCGAGAAGAGGCGGTGGGGCTAGCGAAGCGTAATGCGGATCTGATTGCGGCGGGCAAAGAGAAGGATATAGCTCTGGCAGCTTCCGAGGGTCGAGTTGACAATTTGAATAAGTCATGGCGGATGAGTATGGAGAAGATTAAACATAAATTCGATTGCTGCTTGACCGAGGCTGGCGGTTCTGCTGGGGAGACGCTGCCTGTTATTAAAGCAGAGGCGTTCGAGGGTTGGCTTGCTAATGAGCTTGATGTCTTCAGCTCGCTAGTCGAGAACGCGGCCGATTTTGGCTGTTACGCCGGAGCCTTGGCCATGGCTGGCACTCTTCGACAGGCGGACTGTGAGCACCTTCGAAAGGTTAAGAAGCCCAACCATGTATTTCCGACGGTTGAAGAGGTGCGCCAGATGAAGGTCAATGATTCGGAGGTCCGAAACTGTGCGATGCGTTTGCTTCGTAGGTTCTGGATTTCCGGTGGAGGTCGAGCCCTTGCGTTCGAGGAAGCTGCCGAAGCTACTCGCCAGGTTAGTGTTATTGGAGGAGTGTAGCTTTTGGTTTTGTTTTGATGTTTTAAGGAGTTATTATTGACTTCTTTTTTGTGTGCAGGCTCGGAGAGAAGCAATGCCCTCGCCGTCGGCCGCAGTTGATGCAGGAGGCAGCTCCGAAGCTTTCTCTGAGCCTAGCGCTGCGGGGGTTTCGCTTGCCGAAATCGAAGCCTTGATTGGAGACGTCCCGAGTGCTGGCGAGGCTGTCGTGGAAAAGATGGGAGCAGAAGAGCGGCCTTCTAGTACCGTCAAAGCTACTGCAGAAGAGGCGACGAGGGAGACGGCGCCTGCTGAAGCCTCGGGTGCTGCTATGGGTGAAGGCTTAGAAGCTGTCGATGACGAAGTTGCGACTGATGGGCATGGGAAAACTGGACAGGTGTGAACTTTGGGATTGTTGGGGCGAGATAATTATTTTGTAATGTGTGAGGTAGGTTGAAAGACTTGACGATACTGTTTAATTCTATGGTAATGCAGGTTCCTGATGGAACCGTGCTAGAAGTGTTTGATGTGACGCCCCTGACGTTAAACTATCAAGATATTTTTGTAACTGGCGAATCTTGGGCTCGTGCTAAGCTGAAACATCCCTCACTAACCTTCGAGCGTTTTTGGTGGTCGAAGGTGCGAAGGTACGATTTAAAAAATAGCAGGTCGGGCCGTTTTTGGCGCGAGGCGGACTTTACTGACCGGCAGGCCACCCGTTACTTATTTGGTGCTTCTTCATCCTCGCAAGTTGAAATTGATGATGATATTGATGAGAACACGGCCTTGGAGTACTTGTTTGGGCGGACGGAATTAGATTTAGGTTCGGACGGATCGTTAGTGGTCCCAAAGGAGGAACCTTCGGAGGTCAGTGATGTAGGCCGTACGTATATGTATCGGGCTAGGGTTTTATCTGGGGAGCTGCCTATTGTTCCGGCAGCTCCTTTGTTGTGGGGACCCATTGTTGCGGTGGAGCCAGAGTTTGAGGAGGGTAGCGAGGGCTCTGGTGATTCGAAGTTACTTGAAGGGAGCGAAGGTTTCTTGTAATTTTTGTAATTTTCCATGATTTGTTTGTCGTTGTGAAGCTAATTTGTAAATGAACGGGAACACTGAATGTTGGTTTTATGTCGCTACGATTCCTTACTCGTTATCGGATATTGACAAGGCTCGTTGGCTGTCTGGCACTGCGTTGTTTTGTTGCGTGCAATGTTTAGCTCAGGAAGCGAAATAGCGAGGCTTGCGTTTCGTTACATTGAGATGTTTTGTAGAAAACAGCGACGCCCCCTTTCTTTTTAGCGAGGCTCGCGTTTCGTTACACATGTTTTGTAAAAAACAGCGATGCCCCCTTTCTTTTTAGCGAGGCTCGCGTTTCGTTACATTGAGATGTTTTGTAGAAAACAGCGACGCCCCCTTTCTTTTTAGCGAGGCTCGCGTTTCGTTACACATGTTTTGTAAAAAAACAGCGACGCCCCCTTTCTTTTTAGCGAGGCTCGCGTTTCGTTACATTGAGATGTTTTGTAGAAAACAGCGACGCCCCCTTTCTTTTTAGCGAGGCTCGCGTTTCGTTACACATGTTTTGTAAAAAACAGCGACGCCCCCTTTCTTTTTATCGAGGCTCGCGTTTCGTTACACATGTTTTGTAAAAAACAGCGACGCCCCCTTTCTTTTTAGCGAGGCTCGTGTTTCGTTACATTGAGATGTTTTGTAGAAAACAGCGACGCCCCCTTTCTTTTTAGCGAGGCTCGCGTTTCGTTACACATGTTTTGTAAAAAACAGCGACGCCCCCTTTCTTTTTAGCGAGGCTCGCGTTTCGTTACACTGAGGTGTTTTGTAAAAAACAGCGACGCCCCTTTCTTTTTAGCGAGGCTCGCGTTTCGTTAGGGTGTTCGACTTATTTAGGCTTCGCGCCTCCCCCTAGGTGGAGGTGAAGTTTGCTTTTTGCGAGCCCCTGTCGTGTTTGCGAGGGTGCTCGACTTTTTTGGACTTTGCGCCTCCCCTATGGTGGAGGTGAAGTTTGCTTTTCGCGAGCCCCTGGCGTGTTTGCGAGGGTGCTCGACTTTTTTGGACTTTGCGCCTCCCCCATGGTGGAGGTGAAGTTTGCTTTTCGCGAGCCCCTGGCGTGTTTGCGAGGGTGCTCGACTTTTCTAGACTTCGCACCTCCCCTTATCTTAGGTGGAGGTGAAGTTTGCTTTTTGCGAGCCCCTATCGTTTTTGCCAGGGTGCTCGACTTTTCTGGACTTCGCGCCTCCCCTTATCTTAGGTGGAGGTGAAGTTTGCTTTTTGCGAGCCCCTGTTGTTTTTGCCAGGGTGCTCGACTTTTTTGGACTTCGCGCCTCCCCTTATCTTAGGTGGAGGTGAAGTTTGCTTTTTGCGAGCCCCTGTCGTTTTTGCCAGGGTGCTCGACTTTTCTGGACTTCGCGCCTCCCCTTATCTTAGGTGGAGGTGAAGTTTGCTTTTTGCAAGCCCCTGTCGTTTTTGCCAGGGTGCTCGACTTTTTTGGACTACGCGCCTCCCCTTATCTTAGGTGGAGGTGAAGTTTGCTTTTTGCGAGCCCCTGTCGTTTTTGCCAGGGTGCTCGACTTTTTTGGACTTCGCGCCTCCCCTTATCTTAGGTGGAGGTGAAGTTTGCTTTTTGCGAGCCCCTGTCGTTTTTGCCAGGGTGCTCGACTTTTCTGGACTTCGCGTCTCCCCTTATCTTAGGTGGAGATGAAGTTTGCTTTTTGCGAGCTCCTGTCGTTTTTGCCAGGGTGCTCGACTTTTCTGGACTTCGCGCCTCCCCTTATCTTAGGTGGAGGTGAAGTTTGCTTTGAAAAGAAAAAAAAATTGTTTTT
Organism: Coix lacryma-jobi var. lacryma-jobi; assembly: GCA_009763385.1. Taxonomy (NCBI): domain Eukaryota; kingdom Viridiplantae; phylum Streptophyta; class Magnoliopsida; order Poales; family Poaceae; genus Coix; species Coix lacryma-jobi. The sequence goes on from CM019822.1 coordinate 164,599,598, forward strand.
CGAAGCAATCTTAGTGGGTTTTCATCGATTGTAGCGCTCTTTGAAAAAGAAGTGCTTTTTCGATGTTTGTTAGTAAAAGTAATAAGTTGGAGATTTTACTTTTTTGGGGGTTCTAGCCTGTATTAAGGGTTTGGATACTGCCTCGTTAAAAAACCTTACGCCCCTTCGTAAGGAAAAAGAGTGCAGCTCCTTTTGTTTGTTACATTCATAGATGGAAAAAGCAACAAATTACATAATGCGAGGGCTCGCTAAGGCTCCGCTATGGGTAGTATTTGCGAAGGTCGTCGATGTTCCAGGTGTGAGGCAGGATGTTTCCTTCGCTGTCGGAGAGGTGGAAAGAACCGGGGCGATTGCTTTCCACAATCAAGTATGGGCCTGTCCACTTGGGCTGAAATTTTCCCGCCAATCTGGCGTTTTGTTTTCTGATGAGGACGAGGTCACCCTTCTGCAAATCTTTGATTCTAATCTTTTTGTCTCTCCATTTTTTGGTTTCTTCTTGGTACTTACGAAGGTTGTGCACTGCGTTGCATTGTGACACCCTGAAAAATCGCTTTTGAGAAAATAGAATTTAATATGAATTCATTTATTTGTTTTCATGAAACATAGAGCTTAAATAATAATTTTTGGTGAATTAATAAAGTTAGTTGGGGCGTAAAAACATTTTTTGTTGCATTCATGCTGGAGCATAATATTTTGCTTGAGTGTAGGAATAGTGCTGAGTGGTTCAAATTCAAATTTGTTTTGGGTTTGAACAAGTTTTCAAAAGAAAATAAATGAAAGGGCTTTTCTTTTTCTCCTTCTCCCTCCCTCACCCTTTTGGCCCAGCCGGCGATGCGGCCCAAGCCCGCAGCGCCTCCCTCTCCCCCTCCCCTTCCTTTCCGCCGGCCCAGTCGGCCTGCTCGCCCCGCGCGCAGCCAGCCCAACCGCGCGGCCCGCTTCCCCTTTCCCCTCGCGCGCTCGCGGCCCAGCCGCTCGGCCCGCTCGCTCGCCCGCGCCGGCCTGCTCGCGCAAGCGCCGCGCCCGCGCCCCGCTCTCCCCGCTGACACCCCGGCCCCACCTGTCAGCGCCTCACCCTTCCCCTTCCTCAAGCCGGTTGCAATGCCGCCGCCGCCGCCCGATCCTCTTCCCATAACCGGCGTTGAGTGGCCATAATGGCCACTCGGCCTTCAAGCCGAGCTCGGTGGAGCACTCCCGGCCGCCTCCGCTTCCACCCGAGCCCTATAAAGCCCCGGGCGAAGCCCCTCGCCCTCCCCTCGCCACTTCCCGCACCCACCCTCTCTGCCGCCGCCTGCGAGGCCCCGCCGGCCGTCCTAGCTCTCCATCGAGCACCCGCAGGTGACACCGCGACCGTCCGAACCCACCCCGTGCCCTCTCTCTTTTGTTCCGCGTGAACCCGAGCCTCACCGGAGCTTTTTCCTTTTCGCAGATCCCGCCGCCGCCTCGTCGTCGCTGCGGTGAGTCTCCGCCGGAGCCAAGGCCACCGCCGAGTTCGCCTTCGCCCCCGCTTCGCTCCGGTGCTATCCGCGTGGCCAACCAAGGTCGGGAACGCCGGAACGGCGAGTTCCCGAGCCCCTCGCATGGCGCCGCCGCTCGCCGGCGTTTGCACCACCGCTCCCGCCGCCGCGCTCTCTCGCCGAGCCGCCCTGCGCCGTCCGATCGGTGCGGACGGCCAGGATTAGAGCATAACCCCGAAGGGGTATGCGCCGGGTTCACCGGCCCGTGCACCCGCGCCCTGCTCGCGGTCCACCGCCAGCTGGTGAACCCGCCCAATCCCCTTGCGCCGCGTGGCGCCGTGTCGGCGCCAGCGCGGCAGCTACTGCCGCTTTTGCAGAAAGGCCCCCGTGTTTTATGAAAATCAACCCGCAGTCCGTTGCAGTTCAAAATATTTAGTTTTAAGTCCTGTTTTCTTTTGGTTTAGCCCCTGGAGTTCCCGGTTATAGTGCCCGCCGTCCAGAGGATGCGTTTTCGCGTGTTAGCCCCCGCCGGCTGTGTTCAATAGCGTTTTAGTCCTCGGTTTTCGCGAGTTAACCCTCGGAAAATGATTTTTATTTATAAAAATGCCCCTGAAACTTGTTTTCTTTATAACTTTCTCGTTTTAAATCCGATTAGAGTGATCTTTATGTTCATTTGATCGTATCGACGAGTAGAATAGTTTTATATATGTTTCTCTAACTGTTTTTGATGCTTGATGTACTGTTCTAATAGATATATATTTTGTTTGCATGTAATGACTGTTTGGATGCTATGATTGGTGATTCTATATCGAGTCCAGACGGTGACGTGTTTGAGGAGCAGGCTTCATAGGAGCAGTACCAGGACCAAGCGTGTGACCAAGGCAAGTACAACCCACGGTTTCCTTGTTACCTATTTAATGCAAGACCTAGTAAATCATTGTGCATGTGTCTAATATGATGATGAACCATAGGATCATACTAGTTTCCTGAAACTGTATACCTTGAACCTATGGGAGGGTTTTGCACAATATGATTAGAAATGCTAAGCGCTATATAAATGCTAATTATTTAATACTGATTAATGACTATGGAACATATGTTAAAAGAGGCTTTTTAACCACGTTTAGGGCACTAGAGCCTGGTGTTGCTCAGTGACCCACCCCAGGGACTATCTTTTAAAGCGACCACCCGGGAGATCCCGTGCAACCTTGGGTATTATATGGCTCTGATCTTAGTTGTGTAACTAGACTTTCTCTAGCTTGTAGTAGTTACCGAAAGGCGCTAGAGGGGGGAACCGGGTTAAAGAATGGCTTCCTTGCCTGTCAAGATGTGTACTGGTCGGCTGTCAGGTGTGCCATCTTGAAGGGGGCCTCCATTCGCCTGGAAGCCGAAACCTTGCGGCTACTACTTGTTAGGGTAGCTAGTGAAAGACTACGTAGTGAAACCCTGCCGTACTTCCATAGAGGAGGTAATGTGGGATTGGCTCTCCCCGGCATATGGGAATCACGGCCTAAGGTGAAAGTGTACAACCTCTGAGAGTGTAAACCTGATATATCAGCCGTGCTCACGGATACGAGCGGCTCGGATCCTTTATAAGTGGTTCGTGGTGGGGTATGTTGGTGGTTTGTGGCTTGCCTCTTGTTAACATAATTATGATCATACCATGTGGGACAACAGGGATCACATACTTAGTAATGAAAGGTTAGTATTAAAATATGTTTAATATAAAATGCTAATCGCAGTCAACCCGGTCAACCTTTTGAGCCTTGCATTACCCGTAGTTGTACTTGCTGAGCATGGTGAGCTGACGCTTGTCGTTGGTTCACATAAAAATCCCGGATGGGTACCAGATGAAGGAGAGTACGAGGAGTATCCAGAAGATGTGCCGGACTTCTGAGGATGGCGTACCCCCAGTCGGTGTCCCTGTGGAGTGATGTCACGTCTACGCTACCGTTGTAATAATGGGCCGTTGGCCGATGTGAAGAACAATCTCATGTGATGTAATAAGTTAATTAAACGTTGTTCGTGCTGTAATGATATACATTTTGTGGTATATGTGGATTTGGGACCCCCTGGGCCCACATATGCTTTACCTCGGTTTTATTCGTAAATCCGGGTGTTACAAATTGGTATCAGAGCCGAACTGACTGTAGGACGCTACCCTAGATAGACTGGACACCCCTTTTTCCTAGGAGTAATTCCAAAAATTTATTGCTTTTTGTAATTTATAAAATTTCCAGTACTCCTCTGTCTTTCATAAAACTTTTTACTGTACCTGACTCTTATTTAAAATTTGTAGATGGCACGGACCAAGCAGACCGCTCGCAAGAGCACCGGAGGACGTGCACCGACCCGCGCCGAGTACCTCCGTCTGTTCCGTCAGCAGAGGCAGGAGGCCGAGGAGGAGCCCGAGGAGCAGCAGCAGGCTGCAGGTGGAGACCCCAGCGACGACTCCGGAGACTCGTCTGACGACCACTCCTCCGACGACTCTTCCGACGACCACTCCAGCTCCGACTCCAGCGACTCGCACGACGACAGCGACGGCAGTGGTTCGAGGACTCCCGAGTACCACGTCCAGGACGAGGATCCCACCTGGATCCGGAAGACCCGCACCACCGAGGAGGGCGACGACTTCTACCACCCCAAGCTCCTGAAGCTCGTCGACCTGCACTACGGGCCTCGTCGTACCACGGTGGAGTACCGCAGCCGGTCGTACACCCACCCAGAGCACACCGGCTACTGGGTCACGAAGGCGTTCGTGAAGACTTGGGACGAGGAGGACAAGACTTGGGTTGTTCGTGACGTCATCTGCGCTCTGAGCCCGACCCTCGCCCGTGAGTTCGGCGTGGAGGATGCAGCTAGGCAGGCTTGCCTTGTCTTCCGCGACAGGTTGTTTCCGACCATCCAGCAGGATGACGACCGCTACTTCCCTCGACGCCGTACCTTGGACGACGGCTGTGATGTTGCACGGGTGCAGCAGCACGAGAGTGCTAGGTTGATTGCGACAGTACCCTTGGTGGTCGCTCTCAACACAGCCCTGGATCGTGCTATGATGGATCAGAGGACTCTATGGATTGAGACGGAGAGGTTGCAGCGTCGGATCGACTCCCTCGAGCGCCAGGTGCGACGTGGAGTCCAGCCGCAGGACACCCTGCCAGTCACCACAGCGAGGGACCCTGCTATCGTCGTTCAGCGCAAGAGGCACCATCCGAGTTGCACCTGCACCCGCACGAGCTACGACCCATAGGAGCCTCATCCTAGATCAGGCCAGATCGACAGTTACGCGAGTTTGAGTCAGTGTTGAGTCAGTGTCTTATTGTCGAGTCTTGGATGAACCTTGAGTTTAATAACGTGTTTTAATGCTTGTGTTGATGATCATGTAATGATTTGGATCTTTGCATGATTGAGATGAGTGTGGGGCATGTCCACACCATCTTAGTACTCTTAATGTGACAATAATAATAATAACGTTGGGTTCTATATCATCTTTTCTTGGATCAGTTTTCTCGAGCAGTTTTCTTTTGTTATCTATATCTCTGTCAGTGCTTTATCATACAATACAAAAGAGCTTATGAGGCCTATACATATGATACAGATGGTTGACACCAGGAGAACCCCTGGAGCAGGAAACCCACCACCACCACCTCCCAATGTGTCAATAGAACAACTCCTGGCTATGCAGACACAGCTCATGCAACAGATGACCAATGCCATCCAGAACAACCAGAATCATCCACCCCCACCTCCACCTCAAGTTAGAGATAAGCGAGGCGAGTTCATGAAGGGACATCCGCCTACCTTCGACCACTCCCCAGATCCACTTCAGGCAGATGACTGGCTCCGGGCAGTTGGACGCCAGTTGGAGATCGCGCAATGCAACGACCGCGAGAAGGTCTTGTATGCATCGGGGCAACTCCAAGGAGCAGCTCTTGATTGGTGGGAGACCCACCAACAAGCGCACCCCAACCCCAACCAGATCACGTGGCAAGAGTTCCGCGACAGTTTCCGCACGCATCATGTGCCAGCGGGAACAGTACGTTTGAAGAGAAAGGAGTTCTTAGCTCTGAAGCAAGGAAGCATGTCTGTTAGCGAGTATAAGGACAAGTTTACACAGCTCTCCCGCTATGCACCTCGGGACATTGAAGAAGACCTTGATAAGCAGGAGCTTTTCATGGAAGACTTGAATGATGGAATCCAGTATCAGCTACTCTCTCACACCTTCGCCAACTTTCAGCAGATGGTTGATAAGGCGTTGGTAATTGAAGGAAAGAGGCGTGATATGGACGCCAAGAAGAGAAAGTTTCAGAACCAGCAGTCCGGAAGCAGCAGCCGTCCGCGTTTTTCTACGGGGTACGGCAACCAGCAGAGGCAGTATGGGCAATCGGGCAATGACCAGCGCAACCAGAACCAGCAGAGGACTCCTCAGCAGACTCAACAAAATCAGAGTCGTGCACAGACCCCTCGCCAGGGACAGACTGGTGGAACACCAGTGAAGAACTCACCCAACACACCGGCCACTCCAACAAACAACAAGTGTTTCGTCTGTGGTGACGTTGGGCATCTCTCCTACCATTGTCCTAAGAAGACGGGACAAGGATCCCAAAGCAACCAGAAGCTCAACACCCACACGCCAAGCCGTCCAGGTCAGCAGAACTATGCTCGTGGCAGGGTGAACCATGTGACAACAGAGTCAGCTCAGGGCGCCCCAGATGTTGTGATCGGTACGTTTCCAGTTAACTCCCACTCTGCTTTAGTTTTGTTCGATTCCGGAGCATCGCATTCTTTTATATCTGCACACTTTGTGAAGAGGCATACACTACTCATGCATACCATGGACAAGGCCATGCTTGTTAGTTCACCAGGTGGTGAAATGAGAGCAAGCTTGCGCTGCCCAAAAGTTAAGGTTAACATAAGGGGGGTAGACTTTTTATCCGATCTGATGGTGTTAAACACATATGGGATCGATGTCATTCTGGGTATGGAATGGTTGACAAAGAATGATGCAGTCATTCACTGTGCATCAAGAACCGTACAGCTGAAAACTTCAGAGGGAGAAGTAATAGAGTGCAAGGCAGTGTCACCAACTCTTGAAGTATGCCAAGTGAATCAGATTAAGGGATCAACGACTGATGATACTCCAATAGTCAAAGAATTCCCGGATGTTTTTCCCGACGATCTGCCAGGTATGCCACCTGAACGTGAAATTGAATTTATAATAGATCTTTTACCTGGCACTGCACCAATAGCAAAAAGACCTTATAGAATGGGTGTTAATGAGTTAGAAGAGCTAAAGAAACAAATAAGAGAGTTACAGGATAAGGGTTATGTTCAACCTAGTTCCTCACCTTGGGGAGCACCTGTGTTGTTCGTAGAGAAGAAAGATGGGACTCAAAGGATGTGCATAGATTACAGATCCTTGAATGAAGTGACCATAAAGAATAAGTATCCTTTGCCTCGGATTGATGACTTGTTTGATCAGTTGAGAGGAGCATGTGTTTTCTCTAAGATAGATCTTCGATCTGGATATCACCAGTTGAGAATTCGAGCGTCAGACATACCAAAGACTGCTTTCACCACCCGTTATGGTTTGTATGAGTTCACAGTGATGTCTTTTGGTTTGACCAATGCACCGGCTTACTTCATGTACCTAATGAACAATGTATTCATGGAATATCTGGACAAGTTCGTTGTGGTTTTTATAGATGACATTTTGGTGTATTCCAAGAATGAAGAGGAACACGAGGAACATCTGAGGCTAGTGTTGCAAAAGCTCAGGGAGAATGAGTTATATGCTAAGTTGAGCAAGTGTGAGTTTTGGTTAAAGGAAGTATCCTTTCTTGGGCATGTTATCTCTAATGGTGGAGTAGCAGTGGACCCGAAGAAAGTTCAAGATGTGTTGAGTTGGAATCCACCCAAGGATGTCAGTGAGATTCGTAGTTTTCTGGGTATGGCCGGATACTACCGAAGATTCATAGAAGGGTTTTCCAAGCTTGCCAAGCCAATGACCGCTTTGCTAGAGAAAAATGCTAAGTTTGTCTGGTCAGAAAAATGTCAAGAAAATTTCGAGGAGTTAAAGAAGAGGTTGACAACCGCACCAGTGTTAGTTCTGCCAGATCTCACCAGAAGTTTCTCGATATACTGTGATGCATCCAGGCAAGGTTTGGGATGTGTTCTCATGCAAGATGGCAAGGTAGTGGCATATGCGTCACGGCAGCTAAGAAAGCATGAACTTAACTACCCGACTCATGATCTAGAACTGGCCGCAGTTGTGCATGCCTTGAAAATATGGAGACACTATCTGATAGGTCACAAGTGTGAGATTTACACTGATCATAAGAGCTTAAAGTATATCTTTACTCAGTCAGATCTGAATTTGAGGCAAAGAAGATGGTTGGAATTGATCAAGGATTATGATCTCGAAGTACACTATCATCCAGGAAAAGCAAATGTTGTGGCAGACGCTCTTAGTCGGAGAAGCTATGCGAATATGGTTAACGCATCTCAGTTTCCGGCAGAGTTAGCAGAGGAATTTGGGAAGTTGAACCTAGCAGTTGTTGCACACACCGTGGAGTTAGAAGTGGAACCTGTTCTTGAACAAGAAATTCGTAAAGGTCAGTTGAAGGATGAGGACATCATAGCCATTGCAGAACGCATAGTAGTTGGCAAATCACCTGGTTTCAGAATGGATGAACAAGGGACGGTGTGGCATGGTAAGAAAATCTGTGTGCCGGGTATCAAGTCGGTCAAGGATATGATTCTTAGTGAAGCTCATAACTCAGCATACTCAATTCATCCAGGCAGTACAAAGATGTACCTAGATCTGAGAGAAAAGTATTGGTGGTATGGTATGAAAAGGGAAATAGCTGAATATGTTGCAATCTGTGATACGTGTCAAAGAGTTAAAGCAGAACATCGAAGACCCGCAGGACTGCTTCAACCCATGAAAATTCCAGAATGGAAGTGGGAAGAAGTGGGAATGGATTTCATTGTGGGCTTACCCCGTACTCAGAAAGGTTATGATTCAATATGGGTTATAGTGGATCGGTTAACCAAAGTGGCACATTTCCTTCCTGTCAAAACCACTTACACAGGAGCTAAGCTAGCAGAGCTTTATATGGAGAGGATAGTATGTTTGCATGGAGTTCCTAAGAAGATCGTGTTTGATAGAGGAACTCAGTTTACATCTCAGTTTTGGCAGAAGTTACATGAATCACTGAGAACCAAGCTCAACTTCAGCTCAGCATATCATCCGCAGACTGATGGGCAGACAGAAAGAACGAATCAGATTCTCGAGGATATGTTACGAGCATGTGCACTTCAGTATGGAATCAGTTGGGACAAGAGTTTGGCTTATGCAGAGTTTTCGTATAACAACAGCTATCAGAAAAGTTTAAAAATGTCACCTTTTGAGGCACTATACGGAAGGCAGTGTCAAACTCCTTTGTTCTGGAACCAAACGGGTGAAAGTCAAGTTTTTGGACCAGAAGTTTTAAAAGAGGCAGAAAATCAAGTTCATATAATCAGGCAGAATCTGAAAATAGCTCAGTCAAGGCAGAAAAGTTATGCAGATAACAGAAGACGAAATCTGGAGTTTGAAATCGGGAATTATGTGTATCTAAAGGTATCACCTATGAGAGGAACCAAGAGGTTTCATGCCAAAGGCAAGTTAGCACCCAGATATGTGGGGCCGTTCAGAATCTCAGATAGAAGAGGTGAAGTGGCTTATCAGCTTGAGTTGCCAGAAAGTCTTTCAGGGGTACATAATGTGTTTCATGTATCGCAGTTAAAGAAATGTTTGCGAGTACCTGAAGAACAGTTACCTTTGGAGGAATTGGACATCAAGGGAGATCTTACCTATGCAGAATATCCTATCAAAATCTTGGATACCGCAGAGAGAATTACTCGGAGCAAGATAATCAGGATGTGTAGGGTCCAGTGGAATCGGCACTCTGAGGACGAGGCCCGCTCTCCCCGCTCTCCCCGCTGACACCCCGGCCCCACCTGTCAGCGCCTCACCCTTCCCCTTCCTCAAGCCGGTTGCAATGCCGCCGCCGCCGCTCGATCCTCTTCCCGTAACCGGCGTTGAGTGGCCATAATGGCCACTCGGCCTTCAAGCCGAGCTCGGTGGAGCACTCCCGGCCGCCTCCGCTTCCACCCGAGCCCTATAAAGCCCCGGGCGAAGCCCCTCGCCCTCCCCTCGCCACTTCCCGCACCCACCCTCTCTGCCGCCGCCTGCGAGGCCCCGCCAGCCGTCCTAGCTCTCCATCGAGCACCCGCAGGTGACACCGCGACCGTCCGAACCCACCCCGTGCCCTCTCTCTTTTGTTCCGCGTGAACCCGAGCCTCACCGGAGCTTTTTCCTTTTCGCAGATCCCGCCGCCGCCTCGTCGTCGCTGCGGTGAGTCTCCGCCGGAGCCAAGGCCACCGCCGAGTTCGCCTTCGCCCCCGCTTCGCTCCGGTGCTATCCGCGTGGCCAACCAAGGTCGGGAACGCCGGAACGGCGAGTTCCCGAGCCCCTCGCATGGCGCCGCCGCTCGCCGGCGTTTGCACCACCGCTCCCGCCGCCGCGCTCTCTCGCCGAGCCGCCCTGCGCCGTCCGATCGGTGCGGACGGCCAGGATTAGAGCATAACCCCGAAGGGGTATGCGCCGGGTTCACCGGCCCGTGCACCCGCGCCCTGCTCGCGGTCCACCGCCAGCTGGCGGACCCGCCCAATCCCCTTGCGCCGCGTGGCGCCGTGTCGGCGCCAGCGCGGCAGCTGCTTCTGCTTTTGCAGAAAGGCCCCCGTGTTTTATGAAAATCAACCCGCAGTCCGTTGCAGTTCAAAATATTTAGTTTTAAGTCCTGTTTTCTTTCGGTTTAGCCCCTGGAGTTCCCGGTTATAGTGCCCGCCGTCCAGAGGATGCGTTTTCGCGTGTTAGCCCCCGCCGGCTGTGTTCAATAGCGTTTTAGTCCTCGGTTTTCGCAAGTTAACCCTCGGAAAATGATTTTTATTTATAAAAATGCCCCTGAAACTTGTTTTCTTTATAACTTTCTCGTTTTAAATCCGATTAGAGTGATCTTTATGTTCATTTGATCGTATCGACGAGTAGAATAGTTTTATATATGTTTCTCTAACTGTTTTTGATGCTTGATGTACTGTTCTAATAGATATATATTTTGTTTGCATGTAATGACTGTTTGGATGCTATGATTGGTGATTCTATATCGAGTCCAGACGGTGACGTGTTTGAGGAGCAGGCTTCGCAGGAGCAGTACCAGGACCAAGCGTGTGACCAAGGCAAGGACAACCCACGGTTTCCTTGTTACCTATTTAATGCAAGACCTAGTAAATCATTGTGCATGTGTCTAATATGATGAACCATAGGATCATACTAGTTTCCTGAAACTGTATACCTTGAACCTATGGGAGGGTTTTGCACAATATGATTAGAAATGCTAAGCGCTATATAAATGCTAATTGTTTAATACTGATTAATGACTATGGAACAAATGTTAAAAGAGGCTTTTTAACCACGTTTAGGGCACTGGAGCCTGGTGTTGCTCAGTGACCCACCCCAGGGACTATCTTTTAAAGCGACCACCCGGGAGATCCCGTGCAACCTTGGGTATTATATGGCTCTGATCTTAGTTGTGTAACTAGACTTTCTCTAGCTTGTAGTAGTTACCGAAAGGCGCTAGAGGGGGGAACCGGGTTAAAGAATGGCTTCCTTGCCTGTCAAGATGTGTACTGGTCGGCTGTCAGGTGTGCCATCTTGAAGGGGGCCTCCATTCGCCTGGAAGCCGAAACCTTGCGGCTACTACTTGTTAGGGTAGCTAGTGAAAGACTACGTAGTGAAACCCTGCCGTACTTCCATAGAGGAGGTAATGTGGGATTGGCTCTCCCCGGCATATGGGAATCACGGCCTAAGGTGAAAGTGTACAACCTCTGAGAGTGTAAACCTGATATATCAGCCGTGCTCACGGATACGAGCGGCTCGGATCCTTTATAAGTGGTTCGTGGTGGGGTATGTTGGTGGTTTGTGGCTTGCCTCTTGTTAACATAATTATGATCATACCATGTGGGACAACAGGGATCACATACTTAGTAATGAAAGGTTAGTATTAAAATATGTTTAATATAAAATGCTAATCGCAGTCAACCCGGTCAACCTTTTGAGCCTTGCATTACCCGTAGTTGTACTTGCTGAGCATGGTGAGCTGACGCTTGTCGTTGGTTCACATAAAAATCCCGGATGGGTACCAGATGAAGGAGAGTACGAGGAGTATCCAGAAGATGTGCCGGACTTCTGAGGATGGCGTACCCCCAGTCGGTGTCCCTGTGGAGTGATGTCACGTCTACGCTACCGTTGTAATAATGGGCCGTTGGCCGATGTGAAGAACAATCTCATCTGATGTAATAAGTTAATTAAACGTTGTTCGTGCTGTAATGATATACATTTTGTGGTATATGTGGATTTGGGACCCCCTGGGCCCACATATGCTTTACCTCGGTTTTATTCGTAAATCCGGGTGTTACATGCATCTTGCTTCTTCGAGTAGGTCTTTATCAAGCGGTTGGGCTTGCTCGTCAGGTGCGAGGGTTGTTCTGAGCGACCCATATTTTAGTTCTTCTGGAAGCACCGCTTCTTCGCCGAACAAAAGTTTGAAAGGAGTGTATTTTGTTGCTCTGCATTCTGAGGTGTTGTGAGACCAGGTGACCGAAGGTAGTTCATCGGCCCATTTACCCTTGGGTCTACCCTGCAACTTTTTGGATATAGCTTGGTATATTGTCGCATTGGCTCTTTCAACCAGGCCGTTGGATTGCGGGTGCCGGACGGAGGCGAAGCATAACGTTGTCCCAATTTGCGCACAGAATTCTTTGAAGACCTCGCTGTCAAACTGAGTGCCATTGTCGACGGTTAGATGTTGAGGAACTCTGAAGCGATAGACTATTTGTTGCCAGAAAAACTTTTTTACTGCGAGGGAAGTGATGGAGGACAATGGCCTTGTTTCAATCTACTTTGAGAAGTATTCCACAGCTACCACCGCATAGCGAAGGTTCCCTGGAGCCGTCGGTAGTGGGCCTACGAGGTCCATCGCCCACCTTTGCAGAGGCCAGGTTGGGCATATGAGAGTTGTAGGTGCCCCTGGGGCGTTTTGGTTCTTTGCCATCAGTTGGCAACCCTCGCAATGCTTGACGATGGTTTCCGCATCTCTTAATGCTGTTGGCCAGTAGAAACCCTGCCGGAATGCTTTGCCGACTAGAGCCCTCGGGCCGTTGTGAGAACCACAGATGCCCTCGTGGATGAGCTTGAGGATGTCATTGCCTTCGGACTGTGACACACATTTGAGCCATGGCGAGGTTACCGAAGCTTTGTACAAGGTGTTGTCAACAATCTTGTACCCTCGCACTCTTTGCTTTAGTCTGTTTTCTTCTTCTCTGTTGTTTGATTCATGGAGCCCCTTGATGTAGGCCATGATAGGTGCTCTCCAATCCTCGCACTGAATTGCGCTGATCAGCTTGACGTTGATTTCAGAAGCTTCGAAAGCTGACCGAGTGGTAACCTCGTAGAACACATCTGGTGGAAGCTGTAATTGTTGAGCGACTGCTTTAGCTAGGCAATCTGCCTCGCTGTTTTCCGTCCTTGATATTGCTTTTACAGTTATGCCGAGGAAGAAAGATTCTAACCTTCGGACATATTGAAAATACTTTTGGAGCTCTGGATCTTTTGCTTTGTAGTTCTTCTCAATGTGCCCCGCAATGACCTGAGAGTCTGTGTTGATGAGTGCCCTTCGGACTGACAACGACCGTAGTCTTGAAAGTGCTAGAATCACAGCCTCGTATTCAGCGGAGTTGTTTGTGCATTTGAAGTCAAGCCTTCGTGCGTATCTCAGCTTCGACCTGGAAGGCAAGATTAGAATGGCCGAGGCACCAGCTCCGGTTGCACCCCAGGCTCCGTCGACGTAAACTATCCAAAACTGGTCATGTCGCAGCTCACCAGCACGAGGGTCGGGTGTCCATTCTGCTATGAAATCAGCCAGTACCTGTGATTTGACTGCTGTTCTGCCGACGAAGGTCACAGCGTAACTGTTAAGCTCGACTGCCCATTTTGCTATTCTTCCAACTGCTTCGTTGTTTTTGAAAATGTTCTCGAGGAGGTACGACGAAGGTACATGGATCTCGTGCGCCTGGAAATAGTGCTTGAGCTTTCTTGATGCCATAACGACGGCGTATGCTATTTTCTCAAGCTCCGAATAATTTCTCTTTGGGCCTTCGAGGGTTTCTGAAACGTAGTAGATTGGGGCTTGTCTGGTCTTGTTGTTTTCGCGGAGCTCCTTGATGAGAACTGCGCTTGCTGCGTGAGGCAAAGCTGCGACGTAGAGTAACAATAGATCTCCCTTGCTTGGGCTGGTTAGGGCTGTCAAGCTGGTCAGATACTTTTTCAAATCCTCAAAGGCCTTTTGTTGCTGGGGACTCCAATTAAACGGAGCATTGCTTCTGAGTGTTTCAAAGAAAGGTAACCCTCGCTCTGCGGATCTTGAGATGAATCTGCTAAGTGCTGCTAAACGGCCAGACAGACGCTGAGCTGCTTTTCTGGTCGCCGGAGGTTCCATGTTCATGATGGCGTCGATCTTCTCAGGGTTAGCTTCGATTCCTCTGGCTGAGACGATGCAACCTAGCAGTTTACCTTCGCTTACCCCGAAAACGCATTTTTCTGGGTTTAGTTTCAATCCGGCGGACTGGAGGTTGCTGAACACCCTCGATAAGTCTGATATGTGGTTTTCTTTTAGTTCACTCTGAACAACCAGGTCATCGACATAGGCAGAGACAGCATGCTCATCCTTGAAAACTTCAGAGGTCATGCGAGCGAAGGTTGAGCCTGCATTTTTTAAGCCTTCTGCCATTCTTCGGAAGCAAAAAGTGCCCGAGGGTGTGATAAAACTTGTTTTTTCCTCGTCTTCTTCATTCATCCAAATCTGGTGATAGCCTGAGAAGCAATCAAGGAGGGAAAGTATTTGGCAACCTGCCGCTCTGTCGACCAGAGTGCTTATGTTTGGGAGAGGGAAATCATCCTTCGGACAAGCTTTGTTCAGGCAAGTGAAATCCACGCACATTCGCCATTTTTTGTTCTTCTTTTGGACTAGGACCACATTTGAGAGCCAAGTTGGGTACTTGACTGGGCGGATGACGCCTGTGTCCAAAAGCCTTTTTACCTCAGCCCTCGCTGCCTCTTTCCTTTCTTCTGACATTTTGCGGAGCTTTTGTTTAACCGGGCGGTAGCCCGGCTTGATGTTTAGGCTGTGCTCTATCAGGGTTCTGTTCACTCCTCTTAAGTCCTCCGCGGACCATGCGAAGGTGTCGGAGTTTTCTTTGAGGAAATTGATGAGGTCGCTTTCTGATTGGGGGCCTAGGTTGGCTGAGATGAACACCTTTCTTTCAGCGTTACCCTCGAAGAGTTGCACTTCTTTGGTTTCTTCCTTGGGTGACACCTTTATTTTGTCAGTGCACACCTCACCTTCGTCATTCAGGTTTGTAGCTTGAGGCTTTGACAGGTTGTGGACATTACGTTGTCCTAGTGCTACTGTTCCCTCGGCTGCCCTTGCAATGTCTTGGTCTCCATATGCTGCGACCACTCCCTTCGGAGCGGGGAGCTTCATGCAGAGGTAAGCGGGGTGGATGACTGCGTTGAATGTGTTGGTTACGCCTCGGCCAAATATGGCATTGTACGGGTAGAACATGTCGACCACGTCGAAGGTTAAATGCTCGGTTCTGCAGTTGATCTGGTCGCCGAAGGTCACTGGCAAAGAAATTTTCCCGATGGCTCTCACTTGTTGACCGCCGAAGCCATATAAAGGGTTGTCAGCAGGTTGCAGGAGGTTCCTATCAAGCTTCATGCTGTCGAAGGTTGAGGCGAACAGGATGTCTGCGGAGCTTCCAGTGTCGACCAGAATTTTAGTGACAGTCCACCCTGCTAGATTGGTCTCGATCACCATGGCGTCAGTGCGAGGGTAATCTCTCAACTTCATATCACTGGAGTCGAAGGTTATGGGGATGTGGGACCAACGACCAAATTTGTGTGGACCTTCGACGGCTACATGGTGCACCCGTCTGGCATGTTCTTTTCTCTGCCGCTTGTTGCCATGGTCTTCATTTGAACCTCCGGTGATAGCTAGTATTACACCGAAGGTTGATGTTGGGTTGTTGATGGTCGTTTGGCTCTGGGTTTCGGGTTTGACAGGTTGAGGCGCTGGTAGAGCGGGTATTGGTGGTGGTGGCGGTAAAGCGTTGTTGACTTGTTGGGTGGTTGGGGTTTGGGTTTGGGGGGTTGTTGGATATGTGACTGTGTATGGTGGATTTTGGCGTTGTGGGATGGTGGTTGGCTGATAAGAGGCTTGGTTGTAGAGTGGGTGGTGAACGTAGATGGTTTGTTGCGAGGGTAGGCCGTAGTTTATGGGGGTATAGTGGTATGGAGGATTTGGTGGGTGGAAATTTGGTTTCCTGGTGTGGTTGATGGTTCGTGTGTCTGCCGAAGCGGCTCTTCTGGACTCTTGGAACTCTTTTCCCTTTGCAAAGCATTCACATTGTTTGGTGGTGTGCCCCTTTCCAAGACCACAGAAATGACAATACATTTTCGCGGGGTCTTTTTGCTGGTTCCGTTGATCTGGCGGGGGTGGCAAACCTTGGGGGTTTTGGTTGTTCGGAGGTTGAGTGCCCCGTCCTTGGTGTTCATATTGTATTGGTCTGTTGATGGCACTGATGTTGCTTTGTTCTTGGCGAGGGTTGTTTACTCTTGGTTGTGGCCCCGGCTGCGGCTTCTGCTGCGACCTCTGAGCCTCGGACGTCGCTCTGAAGTCCATGTCTGCTCTACAGTATGTTTCCATTGTCTCGTGTAATTCTTCGATTGTGTTTGCCGGCTTCCTGGCGAATTTCGAAGAGCATGGGCCTGGGCGCAGGCCACTGACTGCAGCGAGGATGACAGCCTCGTCGGGTATTCCCGGGGTTCTTGCTCTGATTTGGATGAACCTCCGCCAATAATCTTGAAGTGGTTCGCGCTCTTCTTGTTTGCAGTTGAACAACTCAATGGGGTTGCATGGGGCTGGTGTAATGCCTTTGAAATTTGTGCAGAGCTTGTCTCTTAGATTGGCCCAGGAATTCACTGTTCCGGGGCGGAGGTTGCTGTACCAGGTTTGTGCAATGTCTCGCAAGATGATGACAAAAGACTTTGCCATTGTTGATTCATCCCCGCCTGCTGCGGCAACTGCTGCTTCATAGCTCATTATGAATTGGCGAGGGTCGAAGAGCCCGTCGTAGCGGGGTAGGTTTTGTGGATTGTAGCACGGTGGCCAGGGTTGGGTTTGGAGCATTTGGGAGAGAGGAGACTTTGGGTCATAGGGCATTTGTTGTTGAGGTCTTCGTTGGTTGCGAAGGTTAGGCTCTCTCTCATCTGGGTAGAGTTGGCGAAAGTTGGGCGGCCTCATAGGATGTGGATCTGGGTGAATTGGTGGTGGTGGGGGTGGTGGATGGCGACGAAGGTCGTCCTGTCCCCGCTCCTCATTTCCATCTTGCAGTGGGGGCATTTCCTCATCATTCCATCCCTCGGCTTCGGCTTCAGCCGCAGCGAGGGATTCCTCCATTCGGCGAAGCTATTCCCTGGCCTCATCTGCCCTTTGCCTGATCGAGCGCAACCGGTTGTGCCTCTCAAGCTGATCCAGGCGCCTCTTCTTCTCTTGCAGCTCGGCTTGAAGTCTTTCTAGGGCCTCGAGGCCCAACTCTTCTTCATCTCTCCCCTCTTCTTCTCCAGAAGTGTGGGGGTGCGGCTGTGCCACCACTCGGGCCTGGGGGCCCGGGACTTCAGATTCTGGGGTGGCACCCTCTGCTCCCGAGGGTTGCACAATCTCCTCAGCGGGCGGAACCACCGTCGCTGTCTCACTGGCGACGCGTCGGTCCCTTGCTGTGGGCGCTCTCCTGCTTCCTGCCATTTCGAACTTCGGTCCCCACGGACGGCGCCAAACTGTTGGTAGCACGCTTGCCCCACCTCCGCACTTGTACAGGGGAGTGGCGAAGGTGACCAAGTGTCGAAAGCAACAGCGAAGGTTGAGGAAGCGAAGACGTGGCTCTATTCCCCAAAAAGTCATCCCTTTACACTGTTCACCCCTTGGTATTTATAGGGAATACCAAGGGTCATGGGATCAATTACAAAAGGGTACAGAAAAGATTCCCTGGCTCCACACAGGGAGGAGGGGTAACAACGTAAAAACACAGCCAAGGTGAAAACCCTAGCCAGCCTCCTTCCTGCGCGCCGCCACCTGATTCTCATCACCTTCGAGAGGGAGAATGAGTGTCGGACCCTCGATCTCGCTTGCCTTCGGGCCAGCGCTCCACCGACGCTTGCCAGACCCATCGCTCCAAGTGGAATGGCCTTGAAGGCCGGCGAGGGTGGCCTGCCGCGTTGTCGTCACGCCTCAGCCTCGCGACGGAAAGACGAGGGCCGACCTTCGTCCTGCGGAGGTGTCCGTCCAGTTGCAGAGCTCGAGGTCCTTCGCCACTAGTTGGGTTTGGGCCTCTTGGCGAAGGTAGGCGGGATGCACGAGGGTCACTCCCCTCGCTCTTCATGCCCTTTTCCAGCAAAATGTTCCTGAGACCGAACTCGAAGGTTCGGTCAGTGTCCAGAGGTTTGATTTGCGACCTGAGAGACTCGACAGGATGAAATAGGGGGGTAGACGGCGAAGGTGTGCGGGCCGTTTTCTTAAGCCAGCCTGCGTGGCGCCTCTGCCGAGGGTCCCTTCCCGCAACAGCTTAGAAACATTTTTGTTGCATTCATGCTGGAGCATAATATTTTGTTTGAGTGCAGGAATAGTGTTGTGTGGTTTGAATTCAAACTTGGTTTGAATTTGAACAAGTTTTGGCTTTAAAATAAAAAGAAAAGCTCTTTCTTTTCTCTCCTCCCTCCCCTCACCCTTTCGGCCCAACCAACATGGCAGCCCAGCCCGTGCCCCCTCTCCCCTCCCCCTCCCCCGGCCTAGCCTGGCCCAGCCCCGCTCCCCTTCTTCCGCAACCGTGCCGACCCACTCGGCCCGCACGCTCGCGCGAGCCCAGCTCCGCGCGGCCCAGCTCCTGCTCGCCTCGCTCCCAGTCTCCCCCCCGCGCGCTCTCGACCCAGCGTCTCCGCCACGGCCCGCTCACGCGCGTACAGCGCCTGCCCGCGCCCACGCCCTGCCGCTGACAGCCCAGCCCCACGCGCCAGCCACACTGCCACCCCGGGCCCGCTCGTCAGCGCCCCGAACCCTTCCCCTTCCTCGCGCCCGCTCGGCATCCCGCCGCCGCGCCACCTCCCCTCCTGCAACGGCCCGGTAGTGGCCATTATGGCCATTATGGCCACTACGCCGTCGATCGAGCTCGGTGGAGCTCTTGCGCCCCTTCGCCATCCTCCCTGAGCCCTATATAAGGCAGGACAGAGCCTCTCGTTCTCCCCCTCACCCTCACCGCTCACGCCTCTCAACCCGCCGCCGCTGCAGAGCTCGCCAGCCGCCCTAGCGCCCACCCCGAGTGCCCTCGAGCGACGTCGTGCTCGCCCATGGTGCCCCGGTGCCCTCCCCTCGCTCTTTTGCGCGCGCACGAGCTCGCCCGAGCGTTTTACCCCTCGCAGATCCCACTGCCGTCGAACTCCACTGAGGTGAGCCTCCCCACCCAAGCCGAGCCTGCCATCACACTCGTCGTCGCCTCCGCTTCGATCTGGTGTAGTTCGCAACGCCAGCCGAGGTCGGGAGCGCCGAGACGGCGAGCTCCCGAGCGCTCCCATGGCGCTCCGCCGTGCCCCAGTGGCGGCGCCGCCGCTCCCGCCGCCGCTAGCGCTCGCCGAGCCCTCCTGCGCCGTCCGATCGACGTGGACGGCCAGGATTAGATCCTGAACCCGAATCGGTATGCGCCGGGTCCAAGGCCCCGTGGACTAGCGGCCCCGCGCGCGGTCCACCGCCAGCTGGCGGACCAGCCAATCGCTTCGCACCGCGTGACGCCGTGTCGGCGCCAGCGCGGCAGCCACCGCCATTTTTGCAGAAAAGCCCTTGCACTTGTGCGAAATCAACCCGCAGTCCGTCGCAGTTCAAAATGATTTAATTTAAGTCCTGTTTCTTTCGCTTTAACCCCTTAGTTTTCTGGTTTTAGAACCCGCCATCCAAACCCCGCGGTTTTGAGTGCTAGCCCTTCTGGTCTATAGTTAATTACGCATAGGCCCTCAGTTTTCATGAGTTAGCCCCCGGAAAATGAGTTTTATTTATAAAAGTGCCCCTAAAACTTGTTTTCTTTATAACTTTCTCGTTTTTAGACCGATTAGAGTGATCTTTATGTTCATGTGATCGTATCGACGAGTAGAATAGTTTTATATATGTTTCTCTACCTGTTTTTGATGCTTGGTGTACTGTTCTAATAGAAGTATATTTTATTTGCATGTGATGATTGGAATGGATGTTTGTGTGATGCCTTTGACCCCGTTTAGAGTTCAAGTTGTTCAAGGTTTTCAAGAAGAAGATCTCTGAAGAAGTGAAACCATCGACCCAAGTTATTGGAAGGCAAGTATAACCTACGGTTTCCTTGTTACCTATTAAATGCAAGACCCAGTAATCATTATGCATGTGTCTAATATGATGAACCGTAGGACCATACTAGTTTCCTTGAACTGTATACCTTGTACCTATGGGAGGGTTTTTGCATAATATGAATTAGAAATGCTATGCGCTATATAAAAGCTAAATGTTTAATATTGATTAATGACTATGGAACAAGTGTTAAAAGAGGCTTTTAACCACATTTAGGGCACTGGAGCCTGATGTTCGCTCAGTGACCCACCCCAGGAACTATCTTTTAAAGCGGCCACCCGGGAGATCCCGTGCAACCTTGGGTATTATATGGCTCTGATCTTAGTTGTGTAACTAGACTTTCTCTAGCTTGTAGTAGTTACCGAAAGGCACTAGAGGGGGGAACTGGGTTAAAGAATGGCTTCCTTGCCTGTCAAGATGTGTACTGGTCGGCTGTCAGGTGTGCCATCTTGAAGGGGGCCTCCATTCGCCTGGACGCCTAAACCTTGCGGCTACTACTTGTTAGGGTAGCTAGTGAAAGGCTACGTAGTGAAACCCTGCCGTACTTCCATAGAGGAGGTAATGTGGGCCTTGCAAACCCCGACATATGGGAATCACGGCCTAAGGTGAAAGTGTACAACCTCTGCAGAGTGTAAACCTGATATATCAGCCGTGCTCACGGATACGAGCGGCTCAGTTCCTTTTTAAGTGGTTCATGGTGGGGTATGTTGGTGGTTTGTGGCTTACCTCTTTTTAACATAATGATGACCATACACTATGGGACAACAGGGTTCATACATCTAGTAATATAAGGTGAGTATAAAATATGTTCAACTTAAAATGCTAACCGCAGTTAACCGAGTCAAGCCTTTGAGCCTTGCATCCCCGTAGTTGTACTTGCTGAGCATGGTGAGCTGACGCTTGTTGTTGGTTCACATAAAAATCCCGGATGGGTACCAGATGGTGGATTCAAGTGAAGAGTCACAGAAGATGTTCCAAGAGTTCTAGGCGGGTGTTCCCCCAGTCAACCATCCCTGTGGAGTTTGGAGTCCCGAAGAGTAGTTTCCGCTCTGCTTTGTTTTAAGTGTAAGCCTTGTTGTATCTATGTTTCGATATATAATAAAGTATTGTCTTTGGAAAAATTCCATATTTGTTGCTATATGTGTCTTGTGGACTTTCTGGGCACACATATAGTGGTCACTTGGAATTCTTCGGAAATCCGGGTGTTACAAATTGGTATCAAAGCAATGTTGACTGTAGGACACAAGCCTAGTTAGAACTGGACGTTTTTAGCATGCTTTCATCCTTGCTTAGTTCTTGCTTTCTCTCCAACCTTGTTATTTGATAAAAGAAATGCTACTTCTATCTCGGTTCTATTATAAAACTTTGTCTCTTTTCTAAGTCTTCTCTCCCTTAGATGGACCATAACAAGGATGTCACCAACACCAAAGGTTAGGAAGACCAAGCTATGTTGCCCAAGGATGCATTCGACAAGGAGAAGCTTGTAGCTATGCAAAGAAGAGTGTTAGAAGGTGTGGCTCAACATGAGAATTCGATCAAGGGACCAGTGAAGAGACAAGTAGCAGAAGCTTGGAAGAACATGAAATCCAATGAAGATGTAGACGGTA
This sequence comes from Coix lacryma-jobi var. lacryma-jobi, assembly GCA_009763385.1. Taxonomy (NCBI): domain Eukaryota; kingdom Viridiplantae; phylum Streptophyta; class Magnoliopsida; order Poales; family Poaceae; genus Coix; species Coix lacryma-jobi. The sequence goes on from CM019822.1 coordinate 164,621,234, forward strand.
AGATGCTTGGAAGTCAGAATCAATGTCGATGTTGTAAGCACTATGGCCTTCCCTGTCTGCAAAACAAGTCAACTAAGAAGCAAATCAAGAAGAACCCCAATGGTAAGACCAGTATGGATAAAAAGAGAAAGGCAGTCTCAATGGAGAGCAACCAATAGTTAGTTGGAACAACTTCACATGAGGTATACATTGATGGATGGACCAACACCTACAAGGAGTTTCAACCCCGAAAGACCAAACAAGCTAAGAAGCAAGCTAAACGGGTAAAAGTGAACCTTCCGAATCAGCAAGCCAGCAATACATCAGGTGACTATGTGAACACAAAAGATCCAGCCAAGAGAAGGTATTATCATTGCCAAGAAGAAGGACACTATGTTAAGTTTTGCCCACAGAAGAATCAACAACTGTACCATGGAAGTAACCAGAGTCAAGACACGGCAGAACAACCTCTAGCAAGTGTTGCCAACATCTCATATGAAGAAAACCCCTGATAAGTTTGAGAAAAGGTTTGGATGTGTCAGTCTCACACTCATGCAAGAGATGCCATCAAGATATCCCTGTAACCATGTCGTCTTTGAGGATTAGGAGCTTATACCCTTTATGTAATAAAACCACTAGTCGCGAAGTTTAGTCTTTGTGTGATATGTGAACCTTTATTGTGCAAGTTGGTTTATCATTATGCATATGTTTGATTTGGATCTTTGTAATGATTGTTAAGAGTTAGTGAGTAGATAGTTGGGGTAGTGTTGTCGACCTCTTACCCTTGTGTTCTCTCAATCTATCCTAAATCCATCAATGAAGTCTCATATCAAGCTGTGCTTTAAGGCCATCTCCCTCTTTCTCATGCCACCTTTGTTAAACATCAGATGTCAAGCAGAAGAAATGATGATGTGCAACTTTTCTCTCAAGAACCAAGCCTGTCATATTCTACCAACTCCCTGGTGAAGATTAACACTCCTAGTGAAGAATGTTACAATGGTAAACAAAATGGGCGTGATATGGATAACTGCATTGAGAATCATGATTCGAGCAATCAGAATCAAAATCAACCACATCAGCAACAGTTACAAAAAGGTTCGTAAGAAACATGCAAAAAGAAATAAAGCAAAAAGGAATTGTATCCAAGGGAGGTTGAACCAGGTGGATATAAGTACCACTTACAGAGCTCAAGAGGTCATATATGGTTTGTTACCAGTAAACTCAGTCAATGCCATGGTTTTGTTTGATCCCAAAGCTTTGCATTCATTCATCTCAAGCGAATTTGTTGAAAGTCATAGTATACCTATGTTTCCAATGAGGAAACCCGTGATAGTTAACTCTTCAAGAGGAGAAATGAAAGCAAACCGAATGTGTCCGAAGGTCAGACTAGATATAAAGGGAGTAAACTTTGTGGCAAACCTTATAGTTTTGAAGATAACTGAGATCGATGTTATCCTTGGAATGGGATGGCTATCTGCTTGTGATGGAGTAAATAACTATGCTCAATGTTCGGTACTTCTAACAATCCCGTCAGGAGAAAGAATTGAATATCAAGGAATTCAACCTCTACCTCAGGAATATGAAGTTGACCTAGAGGAAAGTGTGAACCTAGAAAGTAATAATATGAACTGTGAGACTTCAGATGTTCTTAAGGAGGAACAAACACCCTTGAAGAGAGCTAAATACAACAGGTGACTTCACATGTGATGAGTAACCAATCAGAAGAAGATGCAACTTGGGAAAAACAAGGATCAAATGAAGACAAAGTTCCTTACCTTTTTGAAGCGTAGCAAAATCACAGTGAGGTCAAAATAGTCGTTAGTCAAGAAGGACAATAATACCCATGGTGTCATATGAAGTTCGACTATGTTTTTGAGTTCAGTGTTTTGTTGGCAAGTCAGTTGTAACTCTTGTTTTAAGGGGGGTAGCCGTTCAGTCGAACCTCCGTGGTATCGAGTATAAAAGACCTGTCATGAGTCGCTTGTCAAGTTGGTTTACTAGTGAAGATGTTGAAATGTCTAATCAAGTTCTCTTTTCCATCTTTCCAAAATCCTTTATTGTTCTCTTCATGCCAAGTCTCTTCGAATCTCGAGGACGAGATTCTTTTAAGGGGGGTAGGTTTGTGACACCCTGAAAATCGCATTCGGAAAAATAGATTTTAATATGGCTTTATTTATTTATTTTTCATGAAACATATAGGTCAATAATAATTTTTGGAGAAATAATAAAATAAGTTGGGGCTTAGAAACATTTTTGTTGCATTCATGCTGGAGCATAATATTTTGTTTGAGTGCAGGAATAGTGTTGTGTGGTTTGAATTCAAACTTGGTTTGAATTTGAACAAGTTTTGGCTTTAAAATAAAAAGAAAAGCTCTTTCTTTTCTCTCCTCCCTCCCCTCACCCTTTCGGCCCAACCAACATGGCAGCCCAGCCCGTGCCCCCTCTCCCCTCCCCCTCCCCCGGCCTAGCTTGGCCCAGCCCCGCTCCCCTTCTTCCGCAACCGCGCCGGCCGGCTTGGCCCGCACGCTCGCGCCAGCCCAGCTCCGCGCAGCCCGGCTCCCACTCGCCTCGCTCCCAGTCTCCCCTGCACGCGCTCTCGGCCCAGCGTCTCCGCCGCGGCCCGCTCACGCGCGTACAGCGCCTGCCCGCGCCCACGCCTTGCTGCTGACAGCCCAGCCCCACACGCCAGCCACACTGCCACCCCGGGCCCGCTCGTCAGCGCCCTGAACCCTTCCCCTTCCTCGCGCCCGCTCGGCATCCCACCGCCGCGCCACCTCCCCTCCTGCAACGGCCCGGTAGTGGCCATTATGGCCACTACGCCGTCGATCGAGCTCGGTGGAGCTCTTGCGCCCCTTCGCCATCCTCCCCGAGCCCTATATAAGGCAGGACAGAGCCTCTCGTTCTCCCCCTCACCCTCACCACTCACGCCTCTCAACCCGCCGCCGCTGCAGAGCTCGCCAGCCGCCCTAGCGCCCCCCCCCGAGTGCCCTCGAGCGACGTTGTGCTCGCCCATGGTGCCCTGGTGCCCTCCCCTCGCTCTTTTGCGCGCGCACGAGATCGCCCGAGCGTTTTACCCCTCGCAGATCCCACTGCCGTCGAACTCCACTGAGGTGAGCCTCCCCACCCAAGCCGAGCCTGCCATCACACTCGTCGTCGCCTCCGCTTCGATCTGGTGTAGTTTGCAACGCCAGCCGAGGTCGGGAGCGCCGAGACGGCGAGCTCCCGAGCGCCCCCGTGGCGCTCCGCCGTGCCCCAGTGGCGGCGCCGCCGCTCCCGCCGCCGCTAGCGCTCGCCGAGCCCTCCTGCGCCGTCCGATCGACGTGGACGGCCAGGATTAGATCCTGAACCCGAATCGGTATGCGCTGGGTCCAAGGCCCCGTGGACCAGCGGCCCCGCGCGCGGTCCACCGCCAGCTGGTGGACCGGCCAATCGCTTCGCGCCGCGTGACGCCGTGTCGGCGCCAGCGCGGCAGCCACCGCCATTTTTGCAGAAAAGCCCTTGCACTTCTGCGAAATCAACCCGCAGTCCGTCGCAGTTCAAAATGATTTAATTTAAGTCATGTTTCTTTCGCTTTAACCCCTGAGTTTTCTGGTTTTAGAACCCGCCATCCAAACCCCGCGGTTTTGAGTGCTAGCCCTTCTGGTCTATAGTTAATTACGCATAGGCCCTCGGTTTTCACGAGTTAGCCCCCGGAAAATGAGTTTTATTTACAAAAGTGCCCCTAAAACTTGTTTTCTTTATAACTTTCTCGTTTTTAGTCCGATTAGAGTGATCTTTATGTTCATGTGATCATATCGACGAGTAGAATAGTTTTATATATGTTTCTCTACCTATTTTTGATGCTTGGTGTACTGTTCTAATAGAAGTATATTTTATTTGCATGTGATGATTGGAATGGATGTTTGTGTGGTGCCTTTGACCCCGTTTAGAGTTCAAGTTGTTCAAGGTTTTCAAGAAGAAGATCTCTGAAGAAGTGAAACCATCGACCCAAGTTATTGGAAGGCAAGTATAACCTACGGTTTCCTTGTTACCTATTAAATGCAAGACCCAGTAATCATTATGCATGTGTCTAATATGATGAACCGTAGGACCATACTAGTTTCCTTGAACTGTATACCTTGTACCTATGGGAGGGTTTTTGCATAATATGAATTAGAAATGCTATGCGCTATATAAAAGCTAAATGTTTAATATTGATTAATTACTATGGAACAAGTGTTAAAAGAGGCTTTTAACCACATTTAGGGCACTGGAGCCTGATGTTCGCTCAGTGACCCACCCCAGGAACTATCTTTTAAAGCGGCCACCCGGGAGATCCTGTGCAACCTTGGGTATTATATGGCTCTGATCTTAGTTGTGTAACTAGACTTTCTCGAGCTTGTAGTAGTTACCGAAAGGCGCTAGAGGGGGGAACTGGTTTAAAGAATGGCTTCCTTGCCTGTCAAGATGTGTACTGGTCGGCTGTCAGGTGTGCCATCTTGAAGGGGGCCTCCATTCGCCTGGACGCCTAAACCTTGCGGCTACTACTTGTTAGGGTAGCTAGTGAAAGGCTACGTAGTGAAACCCTGCCGTACTTCCATAGAGGAGGTAATGTGGGCCTTGCAAACCCTGGCATATGGGAATCACGGCCTAAGGTGAAAGTGTACAACCTCTGCAGAGTGTAAACCTGATATATCAGTCGTGCTCACGGATACGAGCGGCTCGGATCCTTTTTAAGTGGTTCATGGTGGGGTATGTTGGTGGTTTGTGGCTTACCTCTTTTTAACATAATGATGATCATACACTATGGGACAACAGGGTTCATACATCTAGTAATATAAGGTGAGTATAAAATATGTTCAACTTAAAATGCTAACCGCAGTTAACCGAATCAAGCCTTTGAGCCTTGCATCCCCGTAGTTGTACTTGCTGAGCATGGTGAGCTGACGCTTGTCGTTGGTTCACATAAAAATCCCGGATGGGTACCAGATGGTGGATTCAAGTGAAGAGTCACAGAAGATGTTCCAAGAGTTCTAGGCGGGTGTTCCCCCAGTCAACCGTCCCTGTGGAGTTTGGAGTCCTGAAGAGTAGTTTCCGCTCTGCATTGTTTTAAGTGTAAGCCTTGTTGTATCTATGTTTCGATATATAATAAAGCATTGTCTTTGGAAAAATTCCATATTTGTTGCTATATGTGTCTTGTGGACTTTCTGGGCACACATATAGTGGTCACTTGGAATTCTTCGGAAATCCGGGTGTTACAGGTTTGAAACAAGCCCCGAGAGCATGGTATGATCGTTTGAAAAAAAATTTACTCTCCAAGGGTTTCAAAATGGGACGGGTTGATAGAACTTTGTTTCTCCTCAAGCAAGGCAACGATACCCTGTTAGTCCAGATTTACGTGGATGACATCATCTTTGGTGGCTCTTCTCATGCGCTTGTTACAAAGTTTTCAGATACTATGAGCAGGGAGTTCGAGATGAGTATGATGGGCGAGTTGACTTTCTTCCTCGGGTTGCAAATTAAGCAAACCCGAGACGGGACTTTTGTGCATCAAGAAAAGTACACGAAGGATATCCTGAAGAAATTCGACATGGGCGAGGCCAAGCCTCTTACGACGCCCATGCCGATGACTGCGGCAATGGACGCGGACCAGGACGGAGAGCCGGTTGACCAGAAGGAGTACAGAAGCATGATTGACTCGCTTCTGTACCTGACGGCAACGAGGCCAGATATACAGTTCTCTGTGTGTCTGTGCGCTCGTTTTCAGGCGTCCCCTCGGACTTCCCACAAGCAAGCAGTCAAACGCATCATGAGGTACCTCTGATACACTCCTGAGTTCGTACTTTGGTACTCTTCTTCTTCGACTCTTTCGCTCTGTGGTTATTCCGATGCGGATTTTGCCGGCTGTCGGCTTGAGCGCAAGTCTACTTCTGGGACTTGTCAGTTTCTTGGCTCTTCTTTGGTTTCGTGGTCTTCTTGCAAGCAGTCGAACGTAGCCCAGTCTACTACTGAAGCCGAGTATGTTGCTGCTGCTTCTTGTGCTTCGCAGCTTTTATGGATGGTTGCTACATTGCGTGATTTTGGTCTAGATTTCAGTCGGGTTCCTTTACTTTGCGACAGCACTTTTGCCATTAGTGTAGCAAAGAACCCTGTTCTTCACTCCCAGACCAAGCACATCGATGTTCGCTTTCACTTTCTTCGTGATCACTATGAGAAAGGCGACATTGATCTTAGGCATGTAGACACCCATAACCAGGTTGCGGATATTTTCACCAAGCCTTTGGATCTCTCAACTTTTGCTAGGTTGAGAGGTGAGCTTGGTGTATGTTTCCCCTTTTAGATGGGGGAAACATTTTGCCTATTGTACTATAATCTGACTTTCTGATCCTTTTTTGTTTTTGGGTCTTGAGTCTTTCTGTTTTTGCTTTGGCTCTGATTCTGACTTCATCATACATACATCTTTTTATTTCAAGCTTCATGTCTATATTCCTTAAAATGAATTTATGCTCTGATTAGTGTATGCTTCGATGATATCTAGTGATGCTTGTAGCTTAGGCTCTCTTTGATCACTGTTATTTTTTGTGAGCTAAGCTAATTTTTCAGAATGATGAACATGCTCAATGAACTTAAAACTGGAAACATGTTCACCATTGAGATTTGCAACTAGCATGTGTAGGATGTGTTGAGGTCACTTGAGCTACTTCATATATGCTAGGTTGCTATGTCTCTAGTTCTGAGTCAGTCACTTGCTTGAATTGTTCATATTCTGCTTAAAATAAACCAAGTTTTAGTGAATTGAAAAGATCGAGATGGGATTGCTTTGTCAGCACATCACGGTATCAAGACTGTTTCTCATAGCACCTTGAGTTAAACTTGAGCCGTGTAGTGTAAGACCGAAACCGATGCTTTAAGCTCCTGATTGCATATGCATAGGCTTAGCACGGTTGGAAAGTTAGGCAATGACAAGCTTTCAACCTCTCGCAATCACATGCTAAATTTAAACTTGTGTAAAAACCGCTGCAAATATCTCCGATAAAATCTAATAACACAAGTTTATGTTTCACTCTATAGCATAATGGTTGAACTTTGCTAGGGGTAGTTCACCTTACATACATGTTTAGCACTTGTTTGACTTCCTGTCTATATATGCTTAGTGCTAATTTGATGGTGAACCCCCTTTCTGAATGGCTTTAAACTTCTCACTAGGCTTATGCATTCATATCTTGTATTCGGTGATCAGTTTGAGCCTTTGCTAGCATTTGTGTATGATGCTTTGTAGTCGGGTCAGCACTCATTAGAGCATTCTTTGTGGATACATGGGTGTATGCCGAGTCTCTGAGAGATGAGTGATTGTCAACGGGTTTGATCGCAGGGTCTTTGGCTTGTGTTGTGCAGGTGTCGAGCACGGAAACAGTGATCGAGGGCAAGGTGAAGGTCAAGTTGAGACGGGTCGTGCCGACGGACCGGGTGCGGTGAAGGATGGGCGTGCCGTGCGGCGGACGTGCCATGCCGATGAACCGAGCGGTGAAGGGCGGACGTGAGGCTTGGACTGAGGGACCAGAGTGCCTGAGGATCAGCTGTGGTGGCTGGCAGCCTGGGACAGCGACAAGTGAAGACTTGCGGGGCACGGTGTTGCTCGGGTCGAGGACCTGGGGACACGTGTCGGTGGACGGGGTGCACGGGCGGTGCATCCCCTCTACAGCTTCGGTTTGGTGGTAGAGCCAGAGAAAAACCATCAGATGGACGGTTTCCAGGTTTGAGCCTCAAAACCTGGGTGCTGAGGGTTTCCGAGTTTGGCCACAAAACTCGGGCTGAGGACGGTTTCTAGGTTTGGGCCTCAAAACCTGGGCGCTGCGGGTTTCTGAGTTTGGGCCACAAAACTCAGGCGTTGGACTTGGAGGTTGGTTTCCCGGTTTGGGCCTCAAAACCGGGGGATAGCTGGAAAAGGCTGGTTTCCCGGTTTGGGCCACAAAACCGGGGGTGCAGAGCGAGGGCGGCACGTGGCGGCAATCGGAAGGTTGCGTGGAGGCAACACAGACGAGTTGTGCGGGCGTGGCCGTCGGATACACCTACCACCGAGTTGGTCCAGAATAACCCTAGGGTTTAGCTGGTTCGCTCTGTAATTAGAATAGAGAGGGGTAGAGTAGGAATTGTACTTAGACTAGAATTAGGATAAGTAGTCGGGGAGACACCCTCCTCCCCCTATCTCAGTTAGTCATCTCAGTCATTTGCTCTTTCGACTTAGGGTTTCCTGCTCTCCCATCCCCTGCTATAGCTAGCTGAGATCCGCAGAGAGACTTGCCTCTGTGTACTGTTGATTGTGAGGAAGTGAGACCGTAATCTCACGATTGCAGTGCAGATCGATGACTTGATTCGTGTTCTTCGCGTTCTTCGTTTCTTCATGATTTTCCCGTCACTCGATCTCTCTCTCCCGTGCGTCTTTGCGAAATCCGTTTGAATCAACTTGTTCGTATTTGAAAGGAGATCGTTTCCATCGCAGGAATTCATCTATCTCCCTACGAGCAAGTAGATCGAGTTGATTTCGTTTTCGTGGCGCTTTTTCGGTTCATCCTCCTCCCCTTTTGATTTCCCGGTGATTGACTCGATTTGAGCGGATGATTTCTTGGGGATAGTCTCCTAACTACTCCGTGATCATCCTCTCCAAGTTTGGGAACGTGGGATTTTGATTTGAATCGATTTGGAGAAGATTTGGGAGAAGGGCGATCAAAATCGCCCTCCCTGTGTGACCGCGGACAGTCCGCCACTCAGGGCGCGGACAGTCCGCGAGTCGGGGACGAGCCAGACCAGTGGCACTGTTCTTCGGCTGAGTTGCCTTTTGTTTGAACGGCGGACAGTCCGCAGTTCAAAGCCCCGGACAGTCCGGGAACGTCCAGGGACTTTGCAGCAACCTTGCTGTTTGGCAAGTTTTGCCGGCGGACAGTCCGCCACTCGCCCGCGGACAGTCCGGCACTACCGCGGACAGTCCGGGATTTGGCTGTTTGCTCCGGTTTGGTGCGTTTGCTCTCCCGGCTTGTTTGCTTGGTTTCCGGACCTCTCGTTTGGCCCTGTAGTTGACCAAGGAACCTCTCTAGGTATCTTTGCTACTTGTTAGCATAGGTATTTAGGAGTTTCTCGACGTAGCCATCTATCTACGTCCGGGACTTGGTTTTTGGGGTTGTGTTCGAGCCGGAGCTTTTGGCATTTGGTTTGCTATCTTCTTGTGGTGCCTCGCTGTGATCCTAGGGATCATCCACCCTCTTCCAAGGGTCGTGGGCATCACGATTTCTATCGCAGTTTCTCGGGGTTGATTTTGGGACATTTGGCCAAAGTTTCGAGAGAAATTTTTGAGCTCCCATTCACCCCCCCCTCTGGTCGCCTTGTTAGTGCTTTCTCGGTCCTTCAATTGGTATCGGAGCGGGTTAAGGATCTTCCACCTTAGCCGGTTCCAGATCCACAGAAGGCGACATGGATCGCGGCGTGGGCAAACCGCCATTTTTCGATGGGACGAACTATGCGTATTGGAAGATACGCATGTCGGCCTATCTGTAGAGTTTGGGTGCTTCCATCAATCTACGTTCGGGACTTGGTTTTTGGGGTTGTGTTCGAGCCGGAACTTTTGGAGTTTGGTTTGCTTCTTCTTGGTGGTGCTTCGCTATGATCCTAGGGATCATCCACCCTCTTCCAAGGGTCGTGAGCATCACGCTTTGGGTCCGTGCTTTTCAGGGTTGAATTTGGAACACTCGGCCAAAGTTTCGAAAGAAATTTGATTGGCTCCCATTCACCCCCCCTCTGGTCGCCTTGCTTGTGCATTCTCGGTCCTTCAATTGGTATCGGAGAGGGTTAAGGATCTTCCACCTTAGCCGGTTCCAGATCCACAGAAGGCGACATGGATCGCGGCGTGGGCAAACCGCCGTTCTTTGATGGGACGAACTATGTGTATTGGAAGATACGCATGTCGGCCTATCTTCAGAGCATGGGCTCTTCTGTTTGGGAGATTTGCAACAGGGACGATTACGTTGTCTTGGCTGCTCGTGTCACTCAGCTCCAGATCGATGAGCACAAGGGCAATAGCCGGGCACGTAACGCCTTGTTCTCCTGTTTGAGCATGGGTGAGTTTGATCGCGTTTCTCACCTCTCTACGGCTCGGGAGATTTGGGCCACCCTCATGCGCTTTCATGAGGGCACCTCTCAAGTCAAAACCCGACTCTACGAGTCGTTCAAGAGAGAGTATGAGAACTTTCGACATCAGCCTGGCGAGAGCATAGAAAGTTTATTCGCTCGCTTTCAGGTGATTGTCAACAGGATGAGGGCTAACAAGGAGCAGTTGCCTTTCGACGATCATGAGAGAGCTTTGAAGCTTTTGCATACTCTTGATCGGTCGGTGTGGGATTCCAAGGTTCAGACGATCATCGAATCGCCTAACTATGAGACCCTCACGTGCGACGAGCTCTTCAGTAAGCTCAAGTCCAGTGAGATTGATGCCATGGCGAGGGCTTCTTATGAGAATCCTTCCGGCCCGACTATGGCTTTGGTTTCTGGTTCTTCCGCTAACCCCTCTGCTGGCTTTGCGCTTTCATCTCTCTTTTCTGTCACAGAGGATCAGCCGGAGTCTTTGGGAGACAAGGAGTTGGCTTTGCTTGCCAACCGGTTCACGCGGTTCCACAACAACCGCATGAACCGTCGCCGCGGAGGAGGACGCTCAGGATGCTATGAGTGCGGCGATCCCGACCACTTCATCGCCAACTGCCCCAAGAAGAACAAGCATTCGGGGAAGGGCGATCATGGGCACAAGTACGACTCCAAGCGCAAGGAGAAGCACGTCCCCCCAAGGCGCAAGAAGAGGGGCGGCTTCGACAAAGAGTACATCAAGAAGAAGTACTTGGAGAAGGCCAGGCTGAGCAGCGTGCGTTCTTCGCCACGCTCAGCGACGTCGACGGCTCGGATGACGACTCCGCTTCCTCAAGCGACGATGAGTCCGAGAAGATGAAGAAGATCGAGGACAAGCTCAACGGTCTCTGCTTCTTCGCCGACGACGACGGCTTCTGCACCATGGAGCTTGGTGATGAGGTCGGAGGCGAGCTGGAGCACACCCCTCGGAACAACGACGACGACGACGACACCTCTCAGGTATCTCTCACCTACGACGACCTTTCCGCTGAGGTTGAGAAACTTACTGCTGCCCTCCTTAGCCAAGATAAACTGCTTAGGCGTGTTGCTAGAGAGCGCAAGGAGTTTAGGCAGAAGTGGGAGGACACGGTGAAGGAGCTTGAGTTCGCTCGGTCCACCGTGGTTGTGTCGGAGGAGAGTGAGTGTGAGTCGTGCACCAAGCACATGACTGATCTTCTCACTTTGAGGAGCAAGTATGCTGCTTTGGTTGGAGAGGTGGATGAGCTCCGTGCTAGGCCGCAGCTGTTGGGTGCATGCAAGACTTGTCCTGTCTTGCAATCCGAGTTAGCAGAGAAGAATGCCAAGATTGAGTCTTTAGAGAAGGCCAACTCGGGTAGCACTTGTGTCACGAGGTGTGCTTTGTGTGAGGGCTTGGAGAAGGAGATTGCGAATGTCAAGCATGGCAAGATGCAAACCGAGGAGGAAAACACATACCTTCGGACCATCTTGTCATGGGTCTCTTGTAGTGAGCCGCAGCTCGGGATGATGATCTCCCAATTTAAGCGAGCTGCTGGAGGTCCTGGTGTAGGTTTTGCTCCGGGTGTTGATCTTTCTGCTTTTGGGAAGATTGGAGAGTCAAGTGGTCTGAACCCGAGTGAGAAGCCCAATTCCACCACTACTCCCAAACTTACCAAGCTTCCACCCAAGGAGCCACCTAAGCCTACCACCAAGGATGGGGTATTTGAGGAACCCTCGAGAGCTCCACCCAAGAACCAAGTGTGGCATCCCAAACCCAATCATCTAAAGAACAAGTTGGATACAATGCCACCTATCCAGGAGGAGTTGCCTCAAAAGGGCAAAGTGATCCACACCCACAGCCATGAGTACCAACAACCCCCTTTGCGTGTGGTGAGGTATCATTGTGATTTCTGTGGGAGAGATGGACACTTGAACGAGTTCTGCTTTAGGCGCAAGAGAGAGGCACGCCGTGCTCGGGAGATGGACAACCCGGACATGTACCACCCTTTCCATGGTGTGCATGTGCCGAATGTCCAGAGGAGAGCTGCTAGGCCCGGAGGTCAAGTTCCCAGGCCTAGGGATAGGAGAGCTCCGAGGAGAGATGCTAGGCCTAGAGGCACAGTGCCTCAAGTTGCTAGGCCTAGGCCTCGTAGAGAGCGTGCCCGGCGGGAGCCTGCAGTTGTAGGCCATGGACCCCGTGGCGGAGGCTTTGTAGTTGAGCGTTTTCCTCCACCGCGTTTTGAGTATCGCGATGGACGCTCCTTCCTTAGCGGACCACGTTTTCCTCTACGTGGTGATCGCTCCTCTCTTAGACGTGCTAGGAATGGTTTTTCTGCTGACCGTTCTTTTGAGCAGCCGACCCAACACTGGTATTCTTCCTACTTCACTAACCCCAGTGTTGGACCGTATGCTCACCCTATGTCTTTTTATTGATGTAGGTAAAACGGTTGGAGGACATTTGGTTGGTGGATTCCGGTTGCTCGAGGCACATCACCGGAAACGCCAAGTGGTTCTCCAGCCTTAGCCCTGTCGCCGGAAAGGAGTACATAACCTTCGGCGACAATAGTAAAGGTAAGGTATTGTCTCGCGGGTCGGTGCGAGTTAATGAGCACTTTGTGTTGCGCGATGTTGCTCTTGTTTCTAACTTGCATTTTAATCTTCTTTCTGTTTCGCAACTTTTTGATGACGACTATGAGATTCGTTTTAAACCGAATCTCAGTCGTATTTTGGATCCTCAGGGCAATCTTGTGTGTTTGATTTCGCCCTTTGGAAAAGTCTTCCATGCGGATTTCTCGGAGTCTTTTGGCACTTCTCGTTGTCTTGTGGCTGGACCTTCCTCCTCCGATCTTTGGAAGTGGCATAGGAGACTTGGACATTTGATCTTCGACTTGCTTGCAAGGATTAGTTCACTTGGACTAATCCGAGGATTGCCCAAGTTGCATATGGAGAAGGATCTTGTTTGCCACTCGTGTAGACACGGGAAGATGGTCGCTGCTCCCCACCATCCAGTGACTCAGGTCATGACCAAGCGCCCTGGAGAGCTTTTGCTCATGGACCTTGTTGGTCCGGCTCGGGTGAGCTCGGTTGGAGGGAAGTGGTATGTGCTTGTTGTTGTTGATGACTTTTCGAGATATTCATGGGTCTTCTTTTTAGCTGAGAAGACCGAGACTTTCTCCTTTGCTCGCAATCTGATTTTGCGTCTTCAGAACGAGTTCCCTTTGAACTCGATGCGGGCAATTAGGAGTGATAATGGTTCCGAATTCAAGAATTCGGATTTTGAAAAGTTTTGTAACTCTTTGGGTTTGGAGCACCAGTTTTCTTCCCCTTACACACCGCCTCAAAATGGTGTTGTAGAGAGGAAGAATCGGACCCTTGTTGAGATGGCCCGGACGATGCTCGATGAGCATAGGACTCCTAGGCGTTATTGGGCCGAAGCTATGAACACTGCGTGCTACATTTTCAATCACATTTTTCTGAGAGCGTTCTTGAAAAAGACTTCTTATGAGTTGCGTTTTGGTAGACAGCCCAAAGTGAGTTATTTTAGAGTCTTCGGTTGCCATTGTTTTATATTGAAGAAAGGCAACCTGGACAAATTTGAGTCTCGTTCTTCTGACGGTGTATTTTTGGGTTATGGCACTCACACTCGCGCATATCGTGTACTTAACCTTGATACTAACCGAGTCATGGAGACATCAGATGTCACCTTCGACGAGACTCTCGTTTGTCCTTCTTCTCGTTTTGAGCGTGCAGGTGATCATGAGGTTGGTGAGCCTCTTTTCGATGATGAGGACGAGGGTGCTGAAGGTATGGATGATCCAGCACCCCCTCCACCTGCCGTGCCGCAAAGAGCGGCTTCTACGACGACTCACGGCCCCGACACCTCTTCCTCCTGGGGGCCGTGGGATCCGCCACCCCGAGCGGTACCATTTGTACCCGGGGAGGCACCAGCTGCTGTTGAGGGGGAGGCTACTTCAGCCCGGGAGGCGCCATGACACATTCAGCGCCAGCACCCGCCTCAGCAGATGATCGGCAGCATCGACGAATGGGTTACTCGGTCCAGGTCACAGCACATCTCTCACTTCGCTCATTCTGCTTTTGTTGCTAATTTTGAGCCCCGAGATGTTGGACACGCTTTGACGGATCCGGATTGGGTCAATGCCATGCATGAGGAGTTAGAAAACTTTGAGAGAAATCGGGTTTGGGTTCTAGTTCCTCCTCCTCCTAACTGTAATCCTATTGGGACAAAATGGGTTTTCAAAAATAAACAAGGAGAGGACGGCCACATTGTGAGGAACAAAGCGCGTCTTGTGGCCAAGGGTTATAGTCAGAAGGAGGGGATAGACTTTGAGGAGACTTTTGCTCCTGTAGCTCGTTTGGAGGCTATTAGGATACTCTTGGCTTTTGCTGCATCCAAAGGTTTTAAACTCTTTCAAATGGATGTCAAGAGTGCCTTCTTAAACGGCTACATAGAAGAAGAAGTGTATGTTGAGCAACCCTCCGGTTTTGAAAATCCCAAGTTTCCAAACCATGTTTTTAAACTTCACAAAGCTTTATATGGTTTGAAACAAGCCCCTAGAGCCTGGTATGATAGATTGAAAACCTTTTTGCTTGCTAAGGGTTTTAAAATGGGATGTGTAGATAAAACGCTCTTTCTCCTCAAGCAAGGCAAAGACACTCTCTTGGTCTAGATTTACGTGGATGATATCATTTTCGGTGGTTCTTCTCACGCTTTGGTTGCCAAGTTTGCAGATATTATGAGCAGGGAGTTCGAGATGAGCATGATGGGCGAGCTGACATTCTTTCTCGGGTTGCAAATTAAGCAATCCCGAGAGGGGACGTTTGTGCACCAGGGCAAGTACACCAAGGACTTGCTGAAGCGGTTCGATATGGGTGAGGCCAAGCCTCTTCCAACACCCATGTCGACGATGACTGCCCTGGATGCGGATGTGGATGGAGAAGCAGTGGACCAGAAGGAGTACCGAAGCATGATCGGGTCGCTACTCTACCTGACGGCGACACGTCCGGACATCCAGTTCGCGGTGTGTCTGTGTGCGCGCTTTCAGGCGTCGCCGCGCACATCTCATCGTCAGGCAGTGAAGCGCATATTCAGGTACCTTCATTTCTCACCTGAGTTTGGGATTTGGTATTCTGCTTCCTCCACCCTCTCCCTTTGCGGTTATTCGGATGCCGATTTTGCTGGTTGCCGTATTGAGCACAAGTCCACTTCTGGGACTTGCCAATTTATTGGTTCTTCTCTTGTTTCGTGGTCTTCTCGCAAGCAGTCTAGTGTCGCTCAGTCCACTACAGAGGCTGAAGATGTTGCTGCGGATAGCTGCTGTTCCCAGTTGCTTTGGATGATGGCCACTTTGCGTGATTTTGGTCTGAGCTTTACTCGCGTGCCTTTGCTTTGTGACAGCACGAGTGCCATTAGCGTTGCTAAGAACCCCGTGCTTCACTCGAAGACCAAACACATTGATGTGCGCTTTCATTTCTTGCGAGACCACCAGGAGAAGGGTGATATCGACCTTCGCCATGTCGATACTCATCATCAACTGGCTGATATTTTCACCAAGCCTTTAGACGAATCAACCTTTAATCGGTTGAGGGGTGAGCTTGGTGTGTGTTTCCCCTTTTAGATGGGGGAAACAATTTTGGATCTTGTATAGTAGACTGACTTTCTTTTGTTTGTTTTTCTTTTCTCTTGCATTTTAGCATACGCATTTACATTCTGAGCTTCATGTCTATAATCACTAGAATGTAACTATGCTCTATGTAGTATGCTCCGATGCTTATGTTGATGCTTGTAGCTTATGCTCTTTCTGATCACTAGTACATGTTGTGAGCTGAGCTATTTTTGAAATGGTGAATTTGCTTAAAAACTTAAAATCTGAAAATGTTCACCATTGAGATATGCAACTAGCATGTGTAGGATGTGTTGAGTTCACTCGTGCTTTTCATATATGCTAGGTTGCTATGTCTCTAGTTCTGAGTCATTCACTTGCTTGGTCTGTTCATATCTTGCTTAAAATTTGAACCAAGTCTTAGTGAATTGAAAAGATCGAGATGGGACTGCTTGTCAACACATCACGGTATCGAGACAGTTTCTCATTGCACTTTGAGTTAAACTTGAGCCGTGTAGTGTATGACCGAAACCGCAGCTTTAAGCTTCTGATTGCTTCGGCATAGGCTTCGCTCGGTTGAAAAGTTAGGCAATGACAAGCTGTCAACCTCTCACAATCACATGCTAATAATTGAACTTGTGAAATTTTCACCGCTGCAACTCCGATATTAATTTGAAATCACAAGTGTCTGTTTCATTCCTATGCATGATGATTGAACTTTGCTAGGGGTAGTTCACCTTGTATACATGTTTAGCATTCGTTTGGATTCCTATCTATACATGTGTAGTGCTATTTTGATGGTGACTTCCTTTTTGGCTAAAAACTGCTCACATGCTCATATGTTCATATTTCGTATGTGTGATCAGTTTGAGCCTTTGCTATTTGAGTGCCTAGTTGAGTCATTGGAGTTCTACTGTTTAGAACATCTTTGCACTCTTGTGAATATATGCCTGAAGCTACTAACTTGCATTTCTGACTTCATATGCATGTTGGAAGGGGGCGTTTCTTGCCTTGATGTCTTTCTTGATAAGTGCATTTTCAACTAAGGGGGAGAGTTTTTGCAAATCATATACTCCTGGATGTTCAACTAAGGGGAGTTTTCCTAGTTGCTTGCACTTGTCGAGGGGGAGTTTGCTAGTTGTGTTGAGCCATCATATACTCCTGGATGTTCAACTAAGGGGAGTTTTCCTAGTTGCTTGCACTTGTCGAGGGGGCTAAGGGGAGTTTTCCTAGTTGCTTGCACTTGTCGAGGGGGAGTTTGCTAGTTGTGTTGAGCCATCATATACTCCTGGATGTTCAACTAAGGGGAGTTTTCCTAGTTGCTTGCACTTGTCGAGGGGGAGTTTGCTAGTTGTGTTGAGCCTTTGCCTCTATCTTGAGGGACTAGCAAACATTTTCAGGGTTTTTGGTTTTTCAATCGATTGGATCTCTTTTGGTTTGGAGTCATTCCAATTGGTTCGGAGCATGTTTTGGCCGAAAGGCATTGGTTTTGAGCTTTCTGTGCTAGTTGTGTTGAGCCTCTGTGCCTCTATCTTGAGGGACTAGCATTTTGCTTCGATTTTCATTCGGCTTCAATTGGTTTTGAGCTCTTTTCTCTGGAGTTTCCAATTGGTATCTGCTAGCGGTGTTGAGCCTGTTCTACCTCTTCTTGAGGGCTAGCTTTGCTTTGCTTGGTTGCGTCGAGTCGTTGCCCATGTCTTTGGGGACCAAGTTGTTTTGCTTCTTCCACTTGACCTTCTTCGGCTTTGCTAGGCCTTTGGGTCATTTGGTCTAATTCTCTCTTCTTCTTCCTTCCTTCTTTCTTCTTTTCATTATGATTTGTGTGAGTAGTTGACAATGCACTCATCAAGGGGGAGATTGCGGATACTTGGGTGTATGCCGAGTCTCTGAGTGATGAGTGATTGTCAACGGGTTTGATCGCAGGGTCTTTGGCTTGTGTTGTGCAGGTGTCGAGCACGGAGACAGTGATCGAGGGCAAGGTGAAGGTCAAGTTGAGACGGGTCATGCAGACGGACCGGGTGCGGTGAAGGATGGGCGTGTCGTGCGACGGACGTGCCATGCCGATGAAGCGAGCGGTGAAGGGCAGATGTGAGGCTTGGACTGAGGGACCAATGTGCCTGAGGATCAGCTGTGGTGGCTGGCAGCCTGGGACAGCGACAAGTGAAGACTTGCGGGGCACGGTGTTGCTCGGGTCGAGGACCTGGGGACACGTGTCGGTGGACGGGGTGCACGGGCGGTGCATCCCCTCTACAGCTTCGGTTTGGTGGTAGAGCCAGAGAAAAACCATCAGATGGACGGTTTCCAGGTTTGGGCCTCAAAACCTGGGTGCTGAGGGTTTCCGAGTTTGGCCACAAAACTCGGGCTGAGGACGGTTTCCAGGTTTGGGCCTCAAAACCTGGGCGCTGCGGGTTTCTAAGTTTGGGCCACAAAACTCAGGCGTTGGACTTGGAGGCTGGTTTCCCGGTTTGGGCCTCAAAACCGGGGGATAGCTGGAAAAGGCTGGTTTCCCGGTTTGGGCCAAAAAACCGGGGGTGCAGAGCGAGGGCGGCACGTGGCGGCAATCGGAAGGTTGCGTGGAGGCAACGCGGACGAGTTGTGCGGGCGTGGCCGTTGGATACACCTACCACCGAGTTGGTCCAGAATAACCCAAGGGTTTAGCTGGTTCGCTCTGTAATTAGATTAGAGAGGGGTAGAGTAGGAATTGTACTTAGACTAGAATTAGGATAAGTAGTCGGGGAGACACCCTCCTCCCCTCATCTCAGTTAGTCATCTCAGTCATTTGCTCTTTCGACTTACGGTTTCCTGCTCTCCCATCCCCTGCTATAGCTAGCTGAGATCCGCAGAGAGACTTGCCTCGGTGTACTGTTGATTGTGAGGAAGTGAGACCGTAATCTCACGATTGCAGTGCAGATCGATGACTTGATTTGTGTTTTGATTCGTGTTCTTCGTGTTCTTCATTTCTTCACGATTTTCCCGTCACTCGATCTATCTCTCCCGTGCGTCTTTGCGAAATCCGTTTGAATCAACTTGTTCGTATTTGAAAGGAGATCGTTTCCACCGAAGGAATTCATCTATCTCCCTACGAGCAAGTAGATCGAGTTGATTTTGTTTTCGTGGCGCTTTTTCGGTTCATCCTGCTCCCCTTTTGATTTCCTGGTGATTGACTCGATTTGAGCAGATGATTTCTTGGGGATAGTCTCCTAACTACTCCGTGATCATCCTCTCCAAGTTTGGGAACGTGGGATTTTGATTTGAATCGATTTGGAGAAGATTTGGGAGAAGGGCGATCAAAATCGCCCTCCCTGTGTGACCGCGGACAGTCCGCCACTCAGGACGCGGACAGTCCGCGAGTCGGGGACGAGCCAGACCAGTGGCACTGTTCTTCGGCTGAGTTGCCTTTTGTTTGAACGGCGGACAGTCCGCAGTTCAAAGCCGCGGACAGTACGGGAACGTCCAGGGACTTTGCAGCAACCTTGCTGTTTGGCAAGTTTTGCCGGCGGACAGTCCGCCACTCGCCCGCGGACAGTCCGGCACTACCGCGGACAGTCCGGGACCGTACTGGTGGACAGTCCGGGATTTGGCTGTTTGCTCCGGTTTGGTGCGTTTGCTCTCCCGGCTTGTTCGCTTGGTTTCCAGACCTCTCGTTTGGCCCTGTAGTTGACCAAGGAACCTCTCTAGGTATCTTTGCTACTTGTTAGCATAGGTATTTAGGAGTTTCTCGACGTAGCCATCTATCTACGTCCGGGACTTGGTTTTCGGGGTTCTGTTCGAGCTGGAACTTTTGGAGTTTGGTTTGCTTCTTCTTGGTGGTGCTCCGCTGTGATCCTAGGGATCATCCACCCTCTTCCAAGGGTCGTGAGCATCACGCTTTGGGTCCGTGCTTTTCAGGGTTGAATTTGGGACACTCGGCCAAAGTTTCAAAAGAAATTTGATTGGCTCCCATTCACCCCCCTCTGGTCGCCTTGCTTGTGCATTCTCGGTCCTTCATGGACTGAGGGACCAGAGTGCCTGAGGATCAGCTGTGGTGGCTGGCAGCCTGGGACAGCGACAAGTGAAGACTTGCGGGGCACGGTGTTGCTCGGGTTGAGGACCTGGGGACACGTGTCGGTGGACGGGGTGCACGGGCGGTGCATCCCCTCTACAGCTTCGGTTTGGTGGTAGAGCCAGAGAAAAACCATCAGATGGACGGTTTCCAGGTTTGGGCCTCAAAACCTGGGTGCTGAGGGTTTCCGAGTTTGGCCACAAAACTCGGGCTGAGGACGGTTTCCAGGTTTGGGCCTCAAAACCTGGGCGCTGCGGGTTTCTGAGTTTGGGCCACAAAACTCAGGCGTTGGACTTGGAGGCTGATTTCCCGGTTTGGGCCTCAAAACCGGGGGATAGCTGGAAAAGGCTGGTTTCCCGGTTTGGGCCACAAAACCGGGGGTGCAGAGCGAGGGCGGCACGTGGCGGCAATCGGAAGGTTGCGTGGAGGCAATGTGGACGAGTTGTGCAGGCGTGGCCGTCAGATACACCTACCACCGAGTTGGTCCAGAATAACCCTAGGGTTTAGCTGGTTCGCTCTGTAATTAGAATAGAGAGGGGTAGAGTAGGAATTGTACTTAGACTAGAATTAGGATAAGTAGTCGTGGAGACACCCTCCTCCCCCTATCTCAGTTAGTCATCTCAGTCATTTGCTCTTTCGACTTAGGGTTTTCTGCTCTCCCATCCCCTGCTATAGCTAGCTGAGATCCGCAGAGAGACTTGCCTCTGTGTACTGTTGATTGTGAGGAAGTGAGACCGTAATCTCACGATTGCAGTGCAGATCGATGACTTGATTCGTGTTTTGATTCGTGTTCTTTGCGTTCTTCGTTTCTTCACGATTTTCCCGTCACTCGATCTCTCTCTCCCGTGCGTCTTTGCGAAATCCGTTTGAATCAACTTGTTTGTATTTGAAAGGAGATCGTTTCCACCGAAGGAATTCATCTATCTCCCTACGAGCAAGTAGATCGAGTTGATTTCATTTTCGTGGCACTTTTTCGGTTCATCCTCCTCCCCTTTTGATTTCCTGGTGATTGACTCGATTTGAGCGGATGATTTCTTGGGGATAGTCTCCTAACTACTCCGTGATCATCCTCTCCAAGTTTGGGAACGTGGGATTTTGATTTGAATCAATTTGGAGAAGATTTGGGAGAAGGGCGATCAAAATCGCCCTCCCTGTGTGACCGCGGACAGTCCGCCACTCAGGGCGCGGACAGTCCGCGAGTCAGGGACGAGCCAGACCAGTGGCACTGTTCTTCGGCTGAGTTGCCTTTTGTTTGAACGGCGGACAGTCCGCAGTTCAAAGCCGCGGACAGTCCGGGAACGTCCAGGGACTTTGCAGCAACCTTGCTGTTTGGCAAGTTTTGCCGGCGGACAGTCCGCCACTCGCCCGCGGACAGTCCGGCACTACCGCGGACAGTCCGGGACCGTACCGGCAGACAGTCCGGGATTTGGCTGTTTGCTCCGGTTTGGTGCGTTTGCTCTCCCGGCTTGTTTGCTTGGTTTCCGGACCTCTCGTTTGGCCCTGTAGTTGACCAAGGAACCTCTCTAGGTATCTTTGCTACTTGTGAGCATAGGTATTTAGGAGTTTCTCGACGTAGCCGTCTATCTACGTCCGGGACTTGGTTTTTGGGGTTGTGTTCGAGCCGGAACTTTTGGAGTTTGGTTTGCTTCTTCTTGGTGGTGCTCCGCTGTGATCCTAGGGATCATCCACCCTCTTCCAAGGGTCATGAGCATCACGCTTTGGGTCCGTGCTTTTCAGGGTTGAATTTGGGACACTCGGCCAAAGTTTCGAAAGAAATTTGATTGGCTCCCATTCACCCCCCCTCTGGTCGCCTTGCTTGTGCATTCTCGGTCCTTCATTCTTTCACTCTTTCGAGTATATACTTGAAGCTGCTAACATGCATTTTTAACTCATGTGCATGTGCTTAACTCTGATAGGCATGACCTAGCTCCGTTTGTCTTTCTTGAGCTCCCTTCCTTCTCTCTTTTGTTTGCAAATTGCCCCCAAGGGCGAGAATGTTTTCGAAGATGAGATTTTGATTTTCTGTGGTGACAATTTGCAACTTATGCTTCACTTGCTGAGGGGGAGTTCTTTGAGTGAGGGGGAGTTTTTCTGCCTATTTTGAGTTATTGGCTTACTGCTGGTTGTGTTGAGCCTCTGTGCCTCTATCTTGAGGGACTAGCAGTAGTTGCTTCTTATGCAGTCTTCTTGTGGTTTTGAGCTTTTAGCTAGTGGTGTTGAGCCCTTTCTGCCTCTTCTTGAGGACTAGCTTGTTTCTGACTTGGTTGCGTCGAGACGTTGCCCATGTCTTTGGGAACCAAGTTTTGTGCTCTGATTTTGATCGAGTTTTGCTTCTTGATGAGATGTTGCTCCGATCTTTTGCTTGGTTGTGTCGAACCGTTGCCCATGTCTTTGGGGACCAAGCTTCGCTTATCTCGAATTGTTCCTTTTTCGGCCTTGTCTCTGGCTTTTGGACATTTCGAGTGAGTTTTTCTCCTTCTATCTAATTCTGCTTTCTTCTATTCTGGTTACGGATACTATGAGTTGACGATGCACACATCAAGGGGGAGATTGAGAACACAAGGTTGATATGTGTCCTTGTGGTTCCCTTCCTGAGTGATGAGTGATCGATCAACAGGCAACATGTCTCTTGGCTGTGTTGATGTGCAGGTGCGGAGCTCGGGCAGTGATCGAAGGTGAGGTGAAGGTCAAGTAGGGACGTGCCGTGCCGACGGACCGGGAGCGGTGAAGGGCGGACGTGGAGCTTGGACCGACGGACCAGGAGACCTGAGGATCAGCTGTGGTAGCTGGCATGTGGCATTGACAAGCAAGAGTACATGGGGATGTGCGGTGCATCGGTCGAGTCGGGAGGTTGCCCGGCGTGGAGGTTGGACATGCCCCGGCATCGGTGCTGGAATTCGGGGTGTGCGAACCACATCCCGTCTACGGCACGGGTTCGGTAGCTGAGCCTCGAAAAGCTACCCTCGACGGTTTCCGAGTTTGGGCCTCAAAACTCGGGGTGGCCGGTTTCCGAGTTTGGGCCTCAAAACTCGGCAAGGACGGTTTCTGAGTTTGGGCCACAAAACTCAGCCTGAGGACAGGTTTCCCGGTTTCGGCCTCAAAACCGGGGGAAGGCCCAGGTTTCCCGATTTCGGCCTCAAAACCGGGGGGAGGTCCACAAAAAGGACGGTCGACACGTGGCGGCGTGGAGAGGCTGGCGCGGAGGCGAGGCTATCCACGAGGTAGGCGCGGCGGTCGATTGGGCGGCATGTGGCGGCATCCTGTGGCTTGCGTCGAGGCTAAGCTACGGATGAGGAAGGCGCGTGGCCGTCAGATCAACTATCAGCAGAGTTGGATCGGGATACCCCTAGGGTTGGCCGTTTCGCTCAAGTATCTAGGGGTAGTAAGGGGATTATTGTTTTAGGCTATAAATAAGAGAGGCACCCCTCCTCTCCCTCTGTCCTTGCAGTCATTTTGTTCCTGAGCTTTCTCTCTCTCTAGCCCTCGCTTAGGTTCTAATCATACCTCGCTGCAAGCGATCGGTAGAGACGGCAATCATACCTCTGTGTATTTGGATCCTTGAGGAAACGAGACCGTATTCTCGTTGTCTCCTCGTGTGGAGGAATTTCGGCTGAAATCGAATCGTGTTCTGTGTTCTTCACGTTTTGGTTTTTCATCTCCCAGAGATTTGCTTTGTTCTTCCTCTCCGCGAGATGATTTTCGATTCCACTTGAATCAATTTGTCCTTGGTCGTGAGCCCCTTCTTTCCACCGAAGGATTTCTCTCCTAACCTCACGAATCCATAGATCGGGTTGATTTCGTGTTCGTTCTTCCTTCTTTCCCCTTTCCGGTGATCTTCGGATTTCTATCAATTGACTTGGATTGGTGCGATGATTTCTTAGGATTAGCACCCTAATACATAGAGGATCACCTGGGAGGAGTTTGATCGAAGTCCGTTTTAGTTTGGTGAAGTTTCGATCGAATTGACTCTTTGTCTCGTGCATTTTTGTGCGTTCTGTTCATCCGCGGACAGTCCGCGCCCCCAGCGGCGGACAGTCCGGGGATTGGGGCTTGGCTAGGTCAGAACTGCACAGCGCGATACTATTCTCGGTCTTGTTACCGGCGGACAGTCCGCCAGTGACCCACGGACAGTCCGGGGACACATCGGACGCAGCACAGGATCAGCATCGACGGTCACTGTTCACATGTACCGCAGACAGTCCGGCGTGCAAAACGCGAACAGTCCGGGAGTCATCCAAAACTAGATCAGAACAGTTCTATTTCTGTCCTTTTGCCGGCGAACAGTCCGCACCTCCAGTGGCGGACAGTCCGACGTTGGGCGGACAGTCCAGGACCCTGACCCCGGACAGTCCGCGAACCTGCTGTTTGTTCAGTTTTGTTCCGTGGCTTTGGCAGTTGGTTTTGGGGTTTCTCCGGAGGTTCCGCTGTACCACTAGGACATCTCTTAGGGTATCCACCTACTCGTAGGTCGTGAACACTCCGGTCGTTTCGAGTCTTCGCTTTTGGGGTGACTTTCTGGGACAAGGGCTATACAATTCACGAGTTGAATTTGAAGCTCCGATTCACCCCCCCTCTGGTCGCTAATCCGGTCCTTCAGGCTGGTTTCCCGGTTTGGGCCACAAAACTGGGGTGAAGAGCGAGGGCAGCACGTGGCAGCAATAGGGAGGTTGCGTCGAGGCAACGCTACGAGTTGTGCGGGCGTGGCCGTCGGATCCACCTACCATCGAGTTGGTCCAGAATAACCCTAGGGTTTAGCTGGTTCGCTCTGTAATTAGTTGAGGGGTAGAGTAGGAATTAGAAATTAGGATAAGTAGAGGGAGACACCCTCCTCCCTTCCCATCTTAGTTCATTTGCTCTTTGCTTCTATGGTTTCCTGCTCTCCCAATCCCCTGCTGTAGCTAGCTGAGATCCGCAGAGAACCATACCTCTGTGTACTGAAGATTTTGAGGAAGTGAGGCCGTAACCTCACTGTTGTAGCGTGTGGTAGCCACACGATTGCAGATCGATGTGTTGATTCGCATTTTGTTCGTGTTCTTCGCGTTCTTCGTTTCTCCGCGATTTTCCCGTCACTCGATCTCCCTCTCTCGTGCGTCTTTGTGAAATCCGTTTGAATCAACTTGTTCGTATTTGAAAGGAGATCATTTCCACCGAAGGAATTTATCTATCTCCTTACGAACAAGCAGATCGGATTGATTTCGTTTTCGTGGCGCTTTTTGGTTCATCCTCCTCCCCTTTTGATTTCCCGGTGATTGACTCGATTTGAGCGGATGATTTCTTAGGGATAGTCTTCTAACTACTCCGTGATCATCCTCTCCAAGTTTAGGAACGTGAGATTGTGAGTTGATTCGATTTGGGATTGATTTGGGTGAAGGGCGAACAAAATCGCCCTCCCTGAGTGACCGGGGACAGTCCGCCACTCAGGGTGCGGACAGTCCGCGCATCGGGATTCAGCCGAGCAGTGGCTGCGTGTCTCAGTGAACAGTGCTGAAACTTTACCGGCGGACACTCCGCCGTTGTGTTTGGCGGACAGTTCGGGAACGTCCAGGGACGTTGCAGCAACCTTGCTGTTTGGCGAGTTTTGCCGACAGTCAATCCGCCACTCGCCCGCGGACAGTCCGGCACTACCGCGGACAGTCCGGGACCGTATCGGCGGACAGTCCGGGATTTGGCTGTGTCTTCTGGCTTAGTGCGTTTGCTCTCCCGGCTTGTTCGTTTGGTTTCCGAACTTCACGTTTGGCCCTAGAGTTGACCAAGGAACCTCTCTAGGTATCTTTGCTACTAGTTAGCCTAGGTACTTAGGAGTTTCTCGACGTAGCCATCAATCTACGTTCGGGACTTGGTTTTTGGGGTTGTGTTCGAGCCGGAGCTTTTGGCATTTGGTTTGCTATCTTCTTGTGGTGCCTCGCTGTGATCCTAGGGATCATCCACCCTCTTCCAAGGGTCGTGGGCATCACGATTTCTATCGCAGTTTCTCGGGGTTGATTTTGGGACATTTGGCCAAAGTTTCGAGAGAAATTTTTGAGCTCCCATTCACCCCCCCCTCTGGTCGCCTTGTTAGTGCTTTCTCGGTCCTTCAATTGGTATCGGAGCGGGTTAAGGATCTTCCACCTTAGCCGGTTCCAGATCCACAGAAGGCGACATGGATCGCGGCGTGGGCAAACCGCCATTTTTCGATGGGACGAACTATGCGTATTGGAAGATACGCATGTCGGCCTATCTGTAGAGTTT
The DNA here is from genome assembly GCA_009763385.1 of Coix lacryma-jobi var. lacryma-jobi. Taxonomy (NCBI): domain Eukaryota; kingdom Viridiplantae; phylum Streptophyta; class Magnoliopsida; order Poales; family Poaceae; genus Coix; species Coix lacryma-jobi. Next base: position 164,647,208 of record CM019822.1, read on the forward strand.
GGGTGCTTCCATCTGGAATATTTGCAACTCTGCTGATTACATGGTCTTGGCTGCTCGTGTCTCTCAGCTTCAGATCGATGAGCACGATGCCAATAGCCGAGCCCGTAATGCTCTTTTCTCATGTTTGAGCATGAGTGAGTTTGATCGTGTTTCTCACCTCGCTACGGCTCGGGAGATTTGGGCTACCCTCATGCGTTTCCATGAGGGAACCTCTCAAGTCAAAACCCATCCCTACGAGTCGTTCAAGCGAGAGTATGAGAACTTTCGACATATGCCTGGCGAGAGCATAGAAAGTTTATTCGCTCGCTTTCAGGTGATTGTCAACAGGATGAGGGCTAACAAGGAGCTGTTGCCTTTCGACGATCATGAGAGAGCTTTGAAGCTTTTGCATACTCTTGATCGAACGGTGTGGGACTCCAAAGTTTAGGCAATCATCGAATCACCTAACTATGAGACCCTCACGTGCGACGAGCTCTTCAGTAAGCTCAAGTCCAGTGAGATTGACGCCATGGCGAGGGCTTCTTATGAAAATCCTTCTGGCCCGTCAATGGCTTTGGTTTCTGGCTCTTCTGCTAACCCCTCTAGAGGTTTTGCTCTCTCCTCACTCTTTTCTATCACAGAGGACCAGCTTGAGTCTTTGGGGGATGACGAGCTAGCCTTGCTCGTCAACCGGTTCTCGCGGTTTCACAACAACCGCATGAACCGTCGCCGCGGAGGAGGACGCTCAGGATGCTATGAGTGCGGCGACCCCAGCCACTTCATCGCCAATTGCCCGAAGAAGAACAAGCAGACCTTCGGCAAGGCGGACCATGGGCACAAGTATGACTCCGGCAAGCGCAAGGAGAAGTACGTCCCCGCGAGGCACAAGCGGAGGGGCGGCTTCGACAAGGAGTACATCAAGAAGAAGTACTTGGAGAAGGCCCAAGCTGAGCAGCGTGCATTCTTCGCCACGCTCAGCGACGTCGACGGCTCGGATGACGACTCCGCTTGCTCAAGCGACGACGAGTCCGAGAAGAAGAAGAGGATCGAGGACAAGCTGAACGGCCTCTGCTTCTTCGCCGACGATGACGGCTTCTGCACCATGGCCCTCGATGGCGAGCTGGTGAACTCTCCTCGGAACAACGATGATGACGACGACACCTCCCAGGTATCTCTGACCCACGATGAGCTTTCCGCTGAGGTCAAGAAACTTACTGCCGCGCTTCTTAGCCAAGATAAGCTGGTTAGGCATGCCGCTAGAGAGCGCAAGGAGTTTAGGCAGAAGTGGGAGGATACGGTGAAGGAACTTGATTCTGTCAAGTCCACCGTAGTTGTTACCGATGAGGAGGAGTGCGAGGTGTGCACCACGCACATGACTGATCTTCTCACTTTGAGAAGTAGGTATGTTGCGTTGGTAGGAGAGGTGGATGAGCTCCGGGCTAGACCCACGCTGTTGGGTGCGTACAAGACTTGTCCTGTCTTGCAATCCGAGTTGGCAGAGAAGAATGCCAAGATTGTGTCTCTTGAGGAGGCCAGCTCGGGTAGCACCTGTGTGACTAGGTGCGCTTTGTGCGAAGGTTTGAAGATGGAGATTGCAAATGTGAAGCATGACAAGATGCAAACCGAGGAGGAAAACACATACCTTCAGACCATCTTGTCATGGGTGTCTTATGGTGAGCCACAGCTCGGGATGATGATCTCCCAATTCAAGCGAGCCGCTGGAGGTCCTGGTGTAGGTTTTGCTCAGGGTGTTGATCTTTCTGCTTTTGGGAAGATTGGAGAGTCGAGTGGTCTGAACCCGAGTGAGAAGCCCAACTCCACCACTACTCCCAAACTTACCAAGCTTCCACCCAAAGAGCCTCTCAAGCCTAACACCAAGGACGGAGTGTTTGAAGAACCTCCGAGAGCTCCACCCAAGAACCAAGTGTGGCATCCCAAACCCAATCACTTGAAGAACAAGCTTGATACGATGCCACCTATCAAGGAGGTGTGTTTGCCACAGAAGGGCAAGGTGATCCACACCCACAACCGTGTGTACCAACAACCCCCTTTGAGAGCGGTGAGGTACCATTGTGAGCATTGTGGGAGAGATGGACACTTGAGCGAGTTCTGTTTTAGGCGCAAGAGAGAGGCGCGCCGTGCTAGGGAGATGAACAACCCGGACATGTACCATCCTTTCCATGATGTACATGCGCCGAATGTTTAGAGGAGAGCACCGAGACGTGCTGCTAGGCCCAGAGGTCCAGAACCTCAAGTTCCCAGGCCTAGGCAGCAGAGAGCTCCGAGGAGAGACGCTAGGCCTAGAGGTGTTGAGCCTCAAGTTCCTAGGCGTAGGCCTCGTAGAGAATGTGCCCGGCGGGAGCCTGCATTTGTAGGCTATGGACCCCGTGGCGGTGGCTTTGTAGTTGAGCGTTTTCCCCCACCGCGTTTTGAGTATCGCGATGGACGCTCCTTCCTTAGCGGACCACGTTTTCCTCAATGTGGTGATCGCTCCTCCCGTAGGCGTGCTAGGAATGGTTTTTCTGCTAACCGTTCTTTTGAGCAGTCGGCCCAACACTGGTATTCCCCTTACTTCACTAACCCCAGTGTTGGACCGTATGCTCACCCTATGTCTTTTTATTGATGTAGGTAAAATGATTGGAGAATGTTTGGTTGGTGGATTCCGGGTGTTCGAGGCACATGACCGGAAACGCCAAGTGGTTCTCCAGTCTTAGTCTGGTCGCCGGAAAGGAGTATATCACCTTCGGCGACAACAGCAAAGGTAAGGTGATGTCTCGTGGGTTTGTGCGAGTTAATGAGCACTTTGTGTTGCGCGATGTTGCTCTTGTTTCTAACTTGCATTTTAACCTTCTTTCTGATTCGCAACTTTTTGATGATGACTATGAGATTCGTTTTAAACCGAATCTCAGTCGCATTTTGGATCCTCAGGGCAATCTCCAGTTTTGTAACTCTTTGGGCTTGGAGCATCAGTTTTCTTCTCCCTACACACCGCCTCGGAATGGTATTGTAGAGAGGAAGAATCGGACCCTTGTAGAGATGGCCAGGACGATGCTCGATGAGCATAGGACTCCTAAGTGATATTGGGCCGAAGCTCTGAGCACTGTATGCTATATTTCCAATCGCATTTTTCTTCGAGCTTTCTTGAAAAAGACCTCTTATGAGTTGCGTTTTGGAAAACTCCCCAAGGTGAGTTATTTTAGAGTTTTTGGTTGTCATTGTTTTATACTCAAAAAGGGCAACCTGGACAAGTTTGAGTCTCGTTCTTCTGACGGTGTGTTTTTGGGTTATGGCACTCACACTCGAGCTTATCGTGTACTTAACCTTGACACTAACCGAGTCATGGAGACATCCGATGTCACCTTCGACGAGAACATGGTTTGTCCTTCTTCTCGTTTTGAGCGTGCAGGTGATCATGAGGTTGGTGAGCCTCTTTTTGATGACGAGGACGAGGGTGCTGAAGGTATGGATGAACCAGCACCCCCTCCACCAGTTGTGCCGCAAAGAGCGGCTTCTACAACGACTCACGGCCCCCTACACTTCTTCTTCCTGCGGGTCGTGGGATCCGCCACCCCGAGCGGTACCCTTTGTACCCAGGGAGGCACCAGCTGCTGTTGAGGGGGAGGCCACTTCGGCTAGGGAGGCGCCACGACACATTCAGCGCCAGCACCCGCCTCAACAGATGATCGGCAGCATCGACGAGCGCGTCACCCGGTCAAGGCAAATCTCTCACTTTGCTCATTCTGCATTCGTTGCTGATTTTGAACCCCGAGATGTTGGACACGCTCTGACGGATCCGGATTGGGTCAATGCCATGCATGAGGAGTTAGAAAACTTTGAGAGAAATCGGGTTTGGGTTCTAGTGTCTCCACCTTCTGAATGTCATCCAATCGGGACAAAATGGGTTTTCAAAAACAAACAGGGAGAAGATGGCCATGTTGTGAGAAACAAGGCCAGACTCATAGCTCAGGGATATAGTCAGAAGGAGGGGATAGACTATGAGGAGACGTTTGCTCCTGTAGCACGTTTGGAGGCTATTAGGATACTCTTGGCTTTTGCAGCATCCAAAGGTTTCAAACTTTTTCAAATGGATGTCAAGAGTGCCTTCTTAAATGGCTACATAGAAGAGGAGGTGTATGTTAGACAACCCCCCGGTTTCGAAAATCCCAAGTTTCCAAACCATGTCTTTAAACTTCACAAAGCTTTGTATGGTTTGAAACAAGCCCCTAGAGCCTGGTATGATAGGTTGAAAACCTTTTTGCTTGCTAAGGGTTTTAAAATGGGATGTGTAGATAAAACGCTCTTTCTCCCCAAGCAAGGCACTGATACTCTCTTGGTCCAAATTTACGTGGATGATATCATTTTCGGTGGTTCTTCTCACGCTTGGGTTGCCAAGTTTGCAGACACTATGAGCAGGGAGTTCGAGATGAGCATGTTGGGTGGGTTGACATTTTACCTCGGGTTGCAAATCAAGCAAACCCGGGAAGGAACGTTTGTGCACCAGGGCAAGTACACCAGAGATATCCTGAAGAAGTTCGACATGGGTGAGGCCAAGCCTCTTCCAACACCCATGGTGACCACGACGGCCCTGGATGCGGACAAGGAGGGAGAAGCAGTGGACTAGAAGGAGTACCGCAGAATGATCGGGTCGCTGCTGTACCTGACGGCGACACGCCCGGACATCCAGTTCGCGGTGTGTCTTTGCTCGCGATTCCAGTCTTCGCCGCGCACCTCTCACCGTCAGGCAGTCAAGCGCATTATGAGGTACTTATCCTTCTCTCCAGAATTCGGGATTTCGTATTCTGCTTCTTCCACCCTCTCTCTTTGCGGTTACTCGGATGCTGATTTTGCTGGTTGCCGTATTGATCGCTAGTCCACTTCTGGGACTTGCCAGTTTATTGGTTCTTCTCTTGTTTCGTGGTCCTCTCGCAAGCAGTCTAGCGTCGCCCAGTCTATTACGGAGGCTGAGTATGTTGCTGCGGCTAGCTGCTGTTCCCAGTTACTCTGGATGATGGCCACTTTGCGTGATTTTGGTCTGAGCTTTTCTCGTGTTCCATTGCTTTGTGACAGCACGAGTGCGATTAGCATTGCTAAGAACCCCGTGCTGCACTCGAAGACCAAACACATTGATGTGCGCTTTCATTTTCTGTGAGACCACTATGAGAAGGGTGATATCGACCTTTGCCATGTCGATACTCGTCATCAGCTTGCTGATATTTTTACCAAGCCTTTGGACCAATCAACCTTTAATCGGTTGAGATGTGAGCTTGGTGTGTGTTTCCCCTTTTAGATGGGGGAAACACTTTGGATTTTGTATGATGCACTGACTTTTTGTTTTCAGTTGTTTTTGCTTCTTTTTGATTTCTTCGTGCATCTTTTGCATTTCAGCATACGCTTTTACATTCTGAGCTTCATGTGTATAATCTGAAGAATGTAACTATGCTCTGTGTAGTTTTTGCTCCGATGCTTTATGTTGATGCTGTAGCTTATGCTCTTTCTGATCACTAGTGCATACTATGAGCTGAGCTATTTTTAGATGGTGAATTTGATAATGAACTTAAAACTTGAAAATGTTCACCATTGAGATATGCAACTAGCATGTGTAGGATGTGTCGAAGTCACATATGCTATTTCTGTATGCTAGGTTGCTATGTCTCTAGTGTTGAGTCATTCACTTGCTTGGTATGTCATATTCAGTTTAAAATCTGAACCAAGTTAAGTGAATTGAAAAGATCGAGATGGGTTTGCTTGTTAACACCTCACAGTTTCGAGACTGTTTCTCATTGCACTTTGAGTTAAACTTGAGCTGTGTAGTGTATGACCGAAACTGTTGCTTTAAGCTTCTGATTGCTTATGCATAGGCTTCGCACAGTTGAAAAGTTAGGCAATAACAAGCATTCAACCTCTCGCAGTCACATGCTGTTTTCTGAACTTGTGTAATTTCACCGCTGCAACTCCGATTAAAATCTAAAATCACAAGTATATGCCTAAATTGGTATCAGCATGATGATTGAACTATGCTAGGGGTAGTTAACTTGGTATACATGCTTAGCACATTTGACTTCCTGTCCATACATGTCTTGTGCTATTTTGATGGTGAATACCTTTTTCGGCTTAAAACTGCTCACATGTTCATATTTCATTCTTAGTGATCAGTTTGAGCCTTTGCTAGCATTCTGTGCATTTTTCTGAGTCATCGGATCAGAACTCTGTCGAGCATCTTTGCACTCTTTTGAGTATACTCCTGAAGCTCCTAACTTGCATTCTGACTCATATGCATCTTGGAAGGGGAGAAATCTGCGTGTTAGCACTTTGTGCTGCATTTTCTGAGGGGGAGCTTTGACTCTTGACAAGTGCATTTTCAACTAAGGGGGAGAAATTGCAAATCATATTTCCTGGTTGTTTGCACTATTCGAGGGGGAGTTTGTTTCCGGTTGAGTCTTTGACATTTTCAATTGGTTTGGAGCGGTTTGCTAGTTGCGTTGAGCCTTAGCCTCTTTCTTGAGGGACTAGCATTTACTTTTCAGATTTTTAATTGGTGTCGAACTCTTTTTGGTAACAGTCGGTATCGAGCTTTCTTTGCTAGTTGTGTTGAGCCTCTGTGCCTCTATCTTGAGGGACAAGCATTTTGCTTCGATATTTTCGATTGGTTTTTGCTAGCGGTGTTGAGCCTGTTCTACCTCTTCTTGAGGGCTAGCTTTGCTTTGCTTGGTTGCATCGAGCCGTTGCCCATGTCTTTGGGGACCAAGTTCTTTCGCTCTTTCCACTTGACCTTCTTCGGCTTTGCTATGCTTTTGGGTCATTTGGTCAAGTTCTCTCTTCTCCTTCTTCCTTCTTCTCTTTCTATTATGATTTGTGTTGGTAGTTGACAATGCACTCATCAAGGGGGAGATTGCGGATACATGGGTGTATGCCGGGTCTCTGAGTGATGAATGATTGTCAACTGGGATGATGCGCATGTTCTTTGGCTTGTGTTGTGTAGGTGTCGAGCACGGATACAGTGATCGAAGGCGAGGTGAAGGTCAAGTAGAGACGTGCCGTGCCGATGGACCGGGAGTGGCGAAGGGCGGACGTGAGGCTTGGACTGAGGGACCAGAGGCCCGAGGATCAGCTGTGGTGGCTGGCAGCCTGTGGCAGCTACAGGTGAAGACTTGCGGTCATGTGTTGCCTGAGTCGTGGACTTGGGGACACATGTCGGTGGACGGGGTGCACGGGAGGTGCATCCCATCTACGACGTCGGTTTGGTGGTAGAGCCAGGGAAAAACCATCGGGTGGACGGTTTCCAGGGTTTGGGCCTCAAAACCTAGGTGCTGACGGTTTCCGAGTCTGGCCACAAAACTCGGGCTGAGGACGGTTTTCAGGTTTGGGCCTCAAAACCTGGGCGCTGAGGGTTTGCTGAGTTTGGCCTCAAAACTCAGAAGCTGGTGGGCTGGTTTCCCGGTTTGGGCCTCAAAACCGGTGGTTGGCTGGAAAAGGCTGGTTTCCCGGTTTGGGCCACAAAACCGGAGGTGCAGAGCGAGGGCGGCACGTGGCGGCAATCGGGAGGTTGCGTCGAGGCAACGCTACGAGTTGTGCGGGCGTGGCTGTCGGATCTACCTACCACCGAGTTGGTCCAGAATAACCTTAGGGTTTAGCTGGCTCGCTCTGTAAGTAGAGAGGGGTAGAATAGGAATAGAGTAGGCATTAGGAATATGTTAAGTAGAGGGAGACACCCTCCTCCCCAACTATCTCAGTCATTTGCTCTTTGCTTCTAGGGTTTCCTGCTCTCCCAATCCCCTGCTGTAGCTAGCTGAGATCCGCAGAGAACCATACCTCTGTGTACTGGAGATTTTGAGGAAGTGAGGCCGTAACCTCACTGTTGTAGCGTGTGGTAGTCACACGGTTGCAGATCGATGTGTTGATTCGCGTTTTGATTCGTGTTCTTCGCGTTCTTTGTTTCTCCACGATTTTCCCATCACTTGATCTCCCTCTCTATTGCGTCTTTGCGAAATCCGTTTGAATCAACTTGTTCGTATTTGAAAGGAGATCATTTCCACCGAAGGAATTTATCTATCTTCTTACGAACAAGTAGATCGGGTTGATTTCATTTTCGTGGCGCTTTTTGGTTCATCCTCCTCCCCTTTTGATTTCCCGGTGATTGACTCGATTTGAGCGGAAGATTTCTTGGGGATAGTCTCCTAACTACTCCGTGATCATCCTCTCCAAGTTTGGGAACGTGGGATTGTGAGTTGATTCGATTTGGGATTGATTTGGGTGAAGGGCGAACAAAATCGCCCTCCCTGAGTGACTGCGGACAGTCCGCCACTCAGGGCGCGGACAGTATGCGGATACATGGGTGTATGCCGAGTCTCTGTGTGATGAGTGATTGTCAACGGAGATGATGCGCATGTTCTTTGGCTTGTGTTGTGCAGGTGTCGAGCACGGAGACAGTGATCAATGGCGGGTGAAGGTCAAGTTGCGACGTGCCGTGCCGACGGACCGGGCGCGATGAAGGATGGGCGTGCCGTGCGGCGGACGTGCCATGCCGATGTATCGGACGGTGAAGGGCGGACGTGGACTTGGACTGATGGACTGGAGGCCGGAGGATCAGCTGTGGTGGCTGGCAGCCTGCGACAGCGACAAGCGGAGAAGTGCGATCATGTCGGTGGAAGGGGTGCACAGGCGGTGCATCCCCTCTACGACGCCGGTTTGTTGGTAGAGCCCGGGAAAAACCAACGGTGGACGGTTTCCAGGTTTGGGCCTCAAAACCTGGGTGCTGGGTTTCCAGGTTGAGCCACAAAACCTGGGCGTGACGGTTTCCAGGTTGAGCCTCAAAACCTGGGCGTGGGCCGGTTTCCGAGTTTGGGCCTCAAAACTCGGGCGCTGAGGGTTTCCGAGTTTGGGCCACAAAACTCGGGCTGGAGGCTGGTTTCCCGGTTTGGGCCTCAAAACCGGGGGCTGATGGGAAAGGCTGGTTTCCCGGTTTGGGCCGCAAAACCGGGGGTGCAGAGTGGTGGCGGCACGTGGCGGCGATCTGAAGGTTGCGTGGAGGCGACGCGGAAGACCGTGCGGGCGTGGCCGTCGGATCTACCTACCACCAGCGGGTGGACTAGAATAGCCTTAGGGTTAGGCTGGTCCGCTCTGTAAATACAGTAGTGAGGGGTAGAGTAGGAAATAGACTTAGGCTAGGTTAGTATAAGTAGTCCAGGGGAGACACCCTCCTCCCCATCTCAATCTCAGTTAGCGCAGTCATTTGCTTCCTAGCACCTAGGGTTTCCACTCTCCCATCCCCTGCTCTAGCTAGTTGAGATCCACAGAGAGACTCCACTCTGTGTACTGTTGATTTGAGGAAGTGAGGTCGTATCCTCACCTTGGAGCACAGATCGATGGCTTGATTTGCGTCCTTAATTCGAGTTCGTGGCTGTGATTCGCGTTTTCTTTGTGTTCTTCGCGGAATCCTTTTTCTCCACGATTTTCCCGTCGCTTGATCTCTTTGCTCGGTTCATCTTTTGCAAAACCGTTTGAACCAAGTTGTTCTAGATCGTGAGGCTCTCCTTTCCACCGAAGGAATTAAACTCTAACCTCACGGTCTAGGAGATCAATCGATTTTCGTTTTGGATTGCGTTCTTGCCTCCATGCCCCGAAATTTCTTGATTCACCGATTTGGAGTTAGGTTCGAGCCATGATCTCTTAGAGATAGCTCACTAACATCCTTGTGACCCCTCAGATCGAATCCGAGGCCTAGAGCTTTTGATTTAGAGGAGATCGGGTTGAATCATCAAAGAACTGCGTTGTTTTCGGGAGCATCGGACGCTATCACGGGAGCATCGGACGCTAGGGTCCCTAGCATCGGACGCTCCGGTGACGCGTGTCACGTTTTCGGCGTTTTAGTTTGCATCGGACGCTAGGCATCGGACGCGTCCGTTGTCCATCGGACGCGCCGGAGCCTTTGCATCGGACGCTGGGTGATTACTGTTCACAGCGTCCGATGGTGGAACAGTAAGGTTCCAGAACCGTCCAGTCTGCATCGGACGCTTCCGGTGGTCTGGCATCGGACGCAGGCCAGCGTCCGATGTGACTGGTTTCGCACGGCTTCGTCCGCGGTTCGCTCGTTCGTTGTCGGAATTGATTTCCGTCTTTTGCGTTGGCTTTCTAGAGTTGTCTAGTGTCTCGCTGTGCTTCTAGGAAGCATCCACCCTACATATAGGGTCGTGGACATTAGCAAGCTCTAGGGTTCGCTCTTGGGGTCGATTTTGGGACAGTGGCATCTAGTTTCCGAAAGGAAATTTTGAAGCTCCCATTCACCCCCCCCTCTGGTCGCTTTCGGTTAGCTTCTCGGTCCTTCAATTGGTATCGGAGCTGGTTAAGGATCTTCCACCTTAGCCGGTTCCAGATCCACCGAAGGCGACATGGATCGTGGCGTGGGCAAACCGCCGTTTTTCGATGGGACGAACTATGCGTATTGGAAGATACGTATGTCGGCCTATTTGCAGAGCTTGGGCGCTTCGATCTGGGATATTTGCAACTCCCCTGATTACGTGGTCTTGGCTGCTCGTGTGACTCAACAGCAGGTCGATGAGCACGATGCCAATAGCCGAGCCCGTAATGCTCTTTTCTCTTGTTTGAGCATGGGTGAGTTTGATCGCGTTTCTCACCTCGCTACGGCTCGGGAGATCTGGGACACTCTCATGCGTTTTCATGAGGGCACCTCTCAAGTCAAAACCCGACTCTACGAGTCGTTCAAGCGAGAGTATGAGAACTTTAGACATCAACCTGGCGAGAGCATAGAAAGTTTATTCGCTCGCTTTCAGGTGATTGTCAACAGGATGAGGGCTAACAGAGAGCAGTTGCCATTTGACGATCATGAGCGTGCTTTGAAGCTTTTGCACACTCTTGACCGTTCCGTGTGGGACTCCAAAGTTCAGGCGATCATCGAATCCCCGAACTATGAGACTCTCACCTGCGACGAGCTCTTCAGTAAGCTCAAGTCCAGTGAGATTGATGCTATGGCGAGGGCCTCCTTTGAAAATCCTTCTCGCCCGTCCATGGCTTTGGTTTCCGGCTCTTCCTCTAACCCCTCAGCTGGTTTTGCACTTTCTTCTCTTTTTTCTGTGACAGAGGACCAGCTGGAGTCTTTGGGAGACGACGAGTTGGCTTTGCTTGCCAACCGGTTCTCGCGGTTCCACAACAACCGCATGAACCGCCGTCGTGGAGGAGGACGCGCCGGATGCTACGAGTGCGGCGACCCCGACCACTTCATCGCCGACTGCCCCAAGAAGAAGAACAAGCATCTTGGGAAGGGCGATCACGGCCACAGGCGCGACTTCAAGTACAAGGAGAAGCACGTTCCCCCAAGGCACAAGAAGCGGGGCGGCTTCGACAAGGAGTACATCAAGAAGAAGTACTTGGAGAAGCAGCAGGCTGAGCAGCGTGCGTTCTTCGCCACGCTCAGCGACGTCGACGGTTCGGATGACGACTCCGCTCGATCGAGTGATGACGAGTCCGAGAAGAAGAAGCTGGAGGACACGTTCAACGGCTTGTGCTTCTTCGCCGGCGACGAAGGCCTGTGTACCATGGCGCTCGGAGATGAGGTCCGTGGCGAGCTGGAGCACACACCTCGGAACGACGACGACGACGACACCTCCCAGGTATCTCTCACCTACGACGAGCTTTCCTCCGAGGTTGAGAAGTTGACTGCTGCCCTCCTTAGCCAAGATAAGTTGCTTAGGCGTGCCGCTAGAGAGCGCAAGGAGTTTAGGCAGAAGTGGGAGGACACGGTGAAGGAGCTTGAGTTCGCTCGGTCCACCGTGGTTGTGTCGGAGGAGTTGGAGTGCGAGAGTTGCACCGCGCACATGACGGATCTTCTCACTCTGAGGAGTAAGCATGCTGCGCTGGTAGATGAGGTGGATGAGCTCCGAGCTAGACCGCAGCTGTTGGGTGCGTGCAAGACTTGTCCTGTCTTGCAATCCGAGTTGGCAGAGAAGAATGCCAAGCTTGAGTCTTTTGAGAAGGCCGGCTCGGATAGCACTTGTGTCAAGAGGTGTGCTTTGTGTGAGGGCCTGGAGCAGGAGATGGCCAATGTGAGGCATGACAAGATGCGTACCGAGGAGGAAAACACATACCTTCGGACCGTCTTGTCATGGGTGTCTTGTGGTGAGCCTCAGCTCGGGATGATGATCTCCCAATTCAAGCGAGCTGCTGGGGCTCCTGGTGTAGGTCTTGGCCAGAGTGTTGATCTTTCAGTTTTTGGTAAGATTGGAGAGTCTAGTGGTCTGAACCCCTGTGAGAAGCCCAACTCCACCACTACTCCCAAACTAACCAAGCTTCCACCCAAAGAGCCTGCCAAGCCTGTCACCAAGGATGGAGTTGTAGTTGAACCCCCCAAGGCTCCACCCAAGAATCCACAATGGCAACCCAAGCCCAATCACCTAAAGAACAAGCTTGACACAATGCCACCCATCCGAGAGGAGTTGCCACAGAAGGGCAAGGGCAAGGTGAACCATACCCACATCCCTGCAAACCAACAACCCCCTTTGCGCGCGGTGAGGTTTCAGTGTGACTTTTGTGGGCGGGATGGTCACCTGAGTGAGTTCTGCTTTAGGCGCAGGAGAGAGGCGCGCCGTGCTAGGGAGATGCAGAACCCGGACATGTTTCACCCAGCTCGTGGTGGACATGCTCCGAAGCCTCAGGGGAGAGCTGCTAGGTCTGGAGGGAAGCATACCCAGCCTAGGCAGCAGGAGAGAGCCCCTAGGAGGGAGACTAGGCCTAGAGGTGGAGCACCTCAGTTTGTTAGGCCTAGGCAGCAGAGAGCTCCGAGGAGAGACGCTAGAGTTGAGCAGCAGGCTCCTAGGCGTAGACCTCGTAGAGAGCGTGCCCGACGGGGTCCTGCTTTTGCAGGTAACGGACCCCGTGGCGGAGGCTTTGTTGAGCGCTTTGTCCCACCGCAGGTAGAGTTTCGCGGTAAGCGCTTCCCCAGCGGACTACGTTTTCCTGTGCGTGGTGATCGCTATCCCCCTAGACAGGTTGGTTTTTACACTGACCGTTCTTTTGAGCAGCCGGCCCAACACTGGTTTCCTTCTTATCTTACTAACCCCAGTGTTGGACCGTATGTTCACCCTATGTCTTTTTATTGATGTAGGAGGAGCGGTTGGAGGACATTTGGCTTGTGGATTCCGGTTGCTCGAGGCACATGACCGGAAATGCCAAATGGTTCTCCAGCCATAGTCCGGTCGCCGGAAAGGAGTACATAACCTTCGGCGACAAAGGTAAGGGCAAGGTATTGTCCGTTGGTGCAGTGCGGGTTAATGAGCACTTTGTGTTGCGCGAGGTTGCTCTTGTTTCTAACCTGCATTTTAACTTGCTTTCTGTTTCGCAACTTTTTCGTGAAGGCTATGAGATTCGTTTCAAACCGAACCTTAGCCGGATCTTAGATCCTCAGGGTGATCTTGTATGTCTGATTTCACCCTTTGGGAATGTCTTTCGCGCGAATTTCTCAAAGTCGTTTGGATCTTCTCGCTGTCTTTAGGCTAGTCCTTCTTCTTCTGATCTTTGGAAGTGGCATAGGAGGCTCGGTCACCTGAGTTTTGACTTGCTTGCAAGACTTAGCTCACTTGGCTTAATCCGAGGATTGCCCAAGCTTTCGTTGGAGAAGGATCTAGTTTGCCATGCTTGCCGGCATGGAAAGATGGTTGCTGCTCCCCACCATCCTTTGACCAAGGTTATGACCTCGCACCCCGGAGAGCTTTTGCATATGGACCTTGTTGGTCCGGCTCGGGTGAGCTCGGTTGGTGGGAAGTGGTATGTGCTTGTTATTGTTGACGACTTTTCGAGGTATTCGTGGGTCTTCTTTTTAGTTGAGAAGTCCGAGACATTCTCCTTCGCTCGCGATCTGATTTTGCGTCTTCAGAACGAGTTCCCTTTGAACTCGATGCGAGCGATTAGAAGTGATAATGGTTCCGAGTTTAAAAATTCGGATTTTGAGAAGTTTTGTAAACGCCTTGGTTTGGAGCATCAGTTTTCTTCTCCCTATACACCACCCCAAAATGGTGTTGTAGAGAGGAAGAATCGGACCCTTGTTGAGATGGCCAGGACGATGCTTGATGAGCATAGGACTCCTAGGCGCTATTGGGCCGAAGCTATGAACACTGCATGCTATATTTCGAATCGCATTTTTCTGAGAGTGTTTTTGAAGAAGACCTCTTATGAGTTGCGTTTTGGTCGCCAGCCCAAGGTGAGTTATTTTAGAGTCTTTGGTTGCCACTGTTTTATATTAAAAAAAGGCAACCTAGACAAGTTTGAGTCTCGTTCTTCTGACGGTGTGTTTTTGGGTTATGGCACTCATACTCGAGCTTATCGTGTACTTAACCTTGACACTAACCGAGTCATGGAGACATCAGATGTCACCTTCGACGAGACTCTTGTTTCTCCTTCTTCTCGTTTTGAGCGTGCAGGTGATCACGAGGTTGGAGAGCCTCTTTTCGATGACGAGGAAGAGGGTGCTGAAGGTATAGATGATCCAGCACCCCCTCCGCCTGCCGCGCCGCCGGGAGCGGCTTCGACGACGACCCGTGGCCCCGAGACGTCTTCTTCCTGGGGGCCGTGGGATCCACCTCGCGCGGTACCTTTTGTACCCGGGGTGGAACCAGCTACTGTTGAGGGGGAGGTTACTTCTTCCCGGGAGGCGCCACGACACATCCAGCGCCAGCACCCCCCTGAACAGATGATCGGCGACATCGACGAGCGAGTTACTCGCTCCAGGTCACAGCACATCTCGCACTTTGCTCATTCTGCTTTTGTTGCGTCTTTTGAACCCCGAGATGTTGGACACGCATTGACGGATCCGGATTGGGTCAATGCCATGCATGAGGAGCTAGAGAACTTTGAGCGAAATCGGGTTTGGGTTCTAGTGCCACCACCTCCTGACTGTAAACCTATTGGGACAAAATGGGTATTTAAAAACAAGCAAGGAGAGGAGGGCCACATTGTGAGAAACAAGGCCCGGCTTGTAGCGAAGGGTTATAGTCAGAAGGAGGGGATAGATTATGAGGAGACCTTTGCTCCTGTAGCTCGTTTGGAGGCTATTAGGATACTCTTGGCTTATGCTGCATCCATGGGTTTCAAACTTTTTCAAATGGATGTCAAGAGTGCCTTCTTAAACGGCTACATTGAGGAGGAGGTCTATGTCCAGCAACCCCCCGGTTTTGAAAATCCCAAGTTTCCAAACCATGTTTTTAAACTCCACAAAGCTTTGTATGGTTTGAAACAAGCCCCTAGAGCCTGGTATGAGAGATTGAAAACCTTTTTGCTAGCTAAGGGTTTTAAAATGGGATGTGTAGATAAGACGCTCTTTCTCCTCCGGCAAGGCAAAGATACTCTCTTGGTCCAAATTTACGTGGATGATATCATTTTCGGTGGTTCTTCTCACGCTTTGGTTGCCAAGTTTGCAGATACTATGAGCAGGGAGTTCGAGATGAGCATGATGGGCGAGCTAACTTTCTTTCTCGGGTTGCAAATTAAGCAATCCCGAGAGGGGACGTTTGTGCACCAGGGCAAGTACACGAGGGACTTGCTGAAGCGGTTCGACATGGGTGAGGCCAAGCCTCTTCCGACGCCCATGTCGACGACGACTGCCCTGGATGCTGACACGGATGGAGAAGCAGTGGACCAGAAGGAGTACCGCAGCATGATTGGATCGCTGCTCTACCTGACGGCGACACGGCCGGACATTCAGTTCGCTGTGTGCTTGTGCGCGCGCTTTCAGGCTTCGCCACGCACTTCTCACCGTCAGGCGGTGAAGCGCATATTCAGGTACCTTCGTTTCACGCCTGAGTTCGGGATTTGGTATTCTGCTTCCTCCACTCTCTCGCTTTGCGGTTATTCCGATGCCGATTTTGCTGGTTGTCGCATTGAGCGCAAGTCCACCTCAGGGACTTGCCAGTTTATTGGATCTTCTCTTGTGTCGTGGTCTTCTCGCAAGCAGTCTAGTGTCGCTCAGTCTACCACGGAGGCTGAATATGTTGCTGCGGCTAGCTGCTGTTCCCAGTTACTCTGGATGATGGCCACTTTGCGTGATTTTGGTTTGAGCTTTACTCGAGTTCCTTTGCTTTGTGACAGCACGAGTGCCATTAGCGTTGCTAAGAACCCTGTGCTCCACTCGAAAACCAAACACATTGATGTGCGCTTTCATTTCTTGCGAGACCACCAGGAGAAGGGTGATATCGACCTTCGCCATGTCGATACTCATCACCAATTGGCTGATATTTTCACCAAGCCTTTAGACGAATCAACCTTTAATAGGTTGAGGGGTGAGCTTGGTATGTGTTTCCCCTTTTAGATGGGGGAAGCATTTTGAGATGTACAGACTGACTCTTTTATTTTGAGACTCTTTTCTTTTGAGTTTCTTGAGTCTTTCCTTTTGGTACCTTCTTTCTTTCAGTTTTGTGTCGGGCATACGCATTTACATTCTGAGCTTCATGTCTATATTCACTAGAATGTAATTATGCTCTTGTTAGTATTGCTCCGATACTTATGATGATGCTTGTAGCTTATGCTCTTTCTGATCACTGTTGCATGTTATGAGCGAGCTATTTTTTGGAATGGTGAATTATGCCTAATGTATATAAATCTGAAAATGTTCACCATTGAGATATGCAACTAGCATGTGTAGGGTGTGTTGAGTCCATTCCTGCTTTTCATATATGCTAGGTTGCTATGTCTCTAGTTCTGAGTCATTCACTTGCTTGGTTGCTCATAACTTGCTTAAAATCTGAACCAAGTATTGTTGAATTGAAAAGATCGAGATGGGATTGCTTGTCAACACCTCATGGTATTGAGACTGTTTCTCATTGCACTTTGAGTTAAACTTGAGCCATGTAGTGTATGACCGAAACCGTTGCGTTAAGCTTCTGATTGCTTCGGCATAGGCTTCGCACGGTTGAAAAGTTAGGCGATGACAAGCTGTCAACCTCTCGCAATCACATGCTAAAAATGAACTTGTGAACTCTTTTACCGCTGCAACTCCGATATGAATTTGAAATCACAAGTATATGCTTCATTCCTATGCATGATGATTGAACTTTGCTAGGGGTAGTTCACCGTGTATATATGCTTAGCACCTGTTTGGATTCCTTCTATACATGTCTAGTGCTATTTTGATGGTGACTATTCTTTTGGCTTAAAACTGCTCACATGCTCATATGCTTCATATTTCGTATAAGTGATCAGTTTGAGCCTTCGCTATTTGAGTGCTTAATTGAGATGTTGGAGCTATACTGATTAGAGCATCTTTGCCCTCTTTTGACTATATACTTGAAGCTCCTAACTTGCATTTTGACTTCATATGCATTGTGGAAGGAGATCTTGTGTTCAGGGGGAGTTTATGTGAAGCGAATTGCTTCTCCGATACCTTTTTGCCTTGATAAGTGCATTTTCAACTAGGGGGAGAAATTTATGCAAATCATATGCTCCTGTGTTGATCAACTAAGGGGAGAATCATTTGTCCTAGTTGCTTGCATTTGTCGAGGGGGAGTTTGCTAGTTGTGTTGAGCCGTTGCCTCTGTCTTGAGGGACTAGCAAACGTTCCTAGCTTTTCATGAGCTTAGTTTGCTAGTTGTGTTGAGCCGTTGCCTCTGTCTTGAGGGACTAGCAAACGTTCCTAGCTTTTCATGAGCTTTCATAAGCTTGTTTCATTTGGCTCTCAATTGGTATCGTCTGGTGTGCTTTCCCATTTGGTTTGGGTTGATTTCCAATTGGTTCGGAGTGATTTTCTTGCTAGTTGTGTTGAGCCTCTGGGCCTCTATCTTGAGGGACTAGCATTTTGCTTCGGTTGTCCTCCGATCTTCAATTGGTATCTGCTAGCAGTGTTGAGCCTGTTCTACCTCTTCTTGAGGGCTAGCTTTGCTTTGCTTGGTTGCGTCGAGCCGTTGCCCATGTCTTTGGGGACCAAGTTTTTGCTTCATCCACTTGACCTTCTTTGGCTTTTGTTAGGCTTTTGGGTCATTTGGTTGGGTTTTCTCTTCCCACTCCTTCCTTCCTCCTTCTTCTTATTCATGATTTGTTGTGGAGTTGACAATGCACTCATCAAGGGGGAGATTGCGGATACATGGGTGTATGCCGAGTCTCTGTGTGATGAGTGATTGTCAACGGAGATGATGCGCATGTTCTTTGGCTTGTGTTGTGCAGGTGTCGAGCACGGAGACAGTGATCAATGGCGGGTGAAGGTCAAGTTGCGACGTGCCGTGCCGACGGACCGGGCGCGATGAAGGATGGGCGTGCCGTGCGGCGGACGTGCCATGCCGATGTATCGGACGGTGAAGGGCGGACGTGGACTTGGACTGATGGACTGGAGGCCGGAGGATCAGCTGTGGTGGCTGGCAGCCTGCGACAGCGACAAGCGGAGAAGTGCGATCATGTCGGTGGAAGGGGTGCACAGGCGGTGCATCCCCTCTACGACGCCGGTTTGTTGGTAGAGCCCGGGAAAAACCAACGGTGGACGGTTTCCAGGTTTGGGCCTCAAAACCTGGGTGCTGGGTTTCCAGGTTGAGCCACAAAACCTGGGCGTGACGGTTTCCAGGTTGAGCCTCAAAACCTGGGCGTGGGCCGGTTTCCGAGTTTGGGCCTCAAAACTCGGGCGCTGAGGGTTTCCGAGTTTGGGCCACAAAACTCGGGCTGGAGGCTGGTTTCCCGGTTTGGGCCTCAAAACCGGGGGCTGATGGGAAAGGCTGGTTTCCCGGTTTGGGCCGCAAAACCGGGGGTGCAGAGTGGTGGCGGCACGTGGCGGCGATCTGAAGGTTGCGTGGAGGCGACGCGGAAGACCGTGCGGGCGTGGCCGTCGGATCTACCTACCACCAGCGGGTGGACTAGAATAGCCTTAGGGTTAGGCTGGTCCGCTCTGTAAATACAGTAGTGAGGGGTAGAGTAGGAAATAGACTTAGGCTAGGTTAGTATAAGTAGTCCAGGGGAGACACCCTCCTCCCCATCTCAATCTCAGTTAGCGCAGTCATTTGCTTCCTAGCACCTAGGGTTTCCACTCTCCCATCCCCTGCTCTAGCTAGTTGAGATCCACAGAGAGACTCCACTCTGTGTACTGTTGATTTGAGGAAGTGAGGTCGTATCCTCACCTTGGAGCACAGATCGATGGCTTGATTTGCGTCCTTAATTCGAGTTCGTGGCTGTGATTCGCGTTTTCTTTGTGTTCTTCGCGGAATCCTTTTTCTCCACGATTTTCCCGTCGCTTGATCTCTTTGCTCGGTTCATCTTTTGCAAAACCGTTTGAACCAAGTTGTTCTAGATCGTGAGGCTCTCCTTTCCACCGAAGGAATTAAACTCTAACCTCACGGTCTAGGAGATCAATCGATTTTCGTTTTGGATTGCGTTCTTGCCTCCATGCCCCGAAATTTCTTGATTCACCGATTTGGAGTTAGGTTCGAGCCATGATCTCTTAGAGATAGCTCACTAACATCCTTGTGACCCCTCAGATCGAATCCGAGGCCTAGAGCTTTTGATTTAGAGGAGATCGGGTTGAATCATCAAAGAACTGCGCTGTTTTCGGGAGCATCGGACGCTATCACGGGAGCATCGGACGCTAGGGTCCCTAGCATCGGACGCTCCGGTGACGCGTGTCACGTTTTCGGCGTTTTAGTTTGCATCGGACGCTAGGCATCGGACGCGTCCGTTGTCCATCGGACGCGCCGGAGCCTTTGCATCGGACGCTGGGTGATTACTGTTCACAGCGTCCGATGGTGGAACAGTAAGGTTCCAGAACCGTCCAGTCTGCATCGGACGCTTCCGGTGGTCTGGCATCGGACGCAGGCCAGCGTCCGATGTGACTGGTTTCGCACGGCTTCGTCCGCGGTTCGCTCGTTCGTTGTCGGAATTGATTTCCGTCTTTTGCGTTGGCTTTCTAGAGTTGTCTAGTGTCTCGCTGTGCTTCTAGGAAGCATCCACCCTACATATAGGGTCGTGGACATTAGCAAGCTCTAGGGTTCGCTCTTGGGGTCGATTTTGGGACAGTGGCATCTAGTTTCCGAAAGGAAATTTTGAAGCTCCCATTCACCCCCCCCTCTGGTCGCTTTCGGTTAGCTTCTCGGTCCTTCACAGTACGCGCATCGGGATTCAGCCGAGCAGTGGCTGCGTGTCTCGGTGAACAGTGCTGAAACTTGACCGGCGGATAGTCCGCCGTTGTGTTTGGCGGACACTCCGGGAACGTCCAGGGACGTTGCAGCAACCTTGCTGTTTGGCGTGTTTTGCCGGTGGGCAGTCCGCCACTCGCCCGCGGACAGTCCGGCACTACCTCGGACAGTCCGGGACCGTACCGGCGGACAGTCCGGGATTTGGCTGTGTCTTCCGGCTTAGTGCATTTGCTCTCCCGGCTTGTTCGTTTGGTTTCCGGACTTCACGTTTGGCCCTAGAGTTGACCAAGGAACCTCTCTAGGTATCTTTGCTACTAGTTAGCCTAGGTACTTAGGAGTTTCTCGACGTAGCCATCAATCTACGTTCGGGACTTGGTTTTTGGGGTTGTGTTCGAGCCGGAGCTTTTGGCATTTGGTTTGCTATCTTCTTGTGGTGCCTCGCTGTGATCCTAGGGATCATCCACCCTCTTCCAAGGGTCGTGGGCATCACGATTTCGGTCGCAGTTTCTCGGGGTTGATTTTGGGACATTTGGCCAAAGTTTCGAGAGAAATTTTTGAGCTCCCATTAACCCCCCCCCCTCTGGTCGCCTTGCTAGTCCTTTCTCGGTCCTTCAATTTTTGTTGGCTCCCATTCACCCCCCTCTGGTCGCCTTGCTAGTGCACTCTCGGTCCTTCAGAATACCAGAGTTAAAACACAAACATAGGAAGATGGGCATCTTTCTAGGAGAATACCAAAGTTTTTGCTCAAAATTCTAGTGCTTTAGGTGCTTTTTGGTTCAATGCTGGGAACAGTAATGGGATTGTAACTGGTTGACAGTGCTAGCTGTTACAGTAGAACCGAAAGCACATTTGTTTCTTCCACAAGACACTAATGAAACAACCAAAATAAGTTTTAGGAATGTTTTTCATTTCTCCATTAGTGTTTGGATGGGAGCGATCAGAACTGCTATATTCATTTTCAGTACACTATGTTTCTGATCGGTTATGTTTCTGATCTTTGCCTACTCATATGCTTTTTAGTCCATATGCTTTAATCTGATATGCTCTGTCCTTATTACTTATTGGTTTAGTCATGGTTTCTATCATTTGGGAATACCATCTAATGCCATCCTCTGAGTACTTCTGAATTTTTTCTAATGCCATCTACTGTCTACTACACCTCTATCTACTACTGCTACTTACTACTTACTACTGCTAACTATTACTGCTACTTACTACTTCTCTACTACTTACTACTACTATTGCTACTGCTACTTACCTTTATCTACTACTTCCTACTTACTACTGCTACTTACTACTTCTGTACTACTCTCCCTACTCCTCTCTCAGCTCCTTGTACTACTCTATACTACTCTCCCTGTACTATGACATTTGCATTGATGACTTTTTTGAAACTTGTAAGCTGAGGTAGTGGCAAATACGATGATGTAACCCCTTCGATCTATGCTGAGGCAGCGGCGATGATGATAAATTGTCCCCCTACTTTCTATGCTGAGTCAGCTGCTAGACTAGGATGGCTTGTATTTTACAAGTAACCAGTTTAGCAGTGACGTGTTGACCTAGGGGCAAATCTGAGCCAAAAACTTATATGTGTCATTTTTTATTCAAAAGCTTTGAACTGATCATATTATATACGCGTCTGTGTATATGTAGAACTGAAATGGCGGAAGCCAAAACAAACGAATGGAGGGACCCTACCCCTAGCTCCTCGTCAACCAGCTTGATGAGTGGGGCGTCTGTGACTCCATCGCCGAAGAAGCAGCGTACAGATGTGGACAACGATCCAACGTACGAACCGGGGGCAGACGAAGCACAGAGTCTCGAGGTTTACGCAACACGTTGGCTTTCTAACATGTACAAAGACGTGTGTGAATCACTAAAGGCTCGTGACTCTTGTCAACAGCTGCCGATTGTGCCTCGTCAGCTCGAGTTTAGGGACGAAGACGCGGTCAGGGAGGAAGAAGCCCCCGCTCCCTCTACGGCAACCTCTTCGTCCAAATCTAAGGGCCAGAAGAGGGTGACGGGACAACACGGGAGGCACAAGTTGGACAAAGAAAATGAGGTGCATGTCATCGATGCGGTGGGGCCAGAGGGAAACCCAATAGCTCTAGATACAGTCATTGGCAAGTTCAGCAATCTAGTGGCGTGTATAGCCAAGGAGAAGGTGGCGATCACTTGGCTCAACTGGCACGACGTCCCTACTGACATAAAAAACAATGTATGGGGTGAGGTGACAAGGAGATTCAGATATCCGCCCTCAGCTGACATGGAGAAGTGCTAGGAGTGGGCTTTGCACGTGGCGTCGACTGCGCTTCGCAACTTCAGGTCCAGGCTGACTAGAAATTACCTGAAGAAGGGGAAGTCGCCACTGCTGAAGTACAATATGGTCAAGGCACACATGTGGGACGCTTTCTGCGAAATGAGAAAGATGCAAGAAGCATAGGAAAAGAGCGCTAAGTTCAGTGAGCTCGCAAAGAGGAACAAGAATCCTCACCACTTGGGCTTGACTGGCTTTGCCGGTCAGAGGACCAAGTGGCAGCAAGAAGAACAAGCAAGATAGGCTGCTGGGGTTCCAGATCCGTATGAGGGCATCGACCCAAGGGCAAAGGACTACATGAGGGCCTGCATTCCAAAGAGGCTGAAGCCCAGGGCGACCAAGTTTAACGAGCCCCACCTCAAGGACGTCGAGAAGACTTTGATGGAGAAAGCAAAGCTTAAGGACAACATCATGGTCCGCCGGGGCCACGACTTGCTCACCGAGGTCCTAGGAACCCCCGAGCACCGCGACCGCGTTCGTGGTGTGGGGTCCAAGATGAGCTGGAAGTCAGTTGAGTCGTGGCAATCCGACGCGGCCACATACAAGTCTAGGTAGAGGTATAAAGATGAGCTATATAAGAAGGGCTTCAATGAAGGCGTGGCTGAAATGATCAAAAGCTCAATAAAGGAAGCCTTCACGAGCAACGACCCGGAGATGGTCGCGATGAGGTCGAAGATGTTTGATCACCATGGCCTGCCCAATCCTCAAGCAAAGGAAAAGAAAGCTTTACTGCCGATGAACGAGGATCGCCCAAGGGTCTTGAACGAGGACTTCAAGGAAAACCAGCACGTCCAACTCCTCATCCCGTTCGGAAGCTCCAAGAAGATGGTGGTGGTTGAGGGATGCATTCTTGCACCCCACGATATTCACGACTTCAACAAAGACAACATCCCTGAAGACTATGTGGTCGTGAGCCCGTTATGGCACGTTCTCGACCAGGAACATTTTGAATTGGACCATCCCAACCTACAAACGGCCAGACACCTAGGGCAGGCACTTGGATTGGAAGTCCTATGAATCCGCGAGGACATCAAGATCATTGCTCGGATGCCAACTCCAACGCTGACACCAGCATCACAACCATCAGCCGCCGGATCTTGTCCTCCGGAAGATCTAGATCACGACAGCGATGATGACAAAGAAAAGGGCGGGGACAAGGGCAAGGGAAAGGACAAAGGAGAAGGCGGTAGAGAAGGCGGGGACAAGGAAAAGGTAGAAGGTGATGACCGGGAAAAGGAAAAGGGCACTGACATGGGAACTGTGTCTCCCCCGCCTCCAAATAGTCCGCCCATCGGCCCGGTCAATGAGGCAAGAAGCTCAGAGGCCGGTAAGGGCGACAACACGACAAGCCAGCCAAGCACGAACGAGCAACAGGGAGGCACGACGGGGGAGGCAATAGGGACGAAGACACCTCCCCCGTCAACCACAAGCCAATGTCCTCCCCCGCCCAACAAGAATCCAAGAATGTCCACCGACAAGCTCCCGTACACGCTCACGTTCGAAAGTTATGGTAACATTGAGCATAATACCACGTCCATAGTATATATGCTACTAACATCCCTATCCATCATTTGCCAGGCCTGAAACTACCCGTCAACTATTTGATGAGGCCGAAGACTGCCCTGGCCACTATGTGTGCGGGAAGTTCATGATTCCCAAGGCTCAGCTCATCGACGAGGAAAAGTGGGATACAAGGAGGTTCCATCAATGGTACATGGAAGCTGCAAAAGCTGGGATGTCAAGTTTTAACGTCAAGATTCCCACGGAGTACTTCCACTTGCCCGCTGGTAACGAAATGCACCTACCCGTCGACTTTAGCGACATGTACAACCTGATGCGGGAAGAAGACCTGGACATCGTTCAAATCACCCTATTCACACTATAAGCGATGAATGCAACTTCCACAGATCACTACATTCATATTTTCCATAGTTCTATACTTATTATGTCACGATGACTTGTCCGTGCAGCATGACGGTCACTGTAAGTAATAAAAAGACACGTCCTGTACTCTACCTCTCTCCTGCACATATTGCTGAAAGAGTCATCAAGGGTTTCGAGATCACTGATCCGGAGATGACAGTTCGACAGCGAGAGAAGAAATATGAAGAAAATATGAAAGTCGAGAAGACTAAGTTGAAAAATTACATACTAGAATGCATGAAGAAGATCAAGCCGGATGGGTCAGAGTGTATAATGGCTGCCTATCACTTTGGGTAAGTCAAATACATATACGTACACCTAAGTCGCTACCATATCATGCCTTCTCGCCGTCATAAACTCTATTTTTGTTGCAATGGTGCAGCCAGGGCCTCGTGGGTGGCCACTGGGTCACTTTTATAATATACCCTAAAGATGGTAGGGCCTGTGTGTTTGACTCCTTGAGCGTACCAAACAAGCAAGGGTACAAGGCATTCGAAGATTGTCTGAAAAAGTAAGTCATCCATCTTTTTCATCAGTTACGGTTACCATACGTTTTTAAATGGTGGCTAAAACTATTATATTTTGTACAACACTTATAAGGAATACCAAAAGGTGCCTGGATTCTGGGACCGAAGAACTCAAAAGTTCAAGGACAAGCATAGGTACCACCTCAAAATCCGACGAGATTTCTCGGTAAGTATTTCAAAGGTTCAATTCATGTTTCATACATATATATGGGTTCTAATGCTTGTGTATCAATCGTGCAGTGCGCCAAACAGCCACTAGGATCGAAGACATGTGGCTTGTACACATGCGAGTTTCTAAGGGAAAGCAAGGAGTACACCAATAGCTGGAAGAAGCTCAAGGCAGGTGTCAAGTATTGGGGACAGCAGCAGAGCCGCAGGATGTGCTTTAAACAAGTCAAGGCAGACATATGCAAGTTTGTAATGGAGAAATGCATTCTCGAAGGAGAAACGTTCTTCGACAACGAATCCGAGCTGGCGTTGCTACCCCAATACGAGAAGCTCCGCAAATGGAACACAATGCTTCGTCCGATGGATTATGCTCATCAAGTTGAACTATGAATTGTAATTTGAATTTGAAATCAACTAAGTCAATGTGTATATGATGACAACAAACAACTAAGTGACTTTGTATGTTATGTCGAGATGGTTTATATGTGCATATATATATCTCTGTTAGAAATCTGGAATTTTGTTAGAAATCTGGAATTCTGGAATTATTTGAAAACTGCATTTGATTTGAATTCATATCCTGCTGTTTCCGCTGGCTGCATTATGTATTTTTTTAATCCAAAATTAATAACCATGGCGGGCAACATAAGTTGCCCGCTGCGGTTAATAATTTACCGAAGCGGGCGCTTTAAGTTGCCCACTGCGGTAAATGCTATTAACTGCAGCGGGCTGTTTATGTTGCCCGCTGTGGTAATGGCCACGATTAACCGTGGCCTTAGCACCGCAGCGGACTGAGAACACAAGGTTGATATCTGCCCTTGTGGTTCCCTTCCTGAGTGATGAGTGATCGATCAACGGGCAACATGTCTCTTGGCTATGTTGATGTGTAGGTGCGGAGCTCGGGCAGTGGTCGAAGGTGAGGTGAAGGTCAAGTGGGGACGTGCTGTGCCGACGGACCGGGAGCGGTGAAGGGCGGACATGGAGCTTGGACCGACGGACCAGGAGACCTGAGGATCAGCTGTGGTGGCTAGAACGTGGCGTTGACAAGCAAGAGTACATGGGGATGTGCGGTGCATCGGCCGAGTCGGGAGGATGCCCGGCGTGGAGGCTGGACATGCTCTGACATCGGTGTTGGAACTCGGGGTGTGCGAACCACATCCCGTCTACGGCACGGGTTCGGTAGCTGAGCCTCAAAAAGCTACCCTCGACGGTTTCTGAGTTTGGGCCTCAAAACTCGGGGTGGCCGGTTTTTGAGTTTGGGCCTCAAAACTCGGCAAGGACGGTTTCCAGGTTTGGGCCTCAAAACCTGGGTGCACGGGTTTCTGAGTTTGGGCAACAAAACTTAGCCTGAGGACAGGTTTCCCGGTTTCGGCCTCAAAACCGGGGGAAGGCCCAGGTTTCCTGGTTTCGGCCTCAAAACCGGGGGAGGTCCGCAAAAAGGACGGTCGACGCGTGGCGGCGTGGAGAGGCTGGCGCGGAGGCGAGGCTATCCACGAGGTAGGCGCGGTGGTCGACTGGGCGGCACGTGGCGGCATCCTGAGGCTTGCGTCGAGGCGAAGCTAAGGATGAGGAAGGCGCGTGGCCGTCAGATCAACTATCAGCAGAGTTGGATCGTGATACCCCTAGGGTTGGCCGTTTCGCTCATGTATCTAGGGGTAGTAAGGGGATTATTGTTTTAGGCTATAAATAAGAGAGGCACCCCTCCTCTCTCCCTATCCTTGCAGTCATTTGTTCCTGAGCTCTCTCTCTAGCCCTCGCTTAGGTTCTAATCATACCTCGCTGCAAGCGATCCGTAGAGACGGAAATCATACCTCTGTGTATTTGGATCTTTTGAGGAAACGAGACCGTATTCTCGTTGTCTCCTCGTGTGGAGGAATTTCTGCTGAAATCAAATCGTGTTCTGTGTTCTTCACGTTTTGGTTTTTCATCTCTTGGAGATTTGTCTCGTTCTCCCTCTCCATGAGATGATTTTCGATTCCACTTGAATCAGTTTGTTCTTGGTCGTGAGGTCCATCTTTTCACCGAAGGATTTCTCCTATAACCTCACGAGTCCATAGATCGGGTTGATTTCGTGTTCGTTCTTTCTCCTTCCCCCTTTCCGGTGTTTCTCGGATTACCCTTGTTTAACTTGGATTGGTGCGATGATTTCTTAGGATTAGCACCCCAATACGTTGAGGAACACTTGGGAGAAGTTTGATCGAACCCCCTTTTGATTTGGTGAAGTTCCGATCGATTTGCCCTTTTACCCCTAGCAGAATTATGCTTTCTGTTCATCCGCGGACAGTCCGCGCCTCCAGCGGCGGACAGTCCAGGGATCGGGGCTGGGTCGATTTAGTCAAGTGCAGACCCCTGACTGTTCACTGTCGAGTGAACGGTGGACAGTCCGCGGTACAAACCCACGGACAGTCCGAGACCTGTCCAGCAGACTTGCAGAACTGTTTGGTTTCTGTGTTTTTGCCGGCGAACTGTCCGGCTCCTAGTCACGGACAGTCCGGGACTTAACGGCGGATAGTCCGGGACTCTGACCGCGGACAGTCCGCGAATCTGCAGTTTGTGCTGTTTTGCTCCGTGGCTTTGGCAGTTGGTTTTGGGGTTTCTCTGGAGGTTCCGCTGTACCACTAGGACATCTCCTAGGGTATCCACCTACTCGTAGGTCGTGTACTCTTCGGTCATTTCGAGTCTTTGCTTTTGGGGTGATTTTCTGGGACAAGGGCTCTACAATTCACGAGTTGAATTTGAGGCTCCCATTCACCCCCCTCTAGTCGCTAATCCGGTCCTTCAATTGGTATCGGAGCCGGTTAAGGATCTCTCCTACCTTAATCAGTTTCGGATCCTAAGGGCGACATGGAACGAGGGAACAACAAGGCTCCTTGGTTCGATGGAACGAACTATCCCTATTGGAAGATTTGGATGCGTGCTTATCTCAACAGCATCAGATCTTTTGTCTGGGAGATATGTGAGAACGCTGAGTACGTAGTCCTTGCGGCTCGTGTGGGTCAGATCCAGATTGACCAACACGAGGCCAACTCCAAGGCTCGTAATGCTCTTCTGGCCAGCCTCTCCCTTCCTGAGTTCGAACGTATCTCAGAGCTTGAGACGGCACGAGAGATCTGGGTGAAGCTTCAAAGCTATCACGAGAGGACCGCTCAGGTCAAGACCAGACTCTTCGAGACCTACAAGCGAGAGTACGAGAACTTTGTTCAGTTGGAGGGAGAGACGATTGACGCTATGTTCGCTCGTTTCCAGACGATCGTGAACAAGATGCGTGCCAATCGGGCTAACCTACCCTATGACGATCATGAGAGGGCTCTCAAGTTGCTATATGCCCTGGATCGGAGGGTATGGGAGGTGAAGGTGTTGACCATCATTGAGTCTCCTGCTTACGACACTCTCACCGTGGACGAGTTGTTCAGCAAGCTCAAGTCCACCGAGATCGATCACTTGACTCAGGCCAAGCTGAAGAACCCATCTTCACACACCATGGCTTTGGTCTCAGGCACAGATGGATCGACTTTCTCTGCTGACGCTTCACCTCCTCTTGTTGCTTTGTCTTCTTTGCATACAGTCACGGAGGAGCAGTTGGAGGCGCTTGGAGACGACGAGCTCGCCCTCGCCATCACCCGGTTCTCGCGGTTTCACAACAACCGCCTGAATCACCGGCGTGGTGGCGCACGCGAGGGCTGCTACAAGTGTGGTGATCTAGACCACTTCATGGCGAACTGCCCCAAGAACGAGAAGAACTTCCCCGGCGAAAACCGCAACTTCAGGCGCAAGGGCAAGCCGGAGAACAAGCCAGGAGGATATGGAGAAGGCTTTCAACGCCGGCAAGTGTGCCTTTCTCGCCACTATCGGCGATGGCGAGAAGACCTCCGACGGTGACTCCAGCGACAACGAGTCCGAGCACAAGATGGAGGATCGCTTCAACGGACTCTGCTTCTTCGGCAAATCCTCCAAGGGATTTGGCACCATGGCTTTGGATGAAGAGGACCGCAAGCACCAGGAAGAGGACGCTGATGACGCCCACAACGACGACGACGACGACAGTGCCTCTGAGGTATCAAACTCTTCTGAAGTCGATCGTCTCATTGAGGAGCGGGATAGGTTTGCGGATTTAGTCCTAGTTCTGGAGAAGAGGCTTACAGAAGTTTTCAAGGAGCGCGGTGAGTTTAAGGCTAAGATGAAAGAGGCGCGTAAGGAGCTTGAGTTCGCTAGGTCCGAGGTGAAGGTAGCCAATGTGGAGGAGTGTGAGGAGTGCACGATGCATATGACAAACTTTGCCACCCTGCAAACCAAGTATGCCTCTTTGATTGAGGTGTATGATGAGCTAAAGAGTAGGCTAGACTTGGTGGGTGATTGCAAAGAGTGTCCCTCCCTGAAGGAAGAGCTGGAGGAAGTGAAGGCTAGGTCTTCTTTGCTGGGTGCGTGCAAGCTTTGTCCTAGCTTGCGAACTGAGTTGGTAGGAGTTAATGCCAAGCTTGCTGAAGCCTTGAAGGCCAGCTCAGTTAGCACCTTGTCCGCTCCATGTGAGCGATGCGTGGGGATGGAGTTTGAGATTGCCAACTATCGGCATGACAGGATGCAAACCGAGGAGGAAAACACATACCTTCGGTCCATCCTGAGTTGGGTGTCATGCAGTGAGCCGCAGTTGGGCATGATGATCAGTCAGTTCAAGAGGGGAACTGATTGCTCGGGAGTAGGCTTTACTTCAGGTGGGAAGGGCGCTAGTACCTTTGGTAATATCGGTGAGTTTAGCGGAGTAAACCCGAGTGAGAAACCATCCACTATCCCTAAGCTTACCAAGATCACCCCACCTGAGCCTCTTAAGCCTATCACCAAGGATGGCATCCTTGATGAACCTCCCAAGGCTCCACTTCGCAAGCAAGTGTGGGTTCCAAAACCTAACCATCTTAGGAACACACTTGACACCCTTCCTGACGTCTCTAGTGATCCCCTTCCGAGAGGCAAGCAGCCAGCCAGAGTGAACAACCCTCGCAACAATAGGAACCAACAACCCAAGAGAGTGGTGAGGTTCGAGTGCGAGTACTGTCACCGCGAGGGTCACCTAGCTGAGTTTTGCTTTTGGAGGAAGAGAGACGCTAGGAAGGAGTTAGAGCTAAACAACCAGAACAGGCACCACCCTCTCCATGGTGTGCAAGGTCGGGGAGTTCAGAGGCAGGGCGCTAGACCTGGAGGAGCACCCCCTCAGGTTGCTAGGCCCCAGGCAGCTAGACCACAGGGTGGTGGTCGTGCCCGTCGCGGTTCCGGTCGTCCTCTATACGATCGTGAGCCGAGTGTAAGAGGTTTTGCTGCTCAGTCCCATAGCGGACCACCTTTTCAGTATTGTGGTGATCGCTTTGCTCAGATGGGACAGGTAGGTCAGTTTGGAGGTTTTCCGTTCCATAGCGGACCACCCTTTCAGGTTGGTGGTGATCGCTATCCACCCATGGGACGAGGACAGTTTGGTGTTGCTGCTAACACTTTTTCTGGGCCTATGACACAGCACTGGTATCCTTCTCAGTATACTAACCCCAGTGTTGTGCCATATGCTCACTTCCTGCCTTTCTATTGATGCAGGAACTTCGGTTGGAGAACATGTGGCTCATGGATTCCGGGTGTTCGCGCCACATGACCGGAAAGAAGGAATGGTTCTCCAGCCTTAGCCCCGTGATGCACAAGGAGTACATCACTTTCGGGGCTAATAGTAGAGGTAAGGTTGTTTCTCAGGGAGCTATCCGGCTCAATGAGAACTTTGTCCTGAAGAATGTTGCCTTGGTTTCTAATTTGCATTTCAACTTGCTTTCTGTTTCGCAACTTCTTGAGGATGATTGTGAAGTGCGCTTTAAGAAGGGTTTGAGTCGCGTTTTAGACCCTCGGGGAGATCTTGTTTATCGGATCGTCCCTTTTGGCCGTGTTTTCAGAGCCGACTTTTCTCAGTCTTTTGGCTCTGCTAGGTGTTTGATGGTTGGTCCTTCTTCTGATCTGTGGAAGTGGCATAGGAGGCTCGGTCACTTGAGTTTTGACTTGCTTGCAAGGCTTAGCTCACTTGGCCTAATCCAAGGATTGCCCAAGCTTAAGTTTCAGAAGGACCTTGTTTGCCATCCTTGTCGTCACGGGAAGATGGTCGCTGCTTCTCACCCACCTGTTAATCAGGTGATGACAAAGCGACCCGGCGAGCTTTTTCACATGGACACAGTTGGTCCAGCTCAGGTTTGCTCAGCGGGTGGGAAGTGGTACGTTAAAGTGATTGTTGACAATTTTTCGAGGTACTCTTGGGTGTTCTTTATGGAGGGTAAGGATGAAGCTTTTCCGTTTGCTCGTGATCTTATTCTGAAGTTGAAAACTGAGTTTCCACCTGATACCATTAGAGCTATTCGTAGCGATAATGGTACTGAATTTGATAACTCTCAGTTTGCTTCCTTCTGTTCTTCTAATGGAATCGAGCATCAGTTTTCTTCTCCTTATGTCCCTCAGCAGAACGGTGTTGTTGAGCGCAAGAACCGGACCCTTGTTGAGATGGCCAGGATGATGCTCGATGAGCATAGTACTCCTAGGCGTTTTTGGGCCGAGGCGATCAACACCGCTTGCCATGTTTCAAATCGCATCTTCCTTCGTGCTTTGATGAAAAAGACTTCTTATGAGTTGCGTTTTGGACGGGTACCCAAGGTATCTCATTTTTGGGTGTTTGGGTGTAAGTGCTTTATCCTGAAGCAAGGCAATTTGGACAAATTTGAATCTCGCTCTGCTGATGGGGTGTTTGTTGGTTATGCTTCTTATTCACGTGGTTATTGAGTTCTTAACCTTGAAACTAACCGGATAGTGGAGACCTGCGAGGTCACATTCGACGAAACTATGCCTTGTGTTTCTTCTGCTTTTGATGTTGCAGGAGAACAGGAGATGGGAGAGACCATCTTTGTGGAGGAGGAGCAGGAGAATGCCGATTGGGGTGATCCCGAGCCAACTCCACTGGCTGCCCCCGTCGACCCTGTGATGACTACTTCAGCTCGAGGACCCGATCCCACGACTTCTTCTTCCTGGGGTCCTCTTGAGCCACCTCTCCAGCGAGCACCCGCTGCACCTGAGGGAGCGACAGCATCTGGCGAGGGTGAGGCGACTTTGGCGAGGCGAGCGCCCCAAAGTGTTCAGCAAGTTCACCCCTCGCGGCAGATGATCGGCGGCATCGACCAGCGAGTCACGCGGTCGTGAGCGTATGAAATCTCTCACTTTGCTCATTCTGCATTCGTTGCTTCTTTTGAGCCCAAAGATGTTAGACACGCACTTTCTGATTCTAACTGGGTCAACGCCATGCATGAGGAGTTAGAAAACTTTGAGCGAAACCAAGTTTGGACCTTAGTGCCACCTCCACCACAATGCCACCCTATAGGTACCAAGTGGGTTTTTAAGAACAAAGAGGGTGAGGACGGGATGGTAGTGAGGAACAAGGCTAGACTAGTAGCTCAGGGTTTTTGCCAAAAAGAGGGTATAGACTATGAGGAAACCTTTGCCCTTGTAGCCCGTTTAGAAGCCATTAGAATCCTTCTAGCCTTTGCTGCTTCGAAGGGTTTTAAGCTTTACCAGATGGATGTCAAGAGTGCCTTCTTGAATGGGTATATAGAGGAAGAGGTTTATGTTAGGCAACCCCCTGGCTTTGAGGATCCCAAGTTTCCAAACCATGTTTATAAACTTTCAAAAGCTTTGTATGGTTTGAAACAAGCCCCGAGAGCGTGGTACGATCATTTGAAAACCTTTTTACTCTCCAAGGGTTTTAAAATGGGACGGGTCGATAGAACTTTGTTTCTCCTCAAGCAAGGCAACGATACCCTGTTAGTCTAGATTTACGTGGATGACATCATCTTTGGTGGCTCTTCTCATGCACTTGTTGCCAAGTTTGCAGACTATGAGCAGGGAGTTCGAGATGAGTATGATGGGCGAGTTGACTTTCTTCCTCGGGTTGCAAATTAAGCAAACCCGAGACGGGACATTTGTGCATCAAGGAAAATACACGAAGGATATCCTGAAGAAATTCGACATGGGCGAGGCCAAGCCTCTTACGACGCCCATGCCGACGACTGCGGCGATGGACGCGGACCAGGACGGAGAGCCAGTTGACCAGAAGGAGTACAGAAGCATGATTGGCTCGCTTCTGTACCTGACGGCAATGAGGCCAGATATACAGTTTTCTGTGTGTCTGTGCGCTCATTTTCAGGCGTCCCCTCGGACTTCCCACAAGCAAGCGATCAAGCGCATCATGAGGTACCTCCGATACACTACTGAGTTCGGACTTTGGTACTCCTCCTCTTCGACTCTTTCGCTTTGTGGTTATTCCGATGCGGATTTTGCCGGCTGTCAGCTTGAGCGCAAGTCTACTTCTGGGACTTGTCAGTTTCTTGGCTCTTCTTTGGTTTCGTGGTCTTCTCGCAAGCAGTCGAACGTAGCCCAGTCTACTACTAAAGCCAAGTATGTTGCTGCTGCTTCTTGTGCTTCGCAGCTTTTATGGATGGTTACTACATTGCGTGATTTTGGTCTAGATTTCAGTCGGGTCCCTTTGCTTTGCGATAGCACTTCTACCATTAGTGTAGCAAAGAACCCTGTCCTTCACTCCAAGACCAAGCACATCGATGTTCGCTTTCACTTTCTTCGTGATCACTATGAGAAAGGCGACATTGATCTTAGGCATGTAGACACCCATAACCAGGTTGCGGATATTTTCACCAAGTCTTTGGATCTCTCAACTTTTGCTAGGTTGAGAGGTGAGCTTGGTGTGTGTTTCCCCTTTTAGACGGGGGAAACATTTTGCTTGTTGTAAAATAAACTAACTTTCTGATTCTTTTTGTTTTTGGGTCTTGAGTCTTTCTGTTTTTGTTTTGGCTCTGTTTCTGTCTTCATCATGCATACATCTTGCATTTTCAAGCTTCATGTCTATATTCTTGAGAATGAACTTATGCTCTGATTAGTGTATGCTTCGATGATATCTGATGATGCTTGTAGCTTAGGCTCTCTTTGATCACTGTTACATTTTGTGAGCTAAGCTATTTCTTTCAGAACGCTGAACATGTCTAATGAACTTAAAACTTGATACATGTTCACCATTGAGATTAGCAACTAGCATGTGTAGGATGTGTTGAGGTCCCTTGAGCTATTGCATATATGCTAGGTTGCTATGTCTCTAGTTCTGAGTCATTCACTTGCTTGGATTGTCCATATTCTGCTTAAAATGAACCAAGTTTTAGTGAATTGACAAGATCGAGATGGGATTGCTTTGTCAGCACATCATGGTATCGAGACTGTTTCTCATAGCACTTTGAGTTAAACTTGAGC
This sequence comes from Coix lacryma-jobi var. lacryma-jobi, assembly GCA_009763385.1. Classification (NCBI taxonomy): domain Eukaryota; kingdom Viridiplantae; phylum Streptophyta; class Magnoliopsida; order Poales; family Poaceae; genus Coix; species Coix lacryma-jobi. Next base: position 164,681,542 of record CM019822.1, read on the forward strand.
CGTGTAGTGTAAGACCGAAACCGATGCTTTAAGCTCCTGATTGCATATGCATAGGCTTAGCACGGTTGGAAAGTTAGGCAATGACAAGCTTTCAACCTCTCGCAATCACATGCTGAATCTGAACTTGTGTAAAAACCGCTGCAAATATCTCCGATAAAATCTACAAACACAAGTTTATGTTTCACTCTATAGCATGATGGTTGAACCTTGCTAGGGGTAGTTCACCTTACATACATGTTTAGCACTTGTTTGACTTCCTGTCTATACATGCTTAGTGCTAATTTGATGGTGAAACTCCTTTCTAAATGGCTTAAAACTGCTCACTGAGCTTATGCATTCATATCCTGTTTCTGGTGATCAGTTTGAGCCTTTGCTAGCACTTGTGTATGTTGCTACGTAGTCGGATTAGCACTCATTAGAGCATTCTTTCACTCTTTCAAGTATATACCTGAAGCTGCTAACATGCATTTTTGACTCATGTGCATGTGCTTGACTCCGATAGGCATGACCTAGCTCCGTTTGATTTTTTTGAGCTCCTTTCCTTCTCTGTTTGATTGCAAATTGCCCCCAAGGGGGAGAATTGGGGAGAATGTCTTGTTGTGGTGACAATTTGCAATTTGTGCTTCACTTGTTGAGGGGGAGTTCTTTGAGTGAGGGGGAGTGTTTCTGCCTGCTCTGAGTTGGTTTTGGCTGATATCGATCTTTTCAGCTAGTTGCGTCGAGCCTCTGTGCCTCTGTCTTGAGGGACTAGCTGTCTTCATCTTGTTTTAGTGGTTCTTGATTAGTATCGAGCTTACTGCTGGTTATGTTGAGCCTCTGTGCCTCTATCTTGAGGGATTAGCAGTAGCTGCTTCTTACGCAGTATTCATTTGGTGTTCGAGCTCTCAGCTAGTGGTGTTGAGCCCCTTCTGCCTCTTCTTGAGGACTAGCTTGCTTCTGACTTGGTTGCGTCGAGCCGTTGCCCATGTCTTTGGGAATCAAGTCTTGTGCTCTGATTTTGATCGAGTTTTGCTTCTTGATGAGTTGTTGCTCCGATCTTTTGCTTGGTTGTGTCGAACCGTTGCCCATGTCTTTGGGGACCAAGCTTCGCTTATCTCGAATTGTTCTTCTTTGGCCTTTTCTCTGGCTTTTGGACATTTCGAGTGAGTTTTTCTCCTTCTATCTAATTCTGCTTTCTTCTATTCTGGTTACGGATACTATGAGTTGACGATGCACTCATCAACGGGGAGATTGAGAACACAAGGTTGATATGTGCCCTTGTGGTTCCCTTCCTGAGTGATGAGTGATCGATCAACGGGCAACATGTCTCTTGGCTGTGTTGATCTGCAGGTGCGGAGCTCGGGCAGTCGTCGAAGGTGAGGTGAAGGTCAAGTGGGGACGTGCCGTGCCGATGGACCGGGAGCGGTGAAGGGCGTACGTGGAGCTTGGACTGACGGACCAGGAGACCTGAGGATCAGCTGTGGTGGCTGGCACGTGGCGTTGACAAGCAAGAGTACATGGGGATGTGCGGTGCATCGGCCGAGTCGGGAGGATGCCCGGCGTGGAGGCTGGACATGCTCTGGCATCGGTGCTGGAACTCGGGGTGTGCGAACCACATCCCGTCTACGGCATGGGTTCGGTAGCTGAGCCTCGAAAAGCTACCCTCGACGGTTTCCGAGTTTGGGCCTCAAAACTCGGGGTGGCCGGTTTCGGAGTTTGGGCCTCAAAACTCGGCAAGGACGGTTTCCAGGTTTGGGCCTCAAAACCTGGGCGCACGGGTTTCTGAGTTTGGGCCACAAAACTCAGCCTGAGGACAGGTTTCCCGGTTTCGGCCTCAAAACCGGGGGAAGGCCCAGGTTTCCCGGTTTCGGCCTCAAAACCGGGGGGAGGTCCGCAAAAAGGACGGTCGACGCGTGGCGGCGTGGAGAGGCTGGCGCGGAGGCAAGGCTATCCACGAGGTAGGCGCGGTGGTCGACTAGGCGGCACGTGGCGGCATCCTGAGGCTTGCGTCGAGGCGAAGCTAAGGATGAGGAAGGCGCGTGGCCGTCAGATCAACTATCAGCAGAGTTGGATCGGGATACCCCTAGGGTTGGCCGTTTCGCTCATGTATCTAGGGGTAGTAAGGGGATTATTGTTTTAGGCTATAAATAAGAGAGGCACCCCTCCTCTCTCCCTATCCTTGCAGTCATTTGTTCCTGAGCTCTCTCTCTAGCCCTCGCTTAGGTTCTAATCAAACCTCGCTGCAAGCGATCCGCAGTGACAGAAATCATACCTCTGTGTATTTAGATCTTTTGAGGAAATGAGACCGTATTCTCGTTGTCTCCTCGTGTGGAGGAATTTCGGCTGAAATCAAATCGTGTTCTCTGTTCTTCATGTTTTGGTTTTTCATCTCTTGGAGATTTGCCTCGTTCTCCCTCTCCAGGAGATGATTTTCGATTCCACTTGAATCAGTTTGTTCTTGGTCGTGAGGTCCATCTTTTCACCGAAGGATTTCTCCTATAACCTCACGAGTCCATAGATTGTGTTGATTTCGTGTTCGTTCTTTCTCCTTCCCCCTTTCCGGTGTTTCTCGGATTACCCTTGTTTAACTTGGATTGGTGCGATGATTTCTTAGGATTAGCACCCCAATACGTTGAGGAACACCTGGGAGAAGTTTGATCGAACCCCCTTTTGATTTGGTGAAGTTCCGATCGATTTGCCCTTTTATCCCGAGCAGAATTGTGCTTTTTGTTCATCCGCGGACAGTCCGCGCCTCCAGCGGCGGACAGTCCGGGGATCGGGGCTGGGTCGATTCAGTCAGGTGCAGACCCCTGACTGTTCACTGTCGAGTGAATGGCGGACAGTCCGCGGTACAAACCCACGGACAGTCCGAGACCTGTCCAGCAGACTTGCAGAACTATTTGGTTTCTGCGTTTTTGCCGGCGGACAGTCCGGCTCCTAGTCGCGGACAGTCCGGGACTTAATGGCGGACAGTCCGCGAATCTGCAGTTTGTGCTGTTTTGCTCCGTCGCTTTGGCAGTTGGTTTTGGGGTTTCTCCGGAGGTTCCGCTGTACCACTAGAACATCTCCTAGGGTATCCACTTACTCGTAGGTCGTGTACTCTCCGGTTGTTTCGAGTCTTTGCTTTTGGGGTGATTTTCTGGGACAAGGGCTCTACAATTCACGAGTTGAATTTGAGGCTCCCATTCACCCCCCTCTAGTCGCTAATCCGGTCCTTCACGGACGCTGTTGCCCGCTGCGGTAAAGCCAAAACGCCCGCTGCGGTTAAGCTTTGTGCAGTAGTGATATATGCAGCACCAAACTACCCAGATGATAAGTCTACCCACAATTAAATACCTTCATATATACTTGTGTGTATAATTCAGTACCAATCTAGCACTCCCTGTGACACCCAGTTTTAAAAACAAAACCGAGCACTCATCATATGTGTGCCCGGAAGTCCACACATAGAACCACAGATGGAAAAGATATCAAAACAGTGTCATATATATCGAAAACATATTTATAACAAACACTTACATCAAAGTTAAGCGAAATCGATACTAATCTTCTCTTCAGGCTCCTTTCTTCACAGGGACGGTTGACTGGGGGCACATACGCCTTAGCACTTCATGACATCTTAACCATGATCCATCTTCAGAGCAGACTTTACAAATGACTGGAGGTTGGGGAAAATAGCAAGAGTGAGCACATATCATACTCAGCAAATACAACATGGGGTTCATGAGGCTCAAAAGGTCGATGCAGGCTTAACTGCAGTCAGCTTTACATTCTGTCATATTAATAAGCAGTTGAGTAGCAACAAAAATATGCAATAGCCCAAATAAACATATGATCAAGTGAACATGAATAACGTATAACAAGAACATAAATAATTAATAATCAATTTATAAGTTATTATTTCATAAGGAGCCCAAGCCGCTCATAACCGCGAGCATGGCTGATATATCAGTTTAAAGACACTCTGCAGAGGTTGTACATCTTTACCCATGAGTCGTGATTCTCGTTTGCCTGGGATAGCTAGTCCCATATCACACTGCCAAGGTGCACGGCTGGGTTTCACTATGAAGCCTTTCAAAGGTTTGTCTAACAAGTTAGGACCGCTAGGTTTCTGTGGCCTGCAGGTGTAGAGCCCCCCTTCCAGATGGCACATCAACATGCAGCCTATACACATGTGGACAGGAGCCACACTATACCCGACCCGGAACACACCCCTCTTGCGCCATCAAGGTAACCACTAACAAGCTAGAAAAGGTCTTCATACTGAACTAAAGCCAGAGCCATGTAGCCCTCACGGTTGCACTGTAAGTCCTGGGGGAATCCACTTACAAATAAGTTATGTTTCTCAAAAGCATCTTTTAGATGTTCGTTGCATATACCATTAGTCAAGTTACATGATCATAGTCATTCATTTGAGCACTAGCAACATCTACCCAATGCATATCTCAACGTAACAAGGTATAAGTTAACAAAAGCTAGGATGTCCCTATGATTATCAAGGTAGACACATGCATAATGAATTTAGTGAATTAAGGTGAATAGGACAACAAGGAAAATTCTATGCTATACTTGCCTTAAACACTTGCTCAACTCTCACACCATCAGCTTCGGGCATCACCTTCTGATCTTCAGCACCGACAAGCAGTTCTCGTCTACTCGTACCAAGCACCACACCAAGACAGACATACACCCAAACAAATAGAGACTAAGAATAATACATCACATAAGAGAAAACATTATGCTAAGCGAGAGAGATCGTTGTCACAGTTAGTAGAACGCAAGAACGTAAAAAATGAGGCTATTGCTAAAAGACACGTCAACCGAGAGTTTTATATTATAAAAGAGACAACTACAAGGTTACTTTATTTTAGTTAAACAAAATTGCAGAATAGTTATTAATTCAGATTAGATAAAAACATATTTTAATTTAGAAAGGCGAGTTGAACTAATCATATTTTATTCGTAAATAATTATATATGATTATTTAAGCCATTTAAACATTTATAATTTAGAAACATTAAACATGCAAGAGAACTAATCGAAACATTATACATTTCATTTTTAAACTAAACAAGTCATCATTTAAATTATGTTAATGTTGATATTAATCAAGTTAAAATTTATCTGTAAGAGACCAGAGATTAAACACTAACTTGCTTTTAGTTAGAAACTTAATTACATAAGTAATCAAATTAATAGAATTAGATTTATAAACATGTGACATGACGAAGAGCGAGATTACACGTAGCTTATATCGACCCAGTCGCAACTGAAACAGATTTATAACCCTAGGTTGCTTTTAATTAGGAAACAGTTAAATTAGCATTAATCAAATTAATAAATAATTATGAAAATTTATAATTTTGTAATGTAAGGAACACTAGCGCTAACGCGTAGAGCACGACGACATGATGACACGATTCTAACGCAATTGAAATGGACTAAAACAAAAATTAGACGATGATTAAATGGCGAAGGATTAAAGAGCAGTGGCAGATCAGTAATTAAGACCATCTTCTTTCTTGCGTTACCTTCTTCGTGTGCTGAACATGCGGCCATGGTGGTGGTGGTGCTGCTGCATCGGTGGCCAACGGAGGACGGGCTCGGCCAGGCCGGGCCAACAAGCCAGCGGCGGCACGACGGTGCCAGCCTGCTGCAAGGCGATTGGCCTGCTGGACGAAGGCACCCTGGCCACGGTGGCCAGCAGCCTAGTTGCGGCCAGGCCCATGGCGCCGCCCTGCAGTCCGCGGGCAGGGGCTAGGGCAAGGGGTGGTGGTGCGGTCGTGGGATGGCGTCGGGATAGTTAGAGAATGGCCCAAATGACGAATACGGCACGCAACCGAGGTCGTTCTCGTCAGCCATGGTAGGAGGTCGCCGGAAAAGAGAGGAAGAAGTTAAGGAACAATCAAACGGTGATGAATTCGTGAAAAAGAAGACCTGATGGTGTAGAGAACGACGAGACCTACCTCGTGTTGGCGACAGTTTTAGCCGGAATGTGATGGTTTGGCAAAAAAAAAGATCGCCGGAAGTTCGTCAGAGTTTTAGGAGATGCGAAACTACAACTTCAGATCTAGGATGATAGAAGTGACGACTTCGAAAACGAGATGTACTTTTAGAATCCTCGTGTCGAGTTGAACATCGGCATTTTTAACACCACAAACTGTGTTAGCTTCTCGAATAGAGGTTGTGTCCACGTCACCCGAAATTCACCCAACCGTCCGATCTTTCAATTCGATGGCCCAGATTGTCTGCATTGGATTCCGCCGGAAGTTGCTTCTCATGAGATCTTGGTTTCTCTGGCCTCTTCTCAGCTTCGCCTAGAATCTAGCTATACAAATATATACTCCGACTTCTGCTTCTCGTTCCAGGCCTTTCTCCTTCCCGATGTTTCTTCCCGACCTCGATGCCTCTACTCCCGCAGGCGTCGCGTATGCCGCGTCCGCCCTCGCCTTCCCTTCCCGTCTCTTCCCTTCTCTTCCCCCCTCTTCCTCCATCTCCCTCTCTCCTGACGTGGTGGCGTGTGCCTGCCGAGCTCAGCGCGCGGCTTTTGCTTCTCCTTCTCCACTCTTCTCCTTCCCAATACTTCTCTCTCCCGCACCGTGCCCGCGTCGCCAAAACGCCGCGTCCACTCCCGCGCTGATGGAGCGCCGTCGTTGCCCCCTCCCTGCTCCGGCGAGGTCGCGCCTGCCTTGTCGCACCCCTGAGAAGCACGTTGGCTTGCCCGGGCGGCCACCGGCTCGGCCTCAGTCCCGACCTAGGGTTTCGCCACTCCGCTGCTGGTTGTTCCAGATCGGCCGGCCCCGGCGTCGGTGATGCTCATCTTGCCGTCTCCACCGCTCCAGTCGGCGTCTCCCCTCTCTCTCCCCTCCTGGAGTGGACCTGACGCTGCCCCGTCCCTTCCCGCGAGCGTCGCCGCCGGTCCCAGCAAAGGGCGCTGCTCCGGCCTCAGCACCTCCCACGAAGTTGCCCTTTCCATGATGGCGCCGCCTCCGTCTTGGCCTCCAAGGTCATTCATGGTATGCCAGTCCTCCATCCTTCTCTTCTCTACCTGTTACATTTTGCTCTTCGGGATTCTTTGATTTTGGGTTACTAAGCTTCTTGCTTTCTTTTCCCCCTTTCTCCGACTGCTACAAACTTTGCTCCGCCTCTCGTTTGTTCTTTGGAAGTCAGCACCGGCGGCTCCACGTCCACGTCCCACTGGATTATTGTTGCCGCTATGGGATCGACGTCGTCGCCGTTGGTGCGTGCAGGTAACTGCGTCCACGCATTTAACTCCAACAACTTCCAGATCCAGCGGCTACTCACCGGTTTAACCTTCGTCGGCGCAGGGGCTATGTACCACCGAGACGTCCTCGCACACGGCTGGCTCCAACGATTCCACTGCAGTAGATCTTGCCAGCGTGCGCCGCCACTGGACATCTCCCCAATGACGCTGCTTCTGCTCCGACCCTCCCGAAAACCTCCTCGTGACACTACTGGTATGGATCGCACAGATTAACGAGTTAGGAAATAGAACTGTGTAATTTGAATTATCCATTCTGAGCGTTGACATGGAAGTCATAAACAAATAGCATCGAAATATGCCTCCAGAATATCTGTATTCTCGGCCATCTTGTAACAAATTGAGTTGACAAAAAAATATAGACATTTTCTGCTTGAAGTAATACTGTTCTTTTATTTGAATTATCCATTCTTAGCATCGACGTGGAAGTCATAAACAAATAGCATCGAAATATATTTTTCCTCCAAGATATCTGTATTCTCAGCCATCTTCTTAAAAACTGATTTGACAAAAAAATATGGACATTTTCTGCTTCAGATGATCATGTTCTTCTTGTTCATGTTTCTCTTCTGAATATGAGGTAATACTATTCTTGTTGGTCATGTTTGTCTTTTCAATGTGAAAGCCAATTGAGATATTGCATATGAGTTGTTTGGTTCGAACGAGATTCAGTTTGTAGGGTCTAAAATTTGTAAAAGCTCCACATTAAAAATGGTGTTCTTTCTTTTTTCTTACATCGAAAAAACATACAGGTAGCAGATACTATAAGAGAAGAATGCTTAACTATATTCAAAGACAGTACATGTATACATATACAGGAGCCGGATCATTGATGGCCAAGGAACTCTAACTGAAGCCTACAATTCAGGATCAGCAGAGAGGAAGAAGGAGCACGAGCTCCACTAGCCGGTAGGCAATAACAAACTAACGGAAGAGCTGATCCTGTGCTATCTATTGGACTCCTGAAGAATAGGTCGCTGACACCCCCCGCAGTTGAAGCATCAGGTGAACGAATGCATAAACTGTCCTTGAACTCATTGAACAACGGAGTTGGTAGGCCCTTCGTCATAATACCTGCAACTGCAAATTGATAACGCGTCGGAATGTGCAGAACCTTGAACTGTCCGAGAGCGACCTTCTCATGCACAAAATGAATGTCCAACTCCACATGCTTGGTGCGCCGATGATGTACTGGATTCTCAGAGAGATAGACCGCCGAGATGTTGTCGCAATAGATCAGTGTCGCCTTGTCAACAACCACATGGAGCTAAGATCCCGAAGCAGGTTGCGCAGCCAGCAGCACTCTGACGCAGCGTTGGCAACAACACGGTATTCAGCCTCCGCACTTGAGCGAGACACAGTGGTTTGCCGCTTCGAGGACCATGATACGAGCGAGTCACCGAGGAATATGCAGTAGCCGGAGGTGGATCGCCGGGTATCGGGGCAGCCGGCCCAATCGGCGTCCGAGTAGGCCTTCAGTGTTGTCGATGGAGCTACTGAAATCTTTAGGCGCTGTTGTCGATGGAGCCACGAAGGTAGCGTAATATACGCTTGATGAGGTTCCAGTGCACATCTCGGGGAGCATGCATATGGAGGCACGCCTGGTTCACCGCGTAGGCGATGTCCGGACGCGTCAGAGTCAGGTACTGAAGGGCACCGGTGATGCTGCGGTAGAAGGTACTGTCGGATGCTAGTTCGCCATCATGTGCTGAGAGCTTCGGCTTGACCTCCACTGGAGTGGACGCCGGCTTGCAATTGGCTATCCCGGCGCGCTCTAGGATGTCTTCAGTGTACTGCGTCTGGTTCAAGAAGAAGCCAGTAGTATCACGATGAACCTGTACGCCGAGGAAGAAGCTGAGCGCGCCGAGATCCTTGATGGCAAAGGCATGCCGTAGCTGTTCAACGATGTGCTGCAGTAGAGGCGACGTCGAGGCAGTGAGTATGATGTCGTCGACGTACACGAGCAGGTACGCCGCCTCCTTGCCCCGTTTGAAGATGAACAGGGAGCTGTCGGAACCGGAGGGAGCAAACCCCATTGCGCGAAGATGATTGGTAAGTCGCTGAAACCAGGCGCGCGGCGCTTGCTTCAGCCCGTACAAAGACTTCACGAGCAGGCAAACATGATCAGGGTGACTCGTGTCGACGAACCCGGCTGGCTGGTGGCAGTATACTCGCTCAGCAAGATCACGGTGCAAGAACGCGTTTTTGACGTTGAGTTGATGCATGGGCCACTGGCGCGTTGCGGCGAGGTGCAGGACAGTGCCGATAGTCGCCGGCTTGACGACAGGCGAGAACGTCTGGTGAAAGTCGACGCCGGGTCGCTGAGAGAACCCGCGCACAACCCACCACGCCTTGCGACGTTCAAGCGTGCCATCAGGATATAGTTTGTTCTTGAATATCCACGTGCCGGTGATGATGTTGTGCCATGAGCCGGGCGCAGAACAAGAGTCCAAGTCCCATTGTTCTTTAGGGCAGTGAACTCATCCTGCATCGCTGCAAGCCACGCCAGATCACGGAGAGCAGCACGTACTGATGTCGGCGGCGGTGACGGTGCTGATCTCGTGGTGAGGTGCACATATCTGGGATTGGGCAAGCGGATCCCAGCCTGCGCACGGGTGATCATGGGGTGTCGCGGTGGTCGAGAAGGCGACGGAGCCGTTGGTGACGCAGGTGGGGTGCTCGATGGCGGTGTGGCGTTTGCTGCTGTAGTCGACGTCGTGGCGCCTGTAGTCGTTGCCGTGGGCGACGTCGTGGTGCGTGAGCCAACAAGTGGTGGTGTCATCGTTGGCAGCACCTGTTCTAGAGCAGGAGACGAGCTGGGCTCATTAGGGAGGTGAGCCGGAGCTGTTGCGTCTGGAACAGGTGGCACCATGTTGCGGCGCCGTGTCTCGAACGGGAGCAGTAGAACATCACGCTGGCACGAGGAGCACGGGGGTTGGATCGACGGTGTTGTTGTGTCATCCTGCGCAAAAGGGAAGCACGTCTCGTCGAAATAGACATGACGTGAGATTAGCACACGTTTGGTGACCGGGTTATAGCACTTATAGCCCCGCTGGGAGCGGATAACCAAGGAATATGCAGCGGGCAGAGCGTGCACTACCGGAGACGGGCTCTATGCCGAGTGCCCGCCGTTTTGCCGAGGGCTAAAACACGGGCACTCGGCAAAAAGGTCTTTGCCGAGAGTCAGCCCTCGGCACTGTACGGATCTCGCCGAAGAATTGTACGCCGAGGGCCAGACTCTCGGCTAAGTCCGACTCTCGGCAAAGATACCCTATGCCGAGGGCTATAAACCCTCGGCGTAGACGGCACCTCGGCGAACGGGTCCTTCGCAACCGGGTCCTGCGCCGTTACCTTTGCCGAGAGCTCTCTCTGTTAGGCTCTCGGCAAAGGACCGAAATTTTTTTTGGATAAACTCTATGCCGAGAGCCCTGGCCCTGGCTCTCGGCATAGGTGCTTTGTGCCGAGGGCTTTAGGAAGCCCTCGGCAAAGCATTTTTTTTTTTTTGTATTTTTGCTCCCAATTTTTTCTGTGGCCTTGCTACAGTACTAGAAGCCAAGATTTGAAATTTGAAGTGTTTTCCATAAATCTTGCTATATTTCGCGCATTTTCTTTAATTTGATGATTTTTTCCGCGGGACACACGTTTGAACTGCAGGTGCATGAAATAATAAAACTCAGCGATTCGAAAAATGATATTAATTCTTTAGAGGGTATTTCGACACCGTATCCAGGGACAGACGCGGAGACTCGACCGTCTCGTGCACGAGAAACGGCGACCAAGTTGCGTGATATTGCATTTAAAATTATTAAAAATAGAAACGAAGTCAGAAAATCATGAAAACGGACGAGTGACCTTGGCATCGCATGTAGAGGCTACAAAAAAATTTGGAAATGTTTGTAGCCTCTACATGCGATGCCAAGGTCACTCGTCCGTTTTCATGATTTTCTGACTTCGTTTCTATTTGTAATAATTTTAAATGCAATATCACGCAACTTGGTCGCCGTTTCTCGTGCACGAGACGGTCGAGTCTCCGCGTCTGTCCCTGGATACGGTGTCGAAATACCCTCTAAAGAATTAATATCATTTTTCGAATCGCTGAGTTTTATTATTTCATGCACCTGCAGTTCAAACGTGCGTCCCGCAGAAAAAATCATCAAATTAAAGAAAATGCGCGAAATATAGCAAGATTTATGGAAAACACTTCAAATTTCAAATCTTGGCTTCTAGTACTGTAGCAAGGCCACAGAAAAAATTAGGAGCAAAAATACAAAAAAAAAATAAAATGCTTTGCCGAGGGCTTCCTAAAGCCCTCGGCACAGAGCACCTATGCCGAGAGCCAGGGCCAGGGCTCTCGGCATAGAGTTTACCAAAAATAAAATTAAAAAAATGCCTTTGCCGAGAGCCGAATCACGTGGCTCTCGGCGAAGGTTGCTCTTAGCCGAGGGCCGTCCGATCCGGCTCTCGGCAAAGCACGCGAACACTTAATAAAAAAAACTCGTCCGCCCGGCCCACCACACATTTCACGCACGCACGCACGCCCCGCCCGCCCTGCCGCCGCCGCCTCTGCCTCCTCCGCGCTGCCGCCGCCGCCGCCGCCGCCACACGCCCCGGCCGCGCCGTCGGTCGCCCGCCGACCGCCTTGACCCCCCCCCCCCCGGCAGGCCCGCCGCCGCCGCCGGCCGCCCGCCCTGCCCGCCCCGGCCGGCCCGCCGCGCCGCCGGCCGCCCGCCCTGCCGCCCCGGCCGGCCCGCCGCCCTTCCACGGCCGGCCGCGGCGCGCCGTGCCGCTGCCGCGGGGAGAGGAGGAGGAGAGGAGGAGCAGGAGATAGATGAAAGAGGAAGAGGATGAGGAGGAGGAGGAGGAGGAGGAGATAACGGAGAGGAGGAGGAGGAGGAGGAGGAAGAGGAGAGGACCAGGAGGAAGAGGAGGAGGAACCGTCCCGTTGTGCCTCCGCTAGGGCCGTCCCGCGTCGTCACTTGTAAGTCGTCCTCGATCCCGTGAATGTGAATGTGAATGTGACTGTGAATGTATGTGGCAATCGAGTATTTGTTAGTAATAGCGGTATATGCATGTGAATATATGTGGATGTCGGCCATCGTGTCGAGGGTTTTGCAGGTTTTCGAAACCTCACCGTGCAGGGGAGGTTCTGCCAAAATTTCTAATTGATACTAACCTTTTTGTCTTTTCTATACGAGAAGGACCTGTCGGAGCCGAGCCAGAGTTCCTCGGCAAGCCTGCCTGCACCGCTTCGCCTCGCCACTGCACCGACTCGCCACTGCGCCGCTAGCCTGACTCCACCGGCACCCTAGGTATAAATAACGTCTCCTCCCAGAAAAGGGTCGTAGGTCATTAAACCCAGTTAGGCGTCTCCCGTCCGAAAGAGATACGGCTGGAGGTATGCAGGTCTCTGCATATCGATAACCGTATCTGTTTCGGATTGTCCACGTTACTTGGACAGCCCGCAGATGCGTCGATGAGGCTAGTTCCCATGGTCTGGCCCGATTCGAGATGGAGTTTCTGCATCACCTCCCTGTTGTTCTCCGGATACACACTCTCCCTACAGGGACGTGTATCTTGAGAACATCGGGGAGGTGCTGCCGAAATTCTGTCTCGGCTCGGGGCAGACAATGGGAACTGACCTCATGTACGCATCCGCGGGTGGGATTAGGACCTATCCTCACCTATTAGATGATAGTAGGATGGAAGTACTCGGAGGTAGATATGTAAGTACTCGGATGGATGACAGTAGGATGGATGACCGTCAGTGGATGTACTCGGGCCGTAGAAGCAGAAGTGATTTCACCGATGAATGGTTGCGCAAGACAGATGCTTTCGTGAACAATGCATTTGGCGCGGCTCGGCGAGGAGAGATCAAAGTGTTGTGCCCATGCAGCAGATGTGGGAACCGGAGAAGGCAAGACAAGGAGAACATGGCTAAACATCTTGTGAACAATGGATTCACGCCGGACTACACCCGATGGATCTACCATGGTGAAGCACATCGTTTGAGAGCGGAGGCAGTGCGACCACGTCTGGAGGACTTTGATGCTGATGCGGGGGTAGCAGACATGTTAGATGACTTCCAAGAAGCACAGTACGCTGAAGGACGTACGGAGGAGGAGATGGAGAAGACCGCAAAGGCGTTTTATGAGATGATGTCTTCGGCACAGAAACCCCTTCACGATCGGACAACGGTTTCTCAACTGGATGCCATTGGCCGTGTGATGGGGTTCAAGTCCCAGTTCAACCTGAGTCGAGATGCGTTCGATGGTATGTTGGCCCTATTTGGTAGCATGCTTCCGGACGGCCACATATTGCCAAAGAGCCTGTACGAGTCACAGAAACTGCTTCGTGCACTGAAGATGCCGTATGAGCAGATACATGCTTGTCCAAATGGGTGCGTCCTCTTCAGGAAAGATCTCACGGATGCAGGTTACTGTCCGAAGTGTAAAGCGTCGAGATACATGGAGGTAGACGATGGTGAAGGCCCGAAGAGGCAGCTTTCTATCCCCATGAAAGTCCTGCGTTACCTGCCGTTCACACCGAGGATCCAACGTCTCTACATGACCGAGGAATCCGCGAAACAGATGACATGGCACAAACAGGGTACCCGATACAATCCTGAGAAGTTGGTACATCCCGCCGATGGTGAAGCATGGGCCCACTTCGACCGCATCCATCATGACAAAGCTAGAGAGGCTCGTAATGTTCGTGTTGCGTTTGCAACGGACGGTTTCAATCCCTATGGACTCATGGCTGTCCCGTACACGTGTTGGCCCGTCTTCGTTATCCCCCTCAATCTCCCCCCCGGCGTCCTATTTCAACGTCATACTGTCTTCTTGTCGTTGATAATTCCTGGACACCCGGGGAATAACATGGGTGTGTACATGGAGCCTCTGATTGATGAATTGGAAACTGCTTGGAATGAAGGGGTATTGACATACGACCGAGCTTCAAGGTCTAACTTCACAATGCACATCTGGTACCAGTACTCACTGCATGACTACCTGGCATATGGGATATTCTGTGCCTGGTGTGTCCATGGCAAGTTCTCATGCCCGGTTTGTAAGACAGCTACGAGATTTATCTGGTTGAAGAAGGGTGGCAAGTATTCGGCGTTCGACCAACATCGACAATTCCTACCTCTTGACCATCCTTTTAGACGGGACACCAAGAACTTTACCAAAGGTGTCGTGGTGAGAGATCCTCCACCTCGGTTGCTGACCGGTGCCGAGGTTCATGCTCAGATAGATGCTCTCCAGTTCAACGAAACAGACGGTCGTTTTGCGGGGTATGGTCAGGAGCATATGTGGACTCATAAGTCAGGCTTGGAAAGACTCCCTTATTATGACGATCTTCTTCTGCCACATAACATTGATGTAATGCACACTGAAAAGAACATCGCTGAGTCGCTTTGGGGAACACTCATGGACACTGAAAAGTCTAAGGACAACCCTAAGGCTAGACTAGACCTGGCACTGTTGTGCGATAGACCAAAGCAAGAGATGCTGCCTCCTCAGCCCGGCAGGAGATGGACACGGCCCAAGGTCGATTTCGTCTTGGGCAGGCCACAAAGGAAAGAAATACTTCAGTGGATCCAGACATTGACATTCCCTGATGGATATGCAGCGAATCTAACGAGAGGAGTCAACTTATCTACTCTGCGAGTCCTAGGGATGAAGAGTCATGACTTCCACGTATGGATCGAACGGCTTCTTCCGGCGATGGTTCGAGGCTATCTTCCTGAGCCTATGTGGGTTGTCCTGGCAGAGTTGAGCTATTTCTTCCGCCAGCTATGTGCCAAGGAGATATCTCGGTCCGTCGTTGATGACTTGGAGAAAGCTGCACCTGTGTTGCTCTGTAAGCTGGAGAAGATCTTTCCACCAGGCTTCTTCACTCCGATGCTTCATTTGATCGTACACCTCCCAAATGAGGTTCGAATGGGAGGGCCTGTGCAATGGCGTTGGTGCTTTCCAGTCGAGAGAAATATGAAGACTCTTCGCAAGAAATGTAGAAACAAAGCCAAAATTGAGGCTTCCATTGCAGAGGCATCCATTCTGGAGGAGGTGTCCAACTTCACTGAAGAATACTACTCTGAGAACCTTCCTAGCGTGCATAATCCACCCCCTCGTTACAATGCTGGAGAAAATGAATCGACTCTTAGCCTTTTTCGAGGCCAACTCGGCACGGCAAGTGGATCCACAGTTAAGCAGTTGAACTATGAAGAGTGGCGAAAGATCATGCTATACGTGCTTACCAACCTTGATGAGATGGATCCGTACATGGGGTAAGTTGTTATCTATCTTCATCCAATTCGTCGTCACTTTCCAACACCATTCTTTTTGCTTAGTACAGTGAATTTCTTCATTTGTTCTCGAATGGACCAAGGCCTCTTTCTGATGCGGCAGCTGAAACCCTAATTGCAAATGGTGCGGGGCAAGGGAGGCCTGATTTCATTTCTTGGTTTCGACAGAAGGTACTGTCCAACAGTAGGTCGTACTTAGTCTAACGTTCCAACTTGCTCTTACGTTCTGACCGTATAACGATATATCTTGCGCCACCTTGCAGGCTCAAACCGATGCGTCTATGAGTCAAGAGCTGAGACAGGTTGCAAAAGGCTTTGACCGTAGGGTCAAGTCATTTAACGGTTATGACGTGAATGGATTTCGCTTCCACACATCAAGCTACGAGCAGAGTCGGCTGAAGGGTCGAGATGGCGGACTAGAGGGGGGGGGGGTGAATAGTCCTTTCTAAAATTAATCGCACCGGCTAACCGAAACAAATGCGGAATTAAAACTATCGGTCTAGCCAAGACTACACCCCTCTACTTATACTCTATGACACCTTATAAAAGATCCTAAACAATGCAAATAAGGTGTCAGGCTAGCTAGGGCTCACCTAAACAATTCTAGCTTGCAAGGTTACACAAACCTAAGCAACTAGTACTCAATCAACCGGGGAGCTCCTACACATGCCACTAAGCAAAAGTACAAAGCCTAAGCTCACTAGCAATGCTCAATAACAAGGCTACACAAGCCAAATTAGAGAGCTCAACTTAGCTACACAAACTAAGCAATGTGACTAGCAAGACTACAAGTCAACTAGTCACTCATGGGATCAACTCTATGCTACACAAGCAAGGAAGGTAACTAGCACATGTATATGAACAAGTAAATACAAGCTAGTGAAAGGAGTTTGCAAACCACCGAGAAGATGAACACGAAGTTGACACGGTGATTTTTCTCCCGAGGTTCACTTGGTTGCCACCAAGCTAGTCCCCGTTGTGTCGACCACACACTTTGGTAGTTCGGCGGCTAATAGGCACCACACCTAGCTCGACACTCGAGCGCCACAAGAACTCACCCACAAGTGAGGGTAACTCAATGACACGCGCAATCCACTAGAGTTGCTCTTCGCGATCCCCGCGGGGCGAGCACAATGCCCCTCACAATCCTTCTCCGGAGCCACGCACAATCTTCACGCGGGCTTCACGACGGAGACTCGATCACCAAGCCGTCTAGGAGGTGGGAACCTCCAAGAGTAATAAGCACCACCGGCTTGCAACTCGAACACCTAGTGCCACTCGATGCAATCTCTCAAAGCAACGCACTAGAATCGCTCACTCGCAATAGATTCGCACACTAGCAAGCACAAGCGAGTTAGAGGGCTCCCAGGCACATCCACACAAGCCACCAAGGCTTTGGAGTGCTCCGGCAGCCGGCCCTCAGCCGGCCTCCACTCCTATTTATAGAGGGGAGCGGCCAACTAGCCGTTTCCCCTTTCTCTGCGCCTCGGTCGGTAGTACCGACCCTTCCTGGGCGGTACTACCGGCTTGGTCAAACTAGCCGTTTACTCACATCGCGCTGATTTAGGCAAACCACCGACCCCTGGTCGGTTCCTCCGAGGTCGGTAGTACCGGCCCTTTGGCGGTACTACCGGCAGGTCATTTCCGGATCTACACAGAACGGATTCAAAAACATCCTCCAGACCTTGGAACTACCGACCCCCTGGTCGGTACTACCGAGCCCGGTGGTACCGGCCCTATGGCGGTACCACCGCTAGGTCAAATTCCATCCAACTCAGAGAGCTCCGCAAACTGGCCAACCACCGACCTTGGGTCGGTAGCACCGAGCCCGGTACCACCGGCCCTATGGCGGTACTACCGGTAGGCCTTTTCAAAAACACACAGAGAGCTCTGCAAAACGCCTCATGGCCACGGTACCACCGACCCCCGGTCGGTACCACCGACGGCGGTACTACCGGGGTTATGGCGGTACTACCGCCAGGCCAAAAACGCCCCAACACAGAGAGGTCTGCACGCTGCATCCTTGGGCGGTACCACCGACACCCACAGGTCGGTACCACCGACAACACACAGAAAACTTCATTTCCATCTCTGAGTTGATCCAAAACTATTCCAACAACTTCTCCTTTGCAAATGTGCTAACACCACCAAGTGTATATCAACATGTGCATGTGTGTTAGCATTTTCACAATCATTTTTCAAAGGATTTGCACTTGCACTCATCACGCCACTCGATCTTAGTAACATCGCAAAGTTAGATCGCTCAAGTGGCACTAGATGACCGATATGCAAACAAGTTTGCTCCTCTTAATAGTACGGCCATCTATCCTAAACCCGGTCATAAACTTCTCTACACACCTATGACCGGTGAAATGAAATGCCCTACAATTATACCTTTGCCTTGCGCATTCCATTTCATCTCCTTCGGTGTTGATGCAACACATGCACCAACCTATATCAAATGATATGATCCACTTCATATCATCACATGGCCTCCATGGTCCATCGATCTTGACCTCACTTGCTCTTCACCATTGCTTCGGTCCTTCGGCGCCAAGTCTTTGCTCAAGCCTCCCGACACTCGGTACCAACGGCTTCAAAGCCTCCAACTTACCCTTCACCTTCGCAACCGGTCCATCAAGCCAAGTCTTGCCTTGATCTTCACCATCTTAGCCACATGACTCCATGTCATGTTTCATGTACATTAAGCTCCTTCTTCACATGTGTGAGCCTTGCAACATCTTCCAAGCCATTTCACCTCTATGGCATATGTTGCTCACACATGATCACCTATGGACTAATCACCTGTGTAGTTCACTTTAAACACATATTAGTCCACCTAAGTTGTCACTCAATTACCAAAACCAAACTAGGACCTTTCAATCTCCCCCTTTTTGGTAATTGATGACAACTCTACAAAGATATGGAAATTAAGCTCTTTGGATTCTATGTTACTTATCCAACATTAAGACCATATAAGAGAATTTGGATAAGCACCATACAACCCGACTTTGTAGTGTTAACTCCCCCTACATGTGTGCTCAAATGGTTTGGTTTCAAGCTTGCACACATGCATAAATATGAAATTTGTGGGAGTGTTAGCACTACTAAGTGATGCTAAGGTATACATGATGAAATTTTACCTTTGAAGCGTGCATACCACATTTTGATTCATCCTTAGCATCGAAGAGTAGCTAGACATCATAAAAACTAGAAAACCCCGTGAGATCAACATTAATAGCAAGGGTCTAGTTTTGCATTAAAAGCACAAGTCAAGCTATTAACCTATGCATGCTAGTTATCAAATCATCAATTAAATCCTATAACTAGCATACACCACACAAGCATGCATATAAAAATTTAAAACTTATGCAATGCAAACAAGCACATAATTATGCACATATCAAATGCAACAACCAAGTTCATGAGCTTGCTCCCCCTACTTGTATGCTCTCATTGTCCAAGAATTTTGATCCTTTTCCATTGTTCAATCTTGCTCCCTCTTGATCCATGTCCATCTTCTTTTCTCCCCCTTTGTCCTTGTCCTTCTTTTCTCCCCCTTTGTCCTTGACATATCATAATTGACATATCATAATTGACATATCTTTTCCATAACTTCTCCCCCTTTGTCATCAATGACCATAAAAGGTATGCTCTTTTCTTACAAAGGGTGACACTAGGGTAGATGGTGGACGCTTTAGGCTTCATTTTTGATGGACACCACCATATGTGTTGGAATGTCACCATGTGTAGGATCGTTGACCTTGATACCAATAGGTGGGGCTCGTCCCCTATGTCATAGCATGGGTCATCCACTTGATAAACTTGAGCTCTTGATGGTGAGGGATGTTTTGCTTGAATTGATCACTTAAAGTTGAGGATCACTTGAAGTCTTGTAGGATACCAATTGAATGAAAATTGAAACTTGATATCCATTTGCATTATTGTCTTTTTCTTGAACTCTTGTCATCTTCATGAGCTTCTCATTTGTGACTTGAACTAGGCAATATTGCACAAGATATCTAACTCGGTTTGCTCTAGAGTAAGCTTCTTCACACATCTTTCAATGGTTATCTTACTCATGTTGAATTAG
Organism: Coix lacryma-jobi var. lacryma-jobi; assembly: GCA_009763385.1. Classification (NCBI taxonomy): domain Eukaryota; kingdom Viridiplantae; phylum Streptophyta; class Magnoliopsida; order Poales; family Poaceae; genus Coix; species Coix lacryma-jobi. Next base: position 164,701,201 of record CM019822.1, read on the forward strand.
ACACTTGAATGTTCATCTTCTAGATCAAGTACTTGGGTTCACTAGCTCATGAACAAACTCATATACTAACCACTAGATCATATAATCAAACAAGCAATAGTGGTAAGCTATGATTTTAAACTTTTCATTTCTTATGCATGATCCTATTGAGCATGTACTGTATGCACTAACCACATACTAGTAAGAGATGAGTATGATCATGCACATTACAATGATACCTTTGCTATCTTGGAGTAGAGGATAGTCATTAGATTCCAATTAAGCTCCAAATAGCAATGTGAAGTCCATGGTGAAGACCAATAGATAGATACCAAATAAATGATACCAATTGATGAAATCCATCTTCACCCATATGATCAAGTGCACTAGCTCAATGTTGTGGTTGGCTTGCTTATTCATTCTTTGCTTGCTTGAGAGCCTTGAGATAATGATACCAATTGAAGGTTAATATGCTCTCTATTTGGGTTGTTGCTTGCTTTCTTTCTTGATCTTCAATTTGAGTACCAAATATGTGCCAAATACACTCTTCAATCAAATAAACTTGTACTCATCTTTGTCATACTTCTAGCTCATCTCAAAATCATACATAGGTCCCTCAACCACTTATAAACATGATTCCTAACTTGAGGACCTTTCAATTAAAGTGACTCTAGATCAATCCAATTATTTGTCACTTTTCTGGCAGATTCTGTCCTTCTCAAAGAAACATACATATCTCCCAAAATATAAGTCCAATGACCATGAAATTTGGTGGAGATGTGCCTCTCTAAGTGTTCTAGCAGCCATAAAAATTTGAGCTTCATTGGCTTTCTAGATTGCTACCAGATTTCAATTCTTTCCATAGTACTACATGCTGAAAACTGCTGCACTATAGTTGACAAGATCCACTCCAAAACCGAAGCATCACTTATCCAATTATCATGAATTTTGCACAGCAACTAATACCATAAGTGTAGAGCATGTGTACTAAATTTCAAGCCAATCCAAATAGATTTTATCATTCAAACATGGCTATCTTCTCAGCTCACTCATATTTCAGATTTTTGACAACTTTGAGCAATTGAGCTATACTTTATCAATTTGAATCAAACTTGAAGCTAACTTGTTTGAACACTTTCACAAGACATATATCCATTCAATTCACTTACTAAAAGAAGTCTCATGAACATATCCATTCAAACTAACTCAATTTTGATCACTAAGCATCAAATCCATTCAATCATCTTATAGCAAGCAACATATGCATATAAAATAACATGATCAACTAGAGATATACCTTAGTAGCTCATGATCATGAAATAGCAAGCTTCTTCATCTACCATTTGCAAGCCTTCAAATATATCCAATCAACCACCACAACTTGATCTTTTGCACTTGTATGTTTTGCACTTGGACTTCACTTCACTTGACTTGGCATTGGGATGGATTTGCACTAAGCTTCTTTACTTGACTCAATCATATGATGGACAATATGGGACTGATTGAATCAAGCCTCCAATGCCATGGTACCTACACACATTTATCCACTCTTTGATGGTACCCAAACTAGTTTGGGTCCTCTCAAGTTAGGAGCAACATACTTCGGCATAGCCTTAGTATGAGTAGCGGGATGTCTTGCAATAGCAACCAATGTGGTACCATTTACATCCTTTCTAAGCACATTAACATTATTAATTGAAATCGGCTTAGAAGTCATACCTAGGGGACATGAATTAGCCATGTGTCCCCTTTCCCGGCATGAGTAGCAACTTCTCTTTGATTGAGCCTTCTCTTCCTTGCTCATTTGTTGCTTCTCATTGCCTTGCCTCTTCTCATTTGCTTGAGCCTTCTTCTCAAGCTTGGTAGGACACTTCGAGGCAAAGTGTCCCATGTCACCACACTTGTAGCACTTGATGTGAGCCAAATCTTTCTTCTTTTCTTCATTCTTGCTCATCATCATCTTGGCATCATGGATATGAGTTGGATGCCTTGCTCTTCCGCCCCTTCTTGTTTTCTTCTTCTTCATCAAGTCACCATCATGATGGTTGTTCTTGATTTGAGCTTGGGGCTTCTTCTTGTTGGGGCAAGCCTTTGCAAGATGTCCCATCTCATGGCATTGATAGCACATGAAATGAGATAGCTTTTCTTGTTCTTGCTTCTTCATTTCTTTTGCATATGTTCTCTTGCCCCATCTCTTGCCTTTGACACTGCTTTTGTTAAAGCCAATGCCACTCTTGTCACCATAGCTTCTTTGATTCTTCATTATGTGCTCATGGGTGACCTTTGATTTACACCACCTCTCTAACTTGTTGCTCAAATTCTTCACTTCACTTTTGAGCTCATTGTTCTCCTTCAAAAGGTTAGTCTCACAAGACAAAGAAGTAGAACAAGCATCTAATTGTGAAGAACATGGCATAGATATTAAATCATCACAAGAGGTGGATACATGCTTCTTGCCTACATCACATGGGTTAGCAACATTTTGCAATTTATCATTTGATCCATGTGATGAGCTCTCATTATTTTTAATTTTCTTTGAAAGCTCCTTAATGAGAGAGCCATACTTTTCAATTAAATCATCATGTGAAGCTCTAAGAACATCAAGTAAGCGCTTATGTTCTTCACATGAGTTCTTTAGAAATGAGTTTTCATTTGCTAATTTCATTGTTTTATTTTTCTCATTTTCTAAAGACATGGTCATGCTAGCAAGTCTACTTACAAGCTCATCATATGAATCATGATTAATCATATTGCAATTTGATACCTTAGTGTCACCTTGTGACATGAAGCAATATGATGATGTTGGAGAGCTTGTAGTAGCATCATCATTGGAGCATGTACCATTATTACCAAGTGTGCTTGAGGTTGAATCATCACTTGCATCACTTGAGGCATCATCTTCCATCTTGTCAAGTGTGCTTGAAGTATCTTCATTGATTGCATCACTTGAACGTGAGGTGGAGCAATCTTCCACAATCACGGAGTTGTGGTCTTGCTCAACATCCTCATATGCCACCGGTTCATCCTCCTTTATGAACTTGCCATCATCAAACGTGGAGGGATCACCGAAGGTGGTCTTGATGGATTCCCACATCTCATGGGCGGTCCCTTTGGAGTTGATCTTATAAAACAACTCAAAACTCAATGCATCCATTAGATAACAATAAGCATTTGCATCAAGTTCAAAGAGATCCTTTTGAGCTTTGGTGAGATTTCTATGGTCCAAAACATGAGTGAGACCACTAGTGATAATCCACCAAAACTTTGGCCCCTTTGCACGAAAATGATCAAGCATATGGTGTTTCCATTGTGCAAAGTGTGTGCCATCAAAAATATGTGTATCACACACATCATCTAGCCCACTAGACGCCATCCTCTCGGGTCGGTGAAGACCACAAATGAGAGACCTCTGCTCCGATACCAATTGAAGGGTCGAGATGGCGGACTAGAGGGGGGGTGAATAGTCCTTTCTAAAATTAATCGCACCGGCTAACCGAAACAAATGCGGAATTAAAACTATCGGTCTAGCCAAGACTACACCCCTCTACTTATACTCTATGACACCTTATAAAAGATCCTAAACAATGCAAATAAGGTGTCAGGCTAGCTAGGGCTCACCTAAACAATTCTAGCTTGCAAGGTTACACAAACCTAAGCAACTAGTACTCAATCAACCGGGGAGCTCCTACACATGCCACTAAGCAAAAGCACAAAGCCTAAGCTCACTAGCAATGCTCAATAACAAGGCTACACAAGCCAAATTAGAGAGCTCAACTTAGCTACACAAACTAAGCAATGTGACTAGCAAGACTACAAGTCAACTAGTCACTCATGGGATCAACTCTATGCTACACAAGCAAGGAAGGTAACTAGCACATGTATATGAACAAGTAAATACAAGCTAGTGAAAGGAGTTTGCAAACCACCGAGAAGATGAACACGAAGTTGACACGGTGATTTTTCTCCCGAGGTTCACTTGGTTGCCACCAAGCTAGTCCCCGTTGTGTCGACCACACACTTTGGTAGTTCGGCGGCTAATAGGCACCACACCTAGCTCGACACTCGAGCACCACAAGAACTCACCCACAAGTGAGGGTAACTCAATGACACGCGCAATCCACTAGAGTTGCTCTTCGCGATCCCCGCGGGGCGAGCACAATGCCCCTCACAATCCTTCTCCGGAGCCACGCACAATCTTCACGCGGGCTTCACGACGGAGACTCGATCACCAAGCCGTCTAGGAGGTGGCAACCTCCAAGAGTAATAAGCACCACCGGCTTGCAACTCGAACACCTAGTGCCACTCGATGCAATCTCTCAAAGCAACGCACTAGAATCGCTCACTCGCAATAGATTCGCACACTAGCAAGCACAAGCGAGTTAGAGGGCTCCCAGGCACATCCACACAAGCCACCAAGGCTTTGGAGTGCTCCGGCAGCCGGCCCTCAGCCGGCCTCCACTCCTATTTATAGAGGGGAGCGGCCAACTAGCCGTTTCCCCTTTCTCTGCGCCTCGGTCGGTAGTACCGACCCTTCCTGGGCGGTACTACCGGCTTGGTCAAACTAGCCATTTACTCACATCGCGCTGATTTAGGCAAACCACCGACCCCTGGTCGGTTCCTCCGAGGTCGGTAGTACCGGCCCTTTGGCGGTACTACCGGCAGGTCATTTCCGGATCTACACAGAACGGATTCAAAAACATCCTCCAGACCTTGGAACTACCGACCCCCTGGTCGGTACTACCGAGCCCGGTGGTACCGGCCCTATGGCGGTACCACCGCTAGGTCAAATTCCATCCAACTCAGAGAGCTCCGCAAACTGGCCAACCACCGACCTTGGGTCGGTAGCACCGAGCCCGGTACCACCGGCCCTATGGCGGTACTACCGGTAGGCCTTTTCAAAAACACACAGAGAGCTCTGCAAAACGCCTCATGGCCACGGTACCACCGACCCCCGGTCGGTACCACCGACGGCGGTACTACCGGGGTTATGGCGGTACTACCGCCAGGCCAAAAACGCCCCAACACAGAGAGGTCTGCACGCTGCATCCTTGGGCGGTACCACCGACACCCACAGGTCGGTACCACCGACAACACACAGAAAACTTCATTTCCATCTCTGAGTTGATCCAAAACTATTCCAACAACTTCTCCTTTGCAAATGTGCTAACACCACCAAGTGTATATCAACATGTGCATGTGTGTTAGCATTTTCACAATCATTTTTCAAAGGATTTGCACTTGCACTCATCACGCCACTCGATCTTAGTAACATCGCAAAGTTAGATCGCTCAAGTGGCACTAGATGACCGATATGCAAACAAGTTTGCTCCTCTTAATAGTACGGCCATCTATCCTAAACCCGGTCATAAACTTCTCTACACACCTATGACCGGTGAAATGAAATGCCCTACAATTATACCTTTGCCTTGCGCATTCCATTTCATCTCCTTCGGTGTTGATGCAACACATGCACCAACCTATATCAAATGATATGATCCACTTCATATCATCACATGGCCTCCATGGTCCATCGATCTTGACCTCACTTGCTCTTCACCATTGCTTCGGTCCTTCGGCGCCAAGTCTTTGCTCAAGCCTCCCGACACTCGGTACCAACGGCTTCAAAGCCTCCAACTTACCCTTCACCTTCGCAACCGGTCCATCAAGCCAAGTCTTGCCTTGATCTTCACCATCTTAGCCACATGACTCCATGTCATGTTTCATGTACATTAAGCTCCTTCTTCACATGTGTGAGCCTTGCAACATCTTCCAAGCCATTTCACCTCTATGGCATATGTTGCTCACACATGATCACCTATGGACTAATCACCTGTGTAGTTCACTTTAAACACATATTAGTCCACCTAAGTTGTCACTCAATTACCAAAACCAAACTAGGACCTTTCATCGGCCCAATCGAAAAACCACAAATAGCGGAGTTTGTACTCCAGGCAATGACAACCGTGACTACTATGGAAGAATTGAAGAAATATACGAACTTTCATTTCATGGTGAAAAGCCTTTGAATCCTGTCATGTTCAAATGCCATTGGTTTGATCCTGGAAGAACGAGGCTGACACCTAATCTTGGGCTAGCCGAAATTCGACAGGATTCTGTCTATCCAGGCTCCGATGTGTATATTGTGGCTCAACAGGCCACGCAGGTTTATTACACGCCATACGCGTGCAAAAGCAAAGAGCATCTCTTGGGTTGGTATATTGTGCACAAGATATCCCCACATGGTAAACTACCTCTCCCCAATGATGAGGATTATAACTTTAACACAAACACATATGACGGTGAGTTCTTTCAAGAATCTGGGTTGCAAGGGACGTTCACGATAGACTTAACCGAAGCGATGGAAATGGAAGTAGAGAATGATGACGAGGACGCTGGGGATGAGGTGGTAAATGAGAAGGACATAGAAATGCTAGAACGATTCCGTTTAGGCCAAGCAAATGAAGACGATGACCTGTCTTCGGATACTGAGGAGTACTTAGACATGGTTGACAGTGATGAGGAGACTCATGCTCCGGCTAATCCGGATGATTCAGATTATTTCTAATACATGTAATATTATGTTATATTTTTAGGATCTATTGTTTTATTTATATTGCACATATTTGGTTATGTTATTTCTAATACAACATTGCTTGTTCTTTTTAAATGCAGGAGGTCGAGGCAAGATGCCGGGAGGACGTCAGAGGCGGTTGAGTTGGTTGTACCGGGCCTCGCAGTCCGACGTGCCCTCGACGAGGAGTGGCCGCCGCCGGAGGGAGCCGTCTCCACAGGAGGAGGAGGAGGAGGAGGTCGAGGAGGAGGTGCCGGCCACGCCCGAGGCCCAGCGGCAGGAGGAGGCACCATTGGCCGAGGAGGCAGAGGAGGAGGACGAGCAGGAGGAGGACGAGGCGGACGAGGGTTCGGGTGCCTCAGGGGTGTCCACGCCCTACTTGAGAGGCCCCGCCAGCCTCCCGGCGTTGCCGGCACGTGCCCGACGCCCAGTGATCACGCCCATCGGACAAAGGTACATGTTCTAACTACCTATTCGTACGATGAGATTCAAAATAGAAATAGAAGCTAATAATCTTTTTTAATCACTTGTGCAGGGGATGGGACTTTGTGGGGCCTAAAGGCCGCAAACCCAACGGCATCCTGGGTCTCCTGTGCCGCGAGCACTACCCCGGCATAGTACAGTATGCCGAGAGGCACGAGCCGGCCTACACCTTTGACCACTACAGCGTCGCCCCAGACCCAGACTTCCCCAACAAGGCGGCGCGGGTTAGAGCGGAGCTGTGGGTAAGTCTTCGTGAAACAATATCAAATTCATCATATTTTTTCTTTAATTACTGTCTCGCCTCGTATTGTGTCTGTATGCAGAACTACTTCAAGTGCGAGCCGGGGAAGGAGGCAGTGGCGGAGGTGACGGCTACCCGGGCCTGTAGGAAGCTCGTCACCGACATGATCTACGAGGCGAGACTGCAGGCCATCATCACCTACAACGCCACGGTCTTGGCCACGAGGGTGACGAAGGCCCAGGCGAGAGGCATGACGCTGGGCCGAGCGCAGTTCTTGCAGGTAAGTGTTTTCTTTTGAGATTAAGCTTTTGGTACTTTTCATCTGACACTTAGACGTGAAATACTTGATGATGTGCAGATGATCCCCCAATGGTGCCAGTCGTTTCCCGAGTGCTGGGAGATGATCGTGGACCGGTGGCTATCCGAAGAGTGGGCGGCCCACCACGCCGAGGCCCGGGAGGCGCGTCTGCAGATGCCAGGTGTACCACACCACCAGGGCAACCGCAACCTCGCCGAGTACGCACAAGCTTGGGTACGTGAAAGACTTTATCAATTCCTCGATCAAATGTTGCCTGATTGCTAATCATCTTGTTGTCTTCCTCGCAGTCGGAGGCACACGGTGGCCAGCCTTGCGGCATGGTGGCGGCATACGCCATGTCCCACAAGGGCAAGGCCACGGCAGCGGAGACCTCCTACAACCCCGACGATCCCGCCGACGCGTACACCAACTCCAGCGTCCACTCCCGCCTCACTGACTACTCAGAGGCGGCAAGGACGGTCCATGGGGATGACTTTGATCCCGCCACCGCGGACCTGGACGGGAGCATCGTCATGAGGATTGGAGGAGGGAAGAAGCACGGGCGGTTCTGGCTTGGCGACGGCGTCATCGACACGGCCTCCACTCCCACTCTGTCCCAGCTCCGAGCACAGAGCACGAGCGGGAGCGTCCCCATACGCCCACGCCCGTCGCCTGCGCAGTCGCGGGTCGCCGAGCTCGAGGTTATTTCTATTTTACTCATCGTACATTGATCTTTAAATGTTTGCATTGTTCTAACATTCACTTTGTATTATCGCAGGCCCGCCTGGAAAGAGAAAGGCAGGAGCGCCAGGTGTCCGAGTTCCAGATGCGGTCACAGATGTCGGCCCAGATGGAGGCTCAAGCTAAGCAGATGGCGGAGCTCATCGCCTTCATGGCCTCCCAGGGCATGGCCGTGCCGCAGACGCTCATGGCTCCTCCACCGCCGTCTCAGGACCCCGGAGCTGCTCCTGTGAGTATCAATACTTCAGTGTTTCATTTATTTCATTTCCTTGTCTGACATGACCTTTTGCAGCCTCCTCCGTCACAAGGTTCGAACAACCACCGATGGAACCAGACCGGGGGTGAACCAGGCGGCCCCTCTCAGGGGTGGCCTGGTTGGCCGGGGGTGTAGTACGTTGGACTATCGTGTGTCACTGAAGTTATGTGATGTGAACTAGATTCGAGGACGAATATGTTGTTGAACTATGTGATGTGAACTAGATTCGCGGACGTATATGTTATTGAACTATGTGATGTGAACTTTCATGATATATATATATGTTCTGTGATGTGAAATGTGATATATATGTGATATGTGATGAATGTGATATATATATGTTTGGTAGTGTGGGAGAAAAGGAAAAACAGGAAAAAATAAAAAAAATTGCTACTTTGCCGAGGGTTGCTCTCGGCAAAGGGCCTCTTCGCCGAGGGCTATGACCATAACCCTCGGCAAAGCTGGACCAGAAAACAATGTTCCCAGTTTTGCCGAGGGTTATGGTCATAGCCCTCGGCAAAGCTGGGAATATTGAACGCAATTTCAAGGGCTTTGCCGAGAGTCAGATGATAGAGCCCTCGGCGAAGAGGCCGCAAAAAAAATCATTAGAAATTTCTTTGCCGAGAGCCGACCCTAGTTAACCGTCGGCACAGGAAAATAAAAAATAAAAAAAATATAGCTTTGCCGAGAGCCGGACTCTCGGCAAAATATAGCCTTTGCCGAGGGCCAGGTTAGCCCTCGGCAAAGGGACCGTCAGTAGGGAGCGCCGTTAACGGCTACTTTTTTTTGCCGAGGGCTACACGGAACCCTCGGCGAAAAGTTTGCCGAGAGCCCGATAAATGGCCCTCGGCAAAGGCTCCTTTGCCGAGAGGATTTTTGCCGAGAGTCATATGCCGAGAGCAGCCCTCGGCATAGCCTACGCCGAGCGTCGGACAGCCTTTGCCGAGTGCTACAGGCACTCGACAAAGCAAGAGTTTCCAGTAGTGGTGGAGCTAATTTGTGCGGGGTAGTGGCGGCCGTGTTGGGATAACATAGACACCCGAAAACTCGCAGATGTGCGTAGTCGGGAGGAGAGCCGAAGAGGAGCTCAAATGGTGTGATGTTGTTACGTGGACGGCACGGCCGCCGGTTGAGCAGATAGGTCGACGCCGCAAGAGCATCGGGCCAGAACGTTGGTGGGACAGACGCTTGAAAAAGAAGCACTCGAATGCCATCGTTCAAAGTGCGCAGGGCACGTTCAGCACGGCCATTCTGCTGAGACGTGTATGGGCACGTGAGACGAAGGGCAATGCCATTCATGGCAAAGAATGCGCGCGACGCGGAGTTATCAAACTCCTTGCCATTGTCTGTCTGAAAAGATAGGATAGGAACATTGAACTGAGTGCGCACAAATGCATGAAAAGAGATGAGGGTGGGGAGCACATCAGACTTGTGTCGCAAGGGGAAGGTCCATGCATAATGGGAAAAATCATCTAAAATGACAAGATAGAATTTGAAACCTGAATTACTTAATATTGGAGATGTCCATACATCACAGTGCAATAGATGAAAGGGAAACATGGCAACATTATTTGATTCACTGAATGGCAGCCGAACATGCTTTGCCAAGCGGCATGCATGGCATGTGTGGTGGCCAGACTTGGTGCAGGTGAAGCCGATGGAGCGCGACAGATGTTGCAGGGTAGCATGGCCGGGGTGACCAAGCTGCGCATGCCACAATGAACTGTCATGCGATGCAGTGAAGGAAGCAGAAGGACGCGCCGGAGAGCCCTGGTAACGTCGGAGAGGGTAGAGTTCACCCGATGAATCACATCGGAGCAGAGCCGTCCTGGTGCGCAAATCCTTGATGGAGAAGCCCCAAGGATCAAATTCAACAGAAACCGAGTTGTCACGGGTTAGAGCACGAACAGAAATCAAATTTTTGACTAGCTGTGGAGCAATTAACACATTACGAAGATGAAGAGGAGAGGATGAGGTGGGGATAGTGGAGTTGCCGGTGCAGTGAGCAGATAGGAACTGACCATTGCCGACAACAATTGGATGAGGAATAGTGGGATCGGGAGGGGAGGTAAGTATACTAGAGTTGGACGCCATGTGTGCCGTGGCCCTCGTGTTGAGGAACCAGTCACCACTGTTGCCACCGACGTTGTTGATGGGCAGGCCATTCAGAGCGGAGTAGAGGCTGGCCGGGATGGAGCCGTCAGGAGGAGGCGGTGGTGCAGTGAGCGCCGCCATGGCCTGCGGAGGGGAGACGCCGGGACGACTGCCGAGAACGCTAGGACGCCACACGTTGATAGGCCACGCCTGAACAACCCCCTGCCAGGGATTGTACATTGGCGGCCACTGCGATGGTGGAGCAGCACAGGAATGCGGGGGCGCAGAGCCGCCAGACGCCGAGTGCTGGCCACCAGAGGAGCCTTGACGATTGCGGGAGTCAAAGCCCTTGCGCTTCTTGCGGCGATCGCCACTAGAGGTCCCTGACCGATCCGCAGTGCCATGGGATGGTGCCTAGGAAGGCGGCTGGGGTGGCTTGGACGAAGTGGGGGTGTGTGCGGCGAGCAGCGCTGTCTGTGCCTCCATCGGAAGAGAATGGCGAATGCGATTTTCTTCTTGGATCAGGTAGGAGCGAGTGTAGAGGAAGGTGGGCGGCGGCGACATGGTGGAGAGCACGGCGATGGCCTGACTGAACTTGTTGTTCAGGCCGCGCAGAGTATTGATGACGAGCGCCGGATCAGTGACGGCGGCACCACAGTCGTAGAGTGTGTCGGCGAGGCGCTTGAGGCGGCCGCAGTACTCGGAGATGGACATGTCACCTTGGAAGAGGCTGTGGAATTCTTGTTGGGCATACACCGCGCGTTGGAGGCTATTGTCGAGGAATTGCCCGGTGATGGCCATCCACGCGGTGTGTGCAGAGCTCCTGGGATGATACACATCGCTCCAAATTTCTTTGGACACCGTGGAGTACAGCCAAGAAACGATGCATGAGTCGACTTGGAGCCACTCAGGATTGTCAATCATGGCTGCGGCGTCGACGGTGCCATCAACGTGATTGACGAGGCCGAACTTCTTGAAGGTGAGTTCGAAGAACGAGCGCCACTAACGGAAATTTCCATCATCGGCGGTGAGAGTGATAGGGACATGGCTGTGTATGTTAATCAGCACAAGGGTGGAAACAGGAGGTGGGATCGGATCGGGCATGGCAAATGGGTTGGTGTTGCCGGAAGCAGAAGAACCCGTAGGGCTGGCCATGACCGGGAGCAGCGGAATCGAGAGAGTGGATCAGCAGGTCTCTTTGATACCATGAAGAGGAGAATGCGGATACATGGGTGTATGCCGAGTCTCTGAGTGATGAGTGATTGTCAACTAGGATGATGCGCATGTTCTTTGGCTGGTGTTGTGCAGGTGTCGAGCACGGATACAGTGATCAAATGCAAGGTGAAGGTCAAGTAGAGACGTGCCGTGCCAATGGACCGAGAGTGGCGAAGGGCGGACATGAGGCTTGGACTGAGGGACCGGTGGCCCGAGGATCAGCTGTGGTGGCTGGCAGCCTGGGACAGCGACGAGCGAAGACTTGCGGTCATGAGTTGCCTGAGTCGTGGACTCGGGGACATGTGTCGGTGGACAGGGTGCACGGGTGGTGCATCCCCTCTACGGCGTCGGTTTGGTGGTAGAGCCAGAGAAAAACCATCGGGTGGATGGTTTCCAGGTTTGGGCCTCAAAACCTGGGTGCGGACGGTTTCTGAGTTTGGCCACAAAACTTGGGCTGAGGATGGTTTCCAGGTTTGGGCCTCAAAACCTGGGCGTTGCGGGTTTGCTGAGTTTGGTCCTCAAAACTCAGATACTGGTGGGCTAGTCTCCCGGTTTGGGCCTCAAAACCGGGGGTTGGCTGGAAAGGCTGGTTTCCCGGTTTGGCCCACAAAACCGGGGGTGCAGAGCGGTGGCGGCACGTGGTGGCAATCGGGAGGTTGCGTCGAGGCAACGCTACGAGTTGTGCGGACGTGGCCGTCGGATCCACCTACCATCGAGTTGGTCTAGAATAACCTTAGGGTTTAGCTGGTTCGCTCTATAAGTAGTTAGGGGTAGAGTGGGAATTAGGAATAGTTAGAATTAGGATAAGTAGGGGGAGACACCCACCTCCCCATCTATCTCAGTTCATTTGCTCTTTGCTTCTAGGGTTTCCTGCTCTCCCAATCCCCTGCTGTAGCTAGCTGAGATCCGCAGAGAACCATACCTCTGTGTACTGGAGATTTTGAGGAAGTGAGGCCGTAACCTCACTGTTGTAGCGTGTGGTAGCCACACGGTTGCAGATCGATGTGTTGATTCGCGTTTTGTTCGTGTTCTTCGCGTTGTTCGTTTCTCTGCGATTTTCCCGTCACTCGATCTCCCTCCCTCGTGCGTCTTTGCGAAATCCGTTTGAATCAACTTGTTCGTATTTGAAAGGAGATCATTTCCACCGAAGGAATTTATCTAACTCCTTACGAACAAGTAGATCGGGTTGATTTCGTTTTCGTGGCGCTTTTCGGTTCATCCTCCTCCCCTTTCGATTTCCCGGTGATTGAATCGATTTGAGCGGATGATTTCTTGGGGATAGTCTCCTAACTACCTCGTGATCATCTTCTCCAAATTTGGGAACGTGGGATTTTGATTTGGATCGGATTTGGGAAGTTTTGTGACAAGGGCGATTGAAATCGCCCTCCCTGAGTGACCGCGGACAATCCGCCACTCAGGGCGCGGACAGTCCGCGCGTCGGGGGCAAGCCGAGTCAGTGGCTGCGTTCCTCGGCTGTTTGGTTCTTTCTTGACCGGCGGACAGTCCGCAGGTGATTGTCGCGGAGAGTCCGGGACTTGAGCAGGGGACTTCAGCAGCCTTGCTGTTTGGCGAGTTTTGCCGGCGGACAGTCCGCCACTCGCTCGCGGATAGTCCGGCAGTACCACGGACAGTCCGGGACCCTAGGGCCGGACAGTCCGGGATTTGCCTGAAGGTTGCGTTTTGGTGCGTTTGCCCTCCCGGCTTCCTTGCTTGGTTTCTGGACTTCTCGTTTGGCCTCGTAGTAGACCAAGAAACCTCTCTAGGTATCTTTGCTACTTGTTAGCATAGGTATTTAGGAGTTTCTCGACGTAGTCGTCTATCTACGTTCGGGACTTGGTTTTTGAGGGTCGAACTTGTCTCGGAGTTTTTGCCCTTCGGTTTGATATCGCTTTGTGGTGCCTCGCTGTGATCCTAGGGATCATCCACCCTCTTCCAAGGGTCGTGGGCATCACGATTTCAGTTGTAGCTTCTTGGGGTTGATTTTGGGACAATTGGCCAAAGTTTCGAGAGAAATTTTGTGAGCTCCCATTCACCCCCCCCCCTCTGGTCGCCTTGCTAGTGCTTTCTCGGTCCTTCAATTGGTATCGGAGCGGGTTAAGGATCTTCCACCTTAACCGATTCCAGATCCACAGAAGGCGACATGGATCGCGGCGTGGGCAAACCGCCGTTTTTCGATGGGACGAACTATGCGTATTGGAAGATACGCATGTCGGCCTATCTGCAGAGTTTGGGTGCTTCCATTTGGGATATTTGCAACTCTGCCGATTACGTGGTCTTGGCTGCTCGTGTCACTCAGCTACAGATCGATGACCACGATGCCAATAGCCGAGCCCGTAATGCTCTTTTCTCATGCTTGAGCATGAGTGAGTTTGATCGCGTTTCTCACCTCGCTACGGCTCGGGAGATTTGGGCTACCCTCATGCGTTTCCATGAGGGAACCTCTCAAGTCAAAACCCATCTCTACGAGTTGTTCAAGCGAGAGTATGAGAACTTTCCACATATGCCTGGCGAGAGCATAGAAAGCTTATTTGCTCGCTTTCAGGTGATTGTCAACAGGATGAGGGCTAACAAGGAGCTGTTGCCTTTCGACGATCATGAGAGAGCTTTGAAGCTTTTGCATACTCTTGATCGGTCGGTGTGGGATTCCAAGGTTCAGGCGATCATCGAATCGCCTAACTATGAGACCCTCACGTGCGACGAGCTCTTCAGTAAGCTCAAATCCAGTGAGATCGATGCCATGGCGAGGGCTTCTTATGAAAATCCTTCTGGCCCGTCGATGGCTTTGCTTTTTGGCTCTTCTGCTAACCCCTCTGGAGGCTTTGCTTTGCACTCTCTTCTTTCTATCACAGAGGACCAGCTTGAGTCTTTGGGGGATGACGAGCTAGCTTTGCTCGCCAACCGGTTCTCGCGATTTCACAACAACCGCATGAACCGCCGCTGCGGAGGAGGACGCTCGGGATGCTACGAGTGCGGTGACCCCGACCACTTCATCGCCAACTGTCCCAAGAAGAACAAGCATTCTGGGAAGGGTGATCATGGGCACAAGTATGACTCCAGCAAGCGCAAGGAGAAGTACGTCCCCGCGAAGCACAAGCGGAAGGGCGGCTTCAACAAGGAGTACATCAAGACCAAGTACTTGTAGAAGGCCCAGGCTGAGCAGCGTGCGTTCTTCGCCACGCTCAGCGACGTCGACGACTCGGACGACGACTCCGCTTCTTCAAGCGACGACGAGTCCGAGAAGAAGAAGAGGATCGAGGACAAGCTCAATGGCCTCTGCTTCTTCGCCGACGACGACGGCCTCTGCACCATGGCCCTCGGCAAGGATGTCGACGGCGAGCTGGTGAACTCCCCTCGAAACGACGACGACGACGACACCTCCCAGGTATCTCTGACCCACGATGAGCTTTCCGCTGAGGTCAAGAAACTTACTGCCGCGCTCCTTAGTCAAGATAAGTTGCTTAGGCGTGCCGCTAGAGAGCGCAAGGAGTTTAGGCAGAAGTGGGAGGATACGGTGAAGGAACTTGATTCTGTCAAGTCCACTGTGGTTGTTACCGATGAGGAGGAGTGCGAGATGTGCACCATGCACATGACTGACCTTCTCACTCTGAGAAGCAAGTATGTTGCGTTGGTAGGAGAGGTGGATGAGCTGAAGGCTAGACCCTCGCTGTTGGGTGCGTACAAGACTTGTCCTGTCTTGCAATCCGAGTTGGCAGAGAAGAATGCCAAGATTGTGTCTCTTGAGGAGGCCAGCTCGGGTAGCACTTGTGTGTCCAGGTGCGCCTTGTGTGAGGGTTTGGAAATGGAGATTGCTAATGTGAAGCATGACAAGATGCAAATCGAGGAAGAAAACACATACCTTCGGACCATCTTGTCATGGGTGTCTTGTGGTGAGCCACAGCTCGGGATGATGATCTCCCAATTCAAGCGAGCTGCTGGAGGTCCTGGTGTAGGTTTTGCTCCGGGTGTTGATCTTTCTGCTTTTGGGAAGATTGGAGAGTCGAGTGGTCTAAATCCGAGTGAGAAGCCCAACTCCACCACTACTCCCAAACTTACCAAGCTTCCACCCAAAGAGCCTCTCAAGCCTAACACCAAGGATGGGGTCTTTGTTGAGCCTCCGAGAGCTCCACCCAAGAACCAAGTGTGGCATCCCAAACCCAACCACCTCAAGAACAAACTGGACACCATGCCACCTATCCAGGAGGAGTGTTTGCCACAGAAGGGCAAGGTGATCCACACCCACAACCGTGTGTACCAACAACCCCCTTTGAGAGCGGTGAGGTACCATTGCGAGCATTGTGGGCATGATGGACACCTGAGTGAGTTCTGCTTTCGGCGCAAGAGAGAGGCGTGCCGTGCCTGGGAGATGAACAATCCAGACATGTACCATCCTTTCCATGATGTACATGCGCCGAATGTTCAGAGGAGAGCTCCAAGGAGAGCTGCTAGGCCCAGAGGTCTAGAACCTCAAGTTCCCAGGCCTAGGCAGCGGAGAGGACGTGCCCGGCGGGAGCCTGCTTTTGTAGGCTATGGACCCCGTGGTGGTGGCTTTGTAGTTGAGCGCTTTCCTCCACCGCGTTTTGAGTATCGCGGTGAGCGCTCCTTCCCCAGCGGACCACGTTTTCCTCAGCGTGGTGATCGCTTTCCCCGTAGGCATGCTAGGAATGGTTTTTCTGCTAACCGTTCTTTTGAGCAGCCGGCCCAACACTGGTATTCTCCCTACTTCACTAACTCCAGTGTTGGACCGTATGCTCACCCTATGTCTTTTTATTGATGTAGGTAAAACGATTGGAGAACGTTTGGTTGGTGGATTCCGGTTGCTCGAGGCACATGACCGGAAACGCCAAGTGGTTCTCCAGTCTTAGTCCAGTCGCCGGAAAGGAGTTTATCACCTTCGGCGACAATAGCAAAGGTAAGGTTTTGTCTCGTGGGTCGGTGCGAGTTAATGAGCATTTTGTGTTGCGTGATGTTGCTCTTTGCGGATACATGGGTGTATGCCGGGTCTCTAAGTGATGAGTGATTGTCAACTGGATTGATCGCATGTTCTTTGGCTTGTGTTGTGCAGGTGTCGAGCACGGAGACAGTGATCGAGGGCAAGGTGAAGGTCAAGTTGAGACGTGCCGTGCTGACGGACCGGGTGCGGTGAAGGATGGGCGTGCCGTGCGGCGGACGTGCCATGCCGATGAACCGAGCGGTGAAGGGCGGACGTGAGGCTTGGATTGAGGGACCGGAGTGCCTGAGGATCAGCTGTGGTGGCTGACAGCCTGGGACAGCGACAAGTGAAGACTTGCAGGGCACGGTGTTGCTCGGGTCGAGGACCTGGGGACACGTGTCGGTGGACGGGGTGCACAGGCGGTGCATCCCCGCTACAGCTCCGGTTTGTTGGTTGAGCCAGAGAAAAACCAACGGGTGGACGGTTTCCAGGTTTGGGCCTCAAAACCTGGGTGCTCGGTTTCCAGGTTGAGCCACAAAACCTGGGTGCGGACGGTTTCCGAGTTTGGCCACAAAACTCGGGCGATGGGCCGGTTTCCGAGTTTGGGCCTCAAAACTCGGGCGCTGCGGGTTTCTGAGTTTGGGCCACAAAACTGAGGCTGGTGGGCTGGTTTCCCGGTTTGGGCCTCAAAACCGGGCGCTGATTGGAAAAGGCTGGTTTCCCGGTTTGGGCCTCAAAACCGGGGGTGCAGAGCGAGGGCGGCACGTGGCGGCAATCGGAAGGTTGCGTGGAGGCAACGCGGACGACTTGCGCGGGCGTGGCCGTCGGATCTACCTACCACTTCGGGTTGGACCAGAATAGCCTTAGGGTTCAGCTGGTTCGCTCTGTAATTAGATTAGAGAGGGGTAGAGTAGGAAATAGACTTAGACTAGAATAGTATAAGTAGTCAGGGGAGACACCCTCCTCCCCTATCTCAGTTTTAGCCATCTCATTTGCTTCCGGCACTTAGGGTTTCCTGCTCTCCCATCCCCTGCTGTAGCTGAGATCCGCAGAGAGACCAAGAACTCTGTGTACTTGTTGATTCTGAGGAAAGGAGGCCATATCCTCCTTGTCGTAGCGTGTGTTTGCACTTCGGCTTGCAATTCGTGGCTGTGATTTCCGTTGTGTTCGTGTTCTTCGCGGAATCCTTTTTCTCCACGATTTTCCCGTCGCTTGATCTCCTTGCTCGGTTCATCTTTTGCAAATCCGTTTAAACCAAGTTGTTCTAGATCGTGAGGCACTTCTTTCCTCCGAAGGAATCCTCCTCAAACCTCACGGTCTAGGAGATCGATCGATTTCAGTTTCGGGTCAAGTCTTCTTCCTTCCCCCGAAATTCTTCGATTCACCGATTTGGAGATAGGTTCGAGCCATGATCTCTTAGAGATAGCTCACTATACTCCTTGTGACTCATCTCACCAAGTTTGATCCCTAGAGGAATTGTTTAGGGTGAGATAGAGGCAAATCGGTGGACGAACAGGGCTGCTGCGATTCGACCGGACGCTCAGTCGGGGTGACCGGACGCTCGGTCTGTGAGTCCGGTCGATGAACAGCACGTAACCGTGTTCTTCACTTTGACCGGACGCTCCGTTCACGTTTTGACCGGACGCACCGCTTCCACTGTTCATCGTGCTTGTTCGCTTCTGACCGGACGCACTGCTCTCGACCGGACGCTCCGTACTCGTGAGTCCGGTCGCGAACAGTAAGGTTCTAGAGCCGATTTTTGTTGACCGGACGCGTCCGGTCCCTGCTGACCGGACGCTGGCCAGAGTCCGGTCGATCCAGTTTCGCGCGTTTTCGTTCGCGGTTCGTTCGTTCTTGATAGGATTCGAGTTCCGTCTTTTGCGTTGGCTTTCTAGGGTTGTCTAGTGTCCCGCTGTGCTTCTAGGAAGCATCCACCCTACATCTAGGGTCGTGGACATTAGCAAGCTCTAGGGTTTGCTCTTGGGGTTGATTTTGGGACAGTGGCATCCAGTTTCCGAAAGGAAATTTTGAAGCTCCCATTCACCCCCCCTCTGGTCGCTTTCGGTTAGCTTCTCGGTCCTTCACTCTTGTTTCTAACTTGCATTTTAACCTTCTTTCTGTTTCGCAACTCTTTGATGACGACTATGAGATTCGTTTTAAGCCGAATCTCAGTCGTATTTTGGATCCTCAAGGCAATCTTGTTTGTGTGATTTCGCCCTTTGGTAAAGTCTTTCGTGCGGATTTCTCAGAGTCATTTGGTATTTCCCGCTGTCTTTTGGCTAGTCCTTCCTCCTCTGACCTTTGGAAATGGCATAGGAGGCTCGGTCATTTAAGCTTCGACTTGCTTGCAAGACTTAACTCACTTGGCCTAATCCGAGGATTGCCCAAGCTGTCGATGGAGAAGGATCTTGTTTGCCATTCTTGTAGACATGGGAAGATGGTTGCCGCTCCCCACCATCCAGTGACTCAGGTCATGACTAAGCGCCCTGGAGAGCTTTTGCACATGGACCATGTTGGTCCGGCTCGGGTGAGCTCGGTTGGGGGGAAGTGGTATGTGCTTGTTGTTGTCGACGACTTTTCAAGATATTAGTGGGTCTTCTTTTTAGCTGAGAAGACCGAGACTTTCTCCTTTGCTCGCAATTCTGATTTTGCGTCTTCAGAACGAGTTCCCTTTGAACTCGATATGAGCTATCAGGAGTGATAATGGTTCCGAATTCAAGAATTCGTATTTTGAGAAGTTGTGTAACTCTTTGGGCTTGGAGCATCAGCTTTCTTCCCCCTACACACCGCCACAGAATGGTGTTGTAGAGAGGAAGAATCGGACCCTTGTAGAGATGGCCAGGACGATGCTCGATGAGCATAGGACTCCTAGGCGATATTGGGCCGAAGCTATGAGCACTGCATGCTATATTTCCAATCGCATTTTTCTTCGAGCTTTCTTGAAAAAGACCTATTATGAGTTGCGTTTTGGATAACTCCCCAAGGTGAGTTACTTTAGAGTTTTTGGTTGCCATTGTTTTATACTCAAAAAGGGCAACCTGGACAAATTTGAGTCTCGTTCTTCCGACGGTGTGTTTTTGGGTTATGGCACTCACACTCGAGCTTATCGTGTACTTAACCTTGACACTAACCGAGTCATGGAGACATCCGATGTCGCTTTCGATGAGACCATGGTTTGTCCTTCTTCTCGTTTTGAGCGTGCAGGTGATCATGAGGTTGGTGAACCTCTTTTTGATGATGAGGACGAGGGTGCTGAAGGTATGGATGATCCAGCACCCCCTCCACCTGCTGTGCCGCAAAGAGCGGCTTCTACGATTACTCACGGCCCCGACACGTCTTCTTCCTGGGGGCCGTGGGATCCGCCACCCCGAGCGGTACCTTTTGTACCCGGGGAGGCACCAGCTGCTGTTGAGGGGGAGATCACGTCCGCTCGAGAGGCGCCACGACACATCCAGCGCTAACACCCCCCTCAGCAGATGATCGGCAGCATCGACGAACGCGTCACCCGGTCAAGGCAAATCTCTCACTTTGCTCATTCCGCATTCGTTGCTGATTTTGAACCCCGAGATGTTGGACACGCTTTGACGGATCCGGATTGGGTCAATGCCATGCATGAGGAGCTTGAGAACTTTGAGAGAAATCAGGTTTGGGTTCTAGTGTCTCCACCTTCTGAGTGTCACCCAATTGAGACAAAATGGGTTTTCAAAAACAAACAGGGAGAAGATGGCTATGTTGTGAGAAACAAGGCCAGACTCGTAGCCCAGGGTTATAGTCAAAAGGAGAGGATAGACTATGAGGAGACTTTTGCTCCTGTAGCGTGTTTGGAGGCTATTAGGATACTCTTGGCTTTTGCTGCATCCAAAGGTTTCAAACTTTTTCAAATGGATGTCAAGAGTGCCTTCTTAAACGGCTACATTGAAGAGGAGGTGTATGTTAGACAACCCCCCGGTTTCGAAAATCCCAAGTTTCCAAACCATGTTTTTAAACTTCACAAAGCTTTAATGGTTTGAAACAAGCCCCTAGAGCCTGGTATGATAGGTTGAAAACCTTTTTGCTTGCTAAGGGTTTTAAAATGGGATGTGTAGATATAACGCTCTTTCTCCTCAAGCAAGGCACTGATACTCTCTTGGTCCAAATTTACGTGGATGATATCATTTTCGGTGGTTCTTCTCACGCTTTGGTTGCCAAGTTTGCAGACACTATGAGCAGGGAGTTCGAGATGAGCATGATGGGCGAGTTGATGTTTTTCCTCGGGTTGCCAATCAAGCAATCCTGGGAAGGAACGTTCGTGCACCAGGGCAAGTACACCCGGGACATTCTGAAGAAATTTGATTTGGGTGAGGCCAAGCCTCTTCCAACACCCATGTCGACCACGACGGCCCTGGATGCGGACAAGGAGGGAGAAGAAGTGGACCAAAAGGAGTACCGGAGTATGATCGGGTCGCTGCTGTACCTGACGGCGACACGCCCGGACATTCAATTCGCGGTGTGTCTCTGCGTGCGATTTCAGTCTTCGCCGCGCACCTCTCACCGTCAGGCGGTCAAGCGCATTATGAGGTACTTATCCTTCACTCCAGAATTTGGGATTTGGTATTCTGCTTCCTCCACCCTTTCCCTTTGCGGTTATTCCGATGCCGATTTTGCTGGTTGCCGTGTCGAGCGCAAGTCCACTTCTGGGACTTGCCAGTTTATTGGATCTTCTCTTGTATCGTGGTCCTCTCGCAAGTAGTCTAGTGTCACCCAGTCTACCACGGAGGCTGAGTATGTTGCTGCGGCTAGCTGCTGTTCCCAGTTACTCTGGATGATGGCCACTTTGCGTGATTTTGGTCTGAGCTTTTCTCGCGTTCCTTTGCTTTGTGACAACACGAGTGCCATTAGCGTTGCTAAGAACCCCGTGCTTCACTCGAAGACCAAACACATTGATGTGCGCTTTTATTTTCTGCGAGACCACTATGAGAAGGGTGATATCGACCTTCGCCATGTCGATACTCATCATCAGTTGGCTGATATTTTCACCAAGCCTTTGGACCAATCAACCTTTAATCGGTTGAGAGGTGAGCTTGGTGTGTGTTTCCCCTTTTAGATGGGGGAAACATTTTTGACTCTTGTATGATACACGGACTTTGTGTTTTTCAGTTGGTTTTTTGCTTCTTTTTGGTTTCTTCATGCATCTTTGCATTTTAGCATACGCTTCTACATTCTGAGCTTCATGAATATAGTCTAAAGAATGTAACAATGCTCTGTGTAGTCTTTGCTCCGATGCTTTATGTTGATGCTGTAGCTTATGCTCTTTCTGATCACTGATACATACTGTGAGCTGAGCTATTTTTGAATGGTGAATTTGATTAATGAACTTAAAACTTGAAAATGTTCACCATTGAGTTATGCAACTAGCATGTGTAGAATGTGTAGAAGTCACTTATGCTATTTATGTATGCTAGGTTGCTATGTCTCTAGTGTTGAGTCATTCACTCGCTTGGTATGTCATATTCTGTTTAAAATCTGAACCAAGTTAAGTGAATTGAAAAGATCAAGATGGGTTTGCTTGTTAGCACCTCACAGTTTCGAGACTGTTTCTCATTGCACTTTGAGTTAAACTTGAGCTGTGTAGTGTATGACCGAAACAGTTGCTTTAAGCTTCTGATTGCTTATGCATAGGCTTCGCACAGTTGGAAAGTTAGGCAATAACAAGCATTCAACCTCTCGCAATCACATGCTGATTTCTGGACGTGTAATTTCACCGCTGCAACTCCGATTAAAATTTGAAATCACAAGTGTATGCTTCATTTTTCAATTGGTATCAGCATGATGATTGAACTGTGCTAGGGGTAGTTCACCTTGTATACATGTTTAGCACTTGTTTGACTTCCTGTCTATACATGTCTTATGTTATTTTGATGGTGAATACCTTTTTGGCTGAAAACTGCTCTTTTTGCTCTCATTTCAGACTTAGTGATCAGTTTGAGCCTTTGCTAGCATTTTGTGCATTTTCTGAGTCATCAGATCAGAACTCTGTCGAGCCTCTTTGCACTCTTTTGAGTATACTCCTGAAGCTCCTAACTTGCATTTTTGACTCATATGCATTTTGGAAGGGGAGAAATCTGCGTGTTGGCACTTTTTGATGGTGCATTTTCTGAGGGGGAGCATTGTTTCTTGATAAGTGCATTTTCAACTAAGGGGGAGAAATTGCAAATCTTTACCCTCCGTTTGAACTAAGGGGGAGCTTTCCTGGTTGGCTGCACTATTCGAGGGGGAGTTTTTGCTGCTTCCTGTTGGCCGTAAGGTTTTGGTATCGAGCTTTCTTTGCTAGTTGTGTTGAGCCTCTGTGCCTCTCTCTTGAGGGACTAGCATTTGCTTCGATTTCTCGTTTGGTATTTGCTAGCGGTGTTGAGCCTGTTCTACCTCTTCTTGAGGGCTAGTTTTGCTTTGCTTGGTTGTGTCGTGCCGTTGCCCATGTCTTTGGGAACCAAGTTGTCTTGCTCTTTCCACTTGACCTTCTTCGGCTTTGATATGCTTTTGGGTCATTTGGTCGAGTTCTCTCTCCTGCTTCCTTCCTTCCTTCCTTCTATTATGATTTGTGTTGGTAGTTGACAATGCACTCATCAAGGGGGAGATTGCGGATACATGGGTGTATGCCGAGTCTCTGAGTGATGAGTGATTGTCAACTGGGATGATGCGCATGTTCTTTGGCTTGTGTTGTGCAGGTGTCGAGCACGGATACAGTGATCAAATGCAAGGTGAAGGTCAAGTAGAGACGTGTCGTGCCGATGGACCGAGAGTGGCGAAGGGCGGACGTGAGGCTTGGACTGAGGGACCGGTGGCCCGAGGATCAGCTGTGGTGGCTGGCAGCCTGGGACAGCGACGAGCGAAGACTTGCGGTCATGAGTTGCCTGAGTCGTGGACTCGGGGACACGTGTCGGTGGACGGGTGCACGGGTGGTGCATCCCCTCTACGGCGTCGGTTTGGTGGTAGAGCCAGAGAAAAACCATCGGGTGGAAGGTTTCCAGGTTTGGGCCTCAAAACCTGGGTGCGGACGATTTCCGAGTTTGGCCACAAAACTCGGGCTGAGGATGGTTTCCAGGTTTGGGCCTCAAAACCAGGGCGTTGCGGGTTTGCTGAGTTTGGGCCTCAAAACTCAGATGCTGGTGGGCTGGTTTCCCGGTTTGGGCCTCAAAACCGGGGGTTGGCTGGAAAGGCTGGTTTCCCGGTTTGGGCCACAAAACCGGGGGTGCAGAGCGGTGGTGGCACGTGGTGGCAATCGGGAGGTTGCGTCGAGGCAACGCTACGAGTTGCGCGAGCGTGGCCGTCGGATCCACCTACCATCGAGTTGGTCTAGAATAACCTTAGGGTTTAGCTGGTTTGCTCTGTAAGTAGTTAGGGGTAGAGTGGGAATTAGGAATAGTTAGAATTAGGATAAGTAGGGGGAGACACCCACCTCCCCATCTATCTCAGTTCATTTGCTCTTTGCTTCTAGGGTTTCCTGCTCTTCCAATCCCCTGCTGTAGCTAGCTGAGATCCGCAGAGAACCATACCTCTGTGTTCTGGAGATTTTGAGGAAGTGAGGTCGTAACCTCACTGTTGTAGCATGTGGTAGCCACACGGTTGCAGATCGATGTGTTGATTCGCGTTTTGTTCGTGTTCTTCGCGTTGTTCGTTTCTCCGCGATTTTCCCGTCACTCGATCTCCCTCCCTCGTGCGTCTTTGCGAAATCCATTTGAATCAACTTGTTCGTATTTGAAAGGAGATCATTTCCACCGAAGGAATTTATCTAACTCCTTACGAACAAGTAGATCGGGTTGATTTCGTTTTCGTGGCGCTTTTCGGTTCATCCTCCTCCCCTTTCGATTTCCTGGTGATTGAATCGATTTGAGCGGATGATTTCTTGGGGATAGTCTCCTAACTACCTCGTGATCATCTTCTCCAAATTTGGGAACGTGGGATTTTGATTTGGATCGGATTTGGGAAGTTTTGTGACAAGGGCGATTGAAATCGCCCTCCCTGAGTGACCGCGGACAATCCGCCACTCAGGGCGCGGACAGTCCGCGCGTCGGGGGCAAGCCGAGTCAGTGGCTGCGTTCCTCGGCTGTTTGGTTCTTTCTTGACCGGCGGACAGTCCGCAGGTGATTGTCACGGACAGTCCGGGACTTGAGCAGGGGACTTCACAGCCTTGCTGTTTGGCGAGTTTTGCCGGCGGAAAGTCCGCCACTCGCTCGCGGACAGTCCGGCAGTACCGCGAACAGTTCGGGACCCCAGGGCCGGACAGTCCGGGATTTGCCTGGAGGTTGCGTTTTGGTGCGTTTGCCCTCCCGGCTTCCTTGCTTGGTTTCCGGACTTCTCGTTTGGCCTCGTAGTAGACCAAGAAACCTCTCTAGGTATCTTTGCTACTTGTTAGCATAGGTATTTAGGAGTTTCTCGACGTAGTCGTCTATCTATGTTCGGGACTTGGTTTTTGAGGGTCGAACTTGTCTCGGAGTTTTTGCCCTTCGGTTTGCTATCGCTTTGTGGTGCCTCGCTGTGATCCTAGGGATCATCCACCCTCTTCCAAGGGTCGTGGGCATCACGATTTCGGTTGTAGCTTCTTGGGGTTGATTTTGGGACAATTGGCCAAAGTTTCGAGAGAAATTTTGTGAGCTCCCATTCACCCCCCCTCTAGTCGCCTTGCTAGTGCTTTCTCGGTCCTTCAGAGAATGCTCAACTATATTCAAAGACAGTACATGTATACATATACAGGAGCCGGATCATTGACGGCCAAGGAACTCTAACTGAAGCCTACAATTCAGGATCAGCAGAGAGGAAGAAGGAGCACGAGCTCCACTAGCCGGTCGGCAATAACAAACTAACGGAAGAGCTGATCCTGTGCTATCTATTGGACTCCTGTAGAATAGGTCGCTGATAGATACAGTGGTTGTCCTATGTAAAATCTGCTTCATGTCCCTATAAATATGAATGCTTTTGTGCCTTCGTATATCTGAAAGACGCCAGCTTCATCTAGCATCTACAGTTGCCTTGTTTTTCTTCTTATGTGCTCCAACTAACTAGCATTCAGTTTAGGTTCAGTTCTATTTTATTCAGTCTGGTTCTGATCATCTAGCATCTACAGTTGCCTTGTTCTTCTTCTTATGTGCTCCAACTAACTAGCATTCAGTTTAACTTCAGTTCTATTTTTATTCAATCTGGTTCTGATAATTAGTTTTTCAGAAAACTGTCTGCCCACCAAAAGATGCTACATTAATCACATCAATAGTTTCTAATACGACAATATAGCCTTCCCTATTTTAAGGTTCTGAACCTAAACATTAAAAAAAATGCAGACCGATGAAGAGAGATCACCTTGCTCTTAGCATCTGAAAACACATCATCAAAGACTTAACATGTGCTTTTCCCATTTATCCCTCACTATATTTCAGTTATATATTAATTATCTTAGACAATTGGAGAACCAAAACTATATGAATCTTATGTTGCACTGTATTGTGTTGGTCAAGACTGTATTGTTATCAGATTGTTTGCATTGACCAACTTTTACTAAAATTCCTATTTCATGTTGTGGCTTTATAATAGCATATGTGTTCATTTTATTTAACTATCCAAACTTAGCTGCTTGTTTTTCATAATTGCAGCTTTTAATGTGTGATTTGTTTACTCACGAATTTTAGATTTAAATTTAGAGCCATGGTGTACACTGAATTTTGGAAACCTCTGATCCATCTCTGAAGATAGAGACATGTTTGTTTAACCATCCTTGTTTATTTCAAAATTTAAAGAAAAGTCTAGGCATTCAAACAAAGTATGCATGGTCCATACAAGTTATTCTATCCTTTTTTTGAGGAAAAATGTTCCTTCTGTTGTGCTCGTGCATTATGATGAGATGTTGCTTCCATTTGAGCACTTTCTCATTAATTGTATTCTGTCTTAAAATACGATATTAGCATCAACAGCAACGAGTTGCTACATGTTCCTGATTTAGTGTCTATGATAGCCACGGAGCCAAGCCCTTCTCTTGTGCGACTTCATATATTGTGTATATATGCTTATATGTTGTTCCACCTACATTTCCAATTTTAGGCAACCTCTGCTCCCTTCTTTTCTAATCTATTATTGTGGCAGAAGCCCCTGACCGACATGTTGTTTCAAGACATGCTTAGTTTGTCTACATCCTTTTATGTGCCTCTCATTGCTTTATATTAGTAGCCCAATATGTCATCTTCAAATTTCTAGATTCTCATATGTACCATTCTTTTTTCCCGGTACTGACAGCGAAAGGTCTCAGATATCATCCTAGGTGTTCATGCCACGATCTTTCTTTTTTCAGGATGTGTGTGCATATGGGCCTTTTAGTTTTATGTGTCTATTTGTTTATTGAGCTAAAGTAACATGTCTTGCCACTTTGAGATTGGAACTTCATCTTATTTCTTCAACAAGTCTGTTTTACAATGGGGGAGGCTACTAAACTGATTTGACATTTTATTAAAACTACAAAGGTTTTGACGATAAGAATGACATTGGTTTGTTTTCATGTTTCGTTTTCTTTGGCGATGGAGCCATTCATTCTTAGATTTTTTCCTCTGTCATTCTTGGTCTTAAATTTCAAATTCTTCTCTTTTTGTGTGTTTTAGATAATATACAATTGTGTCCTATGCTTAATGTTACATAAGATTGCATGACTAACTTTTATGAGGTTTATACAAGCTGAAACTTTTTAAATATTCGTTGGGCTTCATCTAAGGGAAAAAGAATTGTTCCAGTCTTATTCCTATTGCGTCTTGTGTGTAAATGTCTTCGCTATCTTTTATATTTATTGGCGAATCACAGATCCTGATCAAAGGAGTATCACACAACTGAAAGAAGGTACATATATTATCTATTTTGTTATTAATGAAGTTGCATAAATAAGAATTGTGATTATGAGTTCTTTATTTGTTCCATTTTCTTGAACTAATTTTGGAAAGGCCTCTCTATGGTCCACGCAGTTTTCGGTTTGTATGCTGCACAATGGGCAATTCATGTTACTGTTTCCCCTCTATCCTATCTGTTCTCCAAGGGATAGTGCTTCTTTCCGGTTACCTTATACCCATTTTCTGAAAGATTGATACAATGTGCCTTTCTTTGTTCACATGGTGTTGCCACAACACATAAAGAGGAACAACCAGTCCACTGCTCACGAGAAGCTATAATCACCAATAGAGGTTGATAATGAAGTGCTCTATCCAAATTTACTCAGCTGGTGAGCCCATCTTGAAGCTAATTTTGAGATATTTTAAAGTAAATACACTCAAATGGTTCCTTTGTAATACAAACAAGTACTTACTCAAATAAAAAAAACAAAAAATACCAAAATTTACTCAATATTCTAGAAACGTATATTACTTTTTGCCCACTCGAGAAGCCTCGGAATGAGACTTTTGAATCGTTAGCTGATACCTCTGCCATTAATTGGGAGTCTAGCTTTGAAAATGTTCTGTAGTTGCATTGAAAGGTTTACGTGACTATGTTAGTTTGCTTTAGAGTTTTCCGCCTTGCGCTTGTGGGCTGGTACAATTCAAATAATTTCCACTTATCTTCCTAACTTGTGCTAGCAACTCATTAGGTGGTTAATTCAAAATTAGTTGTGTCCATTCCCACTGAATCTGCTGACCATGTGGCTGTTGCTTGTTGCACCAGCTGACACTGATCGGTAGCATGTTCGCCCCACCATTTTGCGAGATACGGAGGATCCTGCTTCCCACCTCGAACATCCTCATCGTCTGCTCCTTATGCCGATCGTATAGGCCTTAGAAGGGTTTCATACTACCACCCAAAAAGAAACCCTCTGGTTGAGGAACAATATCTCAGGACCTAATCTTCGTATATTATGTCCTCTATATCACTACACAAGGTGCCCACACATATCTTTACTTCTATATAGTATGTTGAATATGTTGTGGCTTGTTACCTACTTATGCTTCGGACTATATATAATCTATACATCCTAAATATATATCTATGTACCTTCTTATTCAACCTCACCGTACTTCCTCAATGTTTAAATTTTTCACTATAAACTGCATATGCCCGCGATGGCACGCGCTCTACACTAGTGTATATATAGGTAGGGTTTGGATAGGTTAGAAAAATGAGATATTTTATTATTTTTGGAATTAAATTAATTCTAAAAAAGTCTAGAATTGATATTTAAGCCACGAAAAATACTCGGATGGCTCTGAAAATTCTGCAAATTTTCAGAGATACTTTGGAACATGATGAACTCAAATAAAGTATTTAGAGCTCATGAAAAGATATTTTGGAGCATCTAAAAAATTAGATACACTCGCAGATAAATTGGAAATTATTTCGGTATAAGCCAGAAAAATTCGCGAGAAGTTTATAGTTATAGGATGATGGATGATGAACTCAAGGAAGCGGTTTGGAGCACAGGAAAAAGGATCCTGGAAAAGTTTCACACGAGAATAGAGTTGAGAACGATAAATTTATTTTGGAAAAAGGCAGAAACAGACTGGATATAGATGGACAACCTACCAAACGTGTTTTAAAAACACTACCGGCTCACAACACAAAGTCAAACAACAACCAATCATCACATCAAACAAAAACTCATCAAATTAGTTTAGAAAAATTTGAAAATTATTATTTTACAACAACTAAAGTGGCGCTAGCTTAAAGTAAACTTGTTCAATCTTATATAAATATTTAAATCATTCATTTTATTTAGTGTTTTCTTCGCACAACCCAAAATCAGAAATTTTAGGGTGTGACACTCCCCTAGATCGACGGTTATTCGATCATGCTCTCACTTAACATTATACTACCCATTTCCTAAATCTACCCGCAATTAAATACCTTCACTTGTACCTGTGTGCTTAACAAGTACAAGTTCCAGTACCAAACTAGCTTTTCCGTAGACCAACGATTGTTTGGTCATCCTCTCACAGCTCATACTTACCTGAGCGTAGGTGCGACGTTGCATAAAATTAACTCAACTACCCCACATATATGAGTACATCATATGTGAGGGCTACCTCCAACATGACATATCATTGCAAGAAAGTAAAACCCCCAAAGTTAGTATTACTTAACTAAGCCACCTAAAAGTCCTAGTTGGGCATAATTGGAGGTTGTCGCTAGCACATAGTTTTGTAAATTAGGTTTTGACAAACTTGCCTACTAGCTAAAGGTTTTTAGATAAAATAGGTTTTGCAAAAATCAAAACTTTGTTTTAAAAACCATGCACATGACACTATTATTGTATTATCTCATATGTGATGCACTTGGATGTCTTTATGGGTAGTAGTAATAGTAAGTGTCTGAAAAGTATATGTTTCTGCTGCTCTTGTAAAAGAATAGAAGAGGCTTGGTCCCTTGAACACAACCAAACAACTTCACTGAAGCTTGCCAAACCTTTGTTCGGCTAGGCTAGGATAGCCTTGCTCCGCTATCTATACTTGGCAAAACAACCAAGTAGACCCAAGCATTGCTATCTAGGCAACCAAGCTTAGGAAACAGAATAAAATTAACCACCACTAAGAGATCATTTGGAAAATTGTAACCTAATTAGAATGAAGCTTACATCATTGCAGTTTCTGCTGAATCAATTCCATCATGCTAACTATATCTTGTATGTACTCCCTCCTTTCCAAATTATAAGTCGCTTTGACTTTTTTTTGGTACATCCACTTTTCTATGCATGTAGATATATATTATGTCTAGATAAATAGCAAAATCGATGTACCAAAAAATTAAAGCGACTTATAATTTAAAATGGATAGAGTTATACCTTTCCCTGTATCCATTGCAACATATTTATATATTTGGTAGTAATTTAAAAGAGAAGGATGACTACAAAGGAAAATGTTGCTAGCTAGATAGCTTTGCCTAAAAATAGAAGGGAATTAACCACTACTAAGAAATCATTTCAAAAATCAAAGCGACTTATAATTTGAAACAGACAGAGTTATACCTTTCCCTATATCCATTGCAGCATATGGGTATATTTGGTAGTAATTTAAAAGAGAAGGATGACTATAGAGGAAAATGCTGCTAGCTAGATAGCTTTGCCTAAAATAGAAGGGAATTAACCACTACTAAGAAATCATTTCAAAACTCATAACCTAATTAGCATGAAAATAACTTACAGAATTGTAGTTTGTGTTGAATTAAATACATTCTAGCTATGCGCATTGTTTGTAATGTTTTTTCCCTATATATATTGTGACGCGCTGAACATTCTGATTCGCACAATCTCCCAAGGGCACAAAGTGTTGCACTACCTTTAAACATGGAGAAGAACACCAAGCAAATGGCTGCCATCATGCTATTATCTCTGCTGCTTCTTGGATGCTTTGCAGTTCATGGGCAATGTAAGTGAAGTATATGTGAAAAGATATATATACATATATATATATATATATATTTCAATCTAAAGAAGTTAATAAAGTCCTTGTGATGTTATCCATGAGACAAGTTCTTTGTACATATATTCATTGAATCAATCAGTCTACTTACTCTTTCTAATTATATGATCTACTTGTGCTATTCTACTACTGTATAAGTGTGTGGCTTTATTCTGAATCTTTGACAAACACAAGCCGGGACATTTATGAACAAGGTGAAGAGAAAAGACTTATCGAACATCAATGCTACCATGTTGGATACATAGGGTGCAGAGAAAATCTTTGTTGGTGTTGTTCTAGGGGTGAACAGTGTTATAAAACAAAGGTTGAGTGCATAAATGCCTGCTAGTGAGAATATTGTAATACTAATAAGAGAAAATTGATGATGAATAACAAGAATAATACACAATAATAGAATGCAAAAAGTTGAGCTACATATTTTTGAGCACTTTGAGAGGTTGGTCTTCTAATTTTGGGGAAAATGTCTCCTTTCTTTATTATCCATAAAGCAAACACTAATTTCAGGATCTCAAAGAGCTCAAAGTGTATTATATACATCATCTGCTCCTCCTGAAAACAGAGGAAATAAAGAAAACCAAATGGGAGAGGAATAAAGGAACTAAGGATGCCGAGCTTGATATATCATAACCTAAAACCAACGTATGTCTCGTCATTGCAATGTGCAACATGCTCTGTTTTCACTCTATCCATGACTTCTGCCTTCGTGCAATGCTACCTCCATCTCACAAATGGAGTTGCCCCTTCTCCCATCATGTACACAGAGCCAAAGCTGGCATATGGAATGTGTCTTCTATCATTCCAACATTGTGCATGGGAGGCTCGCACGCCACGTTGAGCATGTGTGTCACATTGTTATTGTGATTGTTGATAACCAAAATTGTCCAAGAGAGGCTGGTCCCATGTTTTCTCAAAAAAGTAGCTAGGTTGGGTTGTACAATTGTCCATGTTGGGTTTAGTAAATTTGTGAAAATAGTCCAGGATGGCGTCCAAATAGGTGCCCGACTACCGAAGCCAAGGGGCACTTCTTGTGTTGGCCCGGGGTTGATGTAGTCCGGCATAGGCTTTATACACATGACCAAAGCGTCGAGTTGGTCGCCCTGCCTTTTTAGTCACAAGGCAAGGCCATTAAACTGAGCCTTGCTCCTATGGCGATGGGCTACACAAAAGAAAAAACCTGACTGGAGATCAGGAAACAGAACCTCAGGGAAAATGATTGTAGTAGCAGTCAACTTCCTATTCAGCTCAGTGGTGAGCTCCATGTTGCGAACCTCCAGGAGTTTGTGCTCCTTCCAAGCAGCCTCCATCTTGGCCACGAGCTTTGGAAACAAAAAATAGTTAGGGGCAAAGGCCCCATACACTTTAGCAACTACTTGGATCCCAGCATAAGGTAATGATTGAGAAAAAATATGGTTTGGGCTTAGCTTTACCCTTCTTCTCAGCGGTGAGTTGGCGACCTCAGTGAGCGACGGCTTGGAGGCCTTCGCCTCGTCTTGCTGCTCGTGGGCCTTGGCAAGGCTCACCTCCAACCCCTTTACTGTCGCCTTCAGTCACATTCTCCTCGTCAAGAGGCAACAAGCATTGAATCGCACGGTGGCACTACTTGGCCGTCAACATGATGGCCTGGGAACAAAGGCCATAAATAAATCGCACCAAGTGAAGAATGTTTTGTGCTAATTGACACCTAACATCACATAGTCAATGATTGACTTCATCATCTGCTTGAGCATGTCCAGTGCGTCAGTGCCTCACTTATTTTCCTCCTCGACAATGACGAAGTCGGTGACAAGGCTTCTGAAATTCTGGACCACCCTGGGACCCGACTCTGGGAGTGAGCCCCTAGCGATCTCTTCGACCTTGTCCACCACCATGGGCAGGGTACTCTGCCACTGTCGGAATGAAGACTCGAGGCGGCCAAGCCCTAGGGCATTTGTTGGCGGTCCTTATTGCATATTTATGACCGCCAACTCTCACATGAAATGATCACCAAACTAGAATCAGAGCTTTTATATCTAACAAGTTCCACAAGTTTTGGTGATTCATCATCTACAGGAGGGCAGTTGCAAAAATTATTGGAAACATGATCCAAAACATACAAGATACAACATTTACAAGCACCAAACATGAGCCAAGAGGGACAAGGCCCAATACCAGGCAAATCAGGGCCCTGTTAGGAGGATAAAAGGCCAAAAACCCCAAGCAAACTCTGAATCTGGGCTAACACCCCACATAGAAGACATCTAAGCAAAGCTAGCAGCCCACCGGAGAAAGGTGGTGGCGAGGCGGGCTAGCAGGGGTGCGCCCGCACCCCTAGTGTGGCCGAACCACCAGAGGCGCCAAACACGTTCAAATTTGAATGGTCGCCTACCATCACCTATCTCATGTCGGTTATCAAGGTGTCCAGGTTCAATGTACCCCAGAGGGTCATTTTGGAGGTTGGTTTGCACTTTCCATGTGGAGAAAGGAGGCTCTCCACTCCCCCAAGGTACCTCCACTATATATATGTTTGTGGTGCTTACCGACAACTTTTATAAGCCAACCAAGGACAAAAAAGAGCACACCTGCATACATATGTTATCACCTTGACCTATTTCCACATGTATTGGAGAATCATTGTTTTACAGGTAACAAAAGTGAATACAGTGGAAAAGGCGAGAAGAATACGCTTTCCGACAAAGCGTAAATCCAAGGAATATGGGAGAAGCCCACCTAAAGATTTCATTTGGGCTAGAAACCACCAAAACATCAACATGCTTCAAGCCAAGGGCCCACCACGCAAAGGCGGTGGCCAGTGGGTCCACCAGGGGTGCGGGCACACCGCCCCTGGCCCCACTGGTCACCGACCTATTATAGCGGTTGCATGGCGACATGCAGATGTCAGTTATCATGGTTTTCATGTTTAGATCCTCTGATCCGACCGTGTTGTAGTATAAATAAAGTGGTAAAGCTCCCTCTCAAATAGATCATCACACATCAAACACATTGTTTAGTCATTCCACTTTGTATTTGGAGCTCTCTGAGAACATATATGATGAATGATTGACATTTGTGAGGAAGGTTTGAGGCTTTTCCCGGTTGAGTCATTATTCGTCTATGCGCTTAATGTTTATGACTAACCGGTGGTGTTGAGTTGTGGTGTTTCTGTGTTGGTGTGCGTGTGCAGCATGTGTCTCTTGGCTGTGTTGATGTGCAGGTGTTGAGCTCGGATACAGTGGTCGATGGCGAGGTGAAGGTCAAGTAGAGACGTGTCGTGCCGACGGTCCGGGAATGGTGAAGGATGGGCGTGCCGTGCGGCGGACGTGCCATGCCGATGTACCTAGAGCGGTGAAGGGCGGAGGTGAGGCTTGGACCGACGGACCAGAGGGCCAGAGGACCAGCTGTGGTAGCTGGCACATGGCATCGGCGAGCGAGAGCACATGGGGATGTGCGGTGCATCGGCCGAGTCAGGACAAAGACGATGGTGTCGTGGCACTTGGCGGGAGGTCAGACACGGGCTTGCGTGCGGCGCAAGTGCCGTCGGCCGAGTCAAGAAGGAAGGCGAAGGCATTATGCCCGGCGTGGAGGCTGGACATGCATCGGCATCGGTGCCGGTGGTTGGGATCGATGAACTACAGTGTAGCGTCCGGGTCGATGAACTGTAGCTTGCGTTCTGGCAGAGAGAAACCACACATACAGTGACCGGACACTACAGTTCATCGACCCGGACACTACAGTGTCGCTACAGTCCCAGCGTCCGGTCAGTGCTGTTTTCGCGCTGTTTCATCCGTAGTTTTTGCGTTTGAGTTCTGTTTATTGCGTTGGTTTCCTAACTTTGTAAGAAACTTTCTAAAGTACTTTTGTCACCAGTTGGCTTAAGTATTTTTAGTTGAGCACTTGCTTTTTCTCCATAGGAGTGCAGTGCTTCTTTTCGGAGCTTTGATTTCGGTGGTGTGCTTGGTTGATTGCGTGTGTGTTGTCCCGCTGTCTTCTTAGGGAACATCCACCCAATATTTTGGGTCATGGACATCACGGTTTGTGATCTTTGCTCTTGGGGTTGTGGAATTGTCACAAAGGTCTAATATTTCTGAAAAGAAATTTGAGGCTCCCATTCACCCCCCCTCTGGTCGCCAATTCGGTCCTTCACTCTCTACCTTAGTTTAGATCTTCTAGTAGTTGGAGCAAGTGCTACTTGCAAGAGAGGAAGAGAAGTTGTAAGGATCAACTTGGAATGAATACTAAGTTTCTCTTTTCATACTTGTTCTTGTTCTCTTATGATCAATAATGTTATATTCTTGAATAAGAGCCATATTCTTGTTTGTTGTTTATCGTTCTAACTAGTTCATAGTTGTAGATCTCTGTTCATCATGAACATGAACATTGTTCCTCATTCAACATGCTTAGATCTTGATAGCTTAGTGATATGTGTTGGGTGGTGTTTTGTCGTGCCTTTGGGCGCACTTGTGCCCTTTTCCTGTCAATCTGTAGGGTTGGGGAGCCGAGGGGGTGCAAGTGTTCTTCATGTACGCGAGGGTGGTTCTTGGGTATATGGAGTTGGGTGAATGTCCGGCTTAGTCCATGGTTGAGGGGTAGGCGGCAGGTGGTGACAGCCTTGTTCGTCCCTTGTAATCCCCCACGTTCGGCTTTGGGGTAGGAGTCTAAATTGCCCGATGTATCCTGCTGGCAGACCAGTGTTCCCGGGTCTCCTAATCCATTCAATACTTAGCACTAATGTTAACATCATTATGACATGTATACTTAATTCATTAACATGACCTTGTTCAGATCCATGCTCCGCGGGATATTCTTTATTCTTTTATTCTTTCTTCTATCTCTGTAGAAGCTCCATATATCTTAGGCAATGTGTGTGTGTGTTGATCCCCCTATCCAAATCACCGTTTATCGTCCTGCTATGGTTAATTGGTCAACTATGCATGTATTATGTTCTTGTAATGAGCATATCTTGAATCCTTTCGCATCTAGCCTTCCCAGTGGTAAAATATAAATAACGATACCTAGAATACTCCCGGTGATATGCTACAACCGTAACCCCGTGTGCTTGCGGACCCTGTGTGTAAACGAATTGGTTTACCAGGCCAACCTCTCAGGCCGTCACTAAAGGCACACGTCACTAATGGCACTTCATATACCAAGACGTGTGCCTTTAGTGACGGCTGAGAGGCTAGATGCGTATCTAGAGTGGTTGCGTATGAGGCTGACACTGGCATCTTTTAAGTAACATCGCTAGGAACCAACATACTCGGTGTATGTTGTTAAGGAATGTCAACAGGCATTCCTGGTGCCTTTCCCGGGGATGATGGCCTACCCTAGTGATGATGCTAAGTGATGCCAGTAAGTATTTCTGGCGTGATCGCCGAGAATGGACCCTAAACCTATCCTCTGGTGGTTGCGTTAAGAAATGCCAACAAGCATTTTTGGCGCCATTGCCAAGGAAGGCATAGATATGAAAGATTCAGATAGAACATTCTCATGAACTAATATATGTATAATTGCTAATTGATCATGTAGGATAACCTTTTACTATTTTATTCTATTGTGGATGAAAATAGGATAGTGTATGTGTGGTTTCTCTCTGCCAGAAAACTTCACCAATAACCCAGAGGCTATCGGTACGAGAAAGAAGAAATATTCTTCCTCCTCCGTAGCTCCACCTCCGACAGAAGATCCACCAGTTTCTGCACCAAGCTCAACTCTCGCCATAGCCAAGACCCTGCGCGACATTTCCGTCCCCGCTATTGCCAACGTGCCCACTGACCTCTAATTCTTACTACGACGTCTTCTATCATTCCTTCTTGTTTATGCCTCTTGATATGGTGTCACTCATGTTCTTCATTCGTCCAACAATTTGAAGTGAAGCGTCAATTGTGGAAGCTGGCAGCATCTTGCTCAGTGTGCATGTTCTTGTAGATCTAGGACCTTCACTCTGTGGAATTTGGGAGTGATAAACTTTTTCATGTTTGCTCAAGAGAGTGTCCTGCTCATAAAGACAAGGTAGAGATCAAGTGCATGGGCTCTATTGGTGGAAAAACACCAACAGAACCAAAAGTTTTGTTTATTCCCTCTAACCTTAGGCATATTGCACAAGACAAACTTTTTGTTTATGTATTCGATCTTAACATGAGTGATAGGATCAGAGGATGAAAGTAGCATCTTAAAATATTTAACAGATCAAATTACTTAACCCAAGGAAGGATAATCTATGCATAAAGTGTTGATCTTTTGATAATTGAGATATATCATCTTCCAAAGGTTAGATGCACAACATTTTAGCTCATGTAGTTAAGACACTGAGATTCAAGAGAGTAAAGCTAGGAACAAAGATCAAAGGACTAAACATGTTAAGTTGATTAGGTTGGATCAAGTGAGGTGCAACTTAAACATGTTTTGTTCTTTATTTATGTTCATACTAGAATCAAGAAGAAACTTTTAAAGTGATGGTCACTTACCTTGAAATGTTACTTTGTCATTGAAGAGTGATGTGTCGAACCACCTTGTGGAAGCTCCTCTTGTCTAACTGGCTTGCCTTCTCTTGCTCGTCTCACAGTGTGCTTGAGAGGAGCAAGATCACAGTGGAATCATCTTTATAGGTATCGACCTTCCTTCTCTATGTGTCGACTTATCAGTGAAGGGACATTGTTCCTCGAGTACGCTTACTAGGATCCTCTCTCTTTCTTGTATTAATTTTGTACTATGAGGATGTAGGGACAGTTCCACATTCTTCTCTTGTCAACCTTTCTTGTTTTCCTTTAATTATTGGGTTGATAAGAGACTTGAAGTTAGAGCTGCTACTCGAGTGCCTCCATGATAGTCTTTGTCTTTTAATGTCACAACTGAGACTTGTTCTCTCAACAGTGTCTAGATGATGGAGATCTTATCGGTTGTTTTTCTTGATTTGCTGGCTCAGGTACTATCTCTCCATCTTCTAATTCTTGTGGTGTAGTGGCTTCATCCTTCATAATGCCCTCCTCAATTCTTGGCAGTTGGTTCTCCTTTCGGCGTTTTCTTTTGGTTCTCTTTGGCTGCTCATAAGTGATGTAGATGTTGAAGGTGTAGCGAAAGATCCAAAAGTTGACTTCTCCAGGTCCGACAAAGATGATAACATTGATGGTGTTGAAGAACGATCTTCCAAGAATGAGTGGTGGATCATACTCTCCTTTTCGACTCGGACAACATCTAGTGGTTTGTATTGATCAAGGTGGCGAGTAGAAGATCAATATGTCTTGAAGCTAAGTTTCTCCTTCTTCCCTTTGATTGTGAAACACATCTAGACAACGGAATTCTCTCCCAGGCTGGCTTGCAGATGGATTCCCAAACAACATGTTCATGTGTTGGATTTGCAGATCTTGTTATTGTTGTAGTGGTACCATCTTGTCTCCCAAGCTAGCTCTTGATTAGAAAAGAGGATAACTTCCCACTTCTTGTCTTGATGTCTTGGACAATGATGGTTGCAGGCATAGGTTGTCTCATACGAGGTAAGTTGTATCTTGTTTGTCATCAGTGCCGAAGCAAGACTCGAAGCTAGGCTAGCACCATTTGTGATCTGAGAGTAGGTTTGTGTGTTTGTGGTTTGAGTTTTGGATCTTCAATGTTCAGTCCAAACCATGGATGAACAAAAT
Source organism: Coix lacryma-jobi var. lacryma-jobi (assembly GCA_009763385.1). NCBI lineage: Eukaryota > Viridiplantae > Streptophyta > Magnoliopsida > Poales > Poaceae > Coix > Coix lacryma-jobi. The sequence continues at coordinate 164,740,027 of CM019822.1, forward strand.
CTCTCTCTTGCGTAATGTTAGTGGACATATACCCGAAGGATTGCAAGAATTTGAAGCATGGGGTTATTATCCACAACTTATGTATTTTGCATCTATGCTAATAAAAAGATGGTTTTATGATTACTTTAGCATAAACTAATATTTCATGTGTTGGCTGCACTTTAACATGATTCAAGGCAAAAGATAACTTGAAGTAGAAGACAAAATAAATAAACTTTGATACTCACAGTTCTCTCATCCATGATGAATGAGCTGAGTCTTCATTGAGCAAAGTTGTTGAAATTCATTATACGCCTTGCTTCATTTCCAGTGTGAGTTCATCTCTGGACTTTCCCAAATTGATATTGAAAGTTTCTCTACAGGGGTTAGTCCAACAAAATATCCAACATCCACTATAGCATACTATCGGCTCAAAAATCAACCTAGACACCATGTCTAATTTGATCTAGGAAGGCATTTTAACTTAATTGCTTAAATTAAAAGCCTTTTAAAGCAAGATCACCACTCCTAAACTAGGCACCATGCTTAATTTAAGAGATGTATGAAAGTACTCCAAAGCTAAACATATAATATAGCGAATGAGGGTAGCATGAAAGTACTATAGAGATTTATTCAGATGGTGATGAAAGAGCATGATTAGTATATGAGCATATCTTAAAGGTAGGGATAACCAACATAGCAACACGGCAAGAGATGCTCTTAGAAAGTCTATTCCCCAAGCTTGGATTTTGCAAATCAAGATTGGATGAATGTAATTCAATGTTACATGGTGATTGGTTGGGCATACCTTGTGTTTGTTGTTCCTTCGTTCCTTTCTGCTCCAGACCTAGAAAGGTTAGTGACAAGAATACCCAAAGGAATAATTTCATAATTATATTTCTATGCTCATTACAGAAGGAAGTGCAGCGGAAAGGTAGGCGTAGCTAATAACAAGATGTTATGATAGGGTGTAAGGATTCTACTGGTTATAGCTTGCGCTCATGGGGTAGTGATATATAAGAGTGGAATTCAAAAACAACATTCATAAGAATGAACACAAAAATAATGAAAAGACTGGGACAAAAAAGGAAAGATAAAAGTATGATTACATGGTTAAACTAAGACTTGAGATGATCTACCGTTCCCCGGCAACGGCGCCAGAAATGCTTGTTGGTATAAATTAACGCACACTCTACTTTATCCGTGCGGATACATGGGTGTATGCCGAGTCTCTGAGTGATGAGTGATTGTCAACTGGGATAATGCGCATGTTCTTTGGCTTGTGTTGTGCACGGATACAGTGATCAAAGGCAAGGTGAAGGTCAAGTAGAGACGTGACGTGCCGATGGACCGAAAGTGGCGAAGGGCGGATGTGAGGCTTGGACTGAGAGACCGGTGGCCTGAGGATCAGCTGTGGTGGCTGACAGCCTGGGACAGGGACGAGCGGAGACTTGCGGGTGGACGGGGTGCACAGGCGGTGCATCCCATCTACGGCTCGGTTTGGTGGTTGAGCCACAGAAAAACCACCAAGAGGACGGTTTCCAGGTTTGGGCCTCAAAACCTAGGTGCTGATGGTTTCCGAGTTTGGGCCACAAAACTCGGGCTGAGGACGGTTTCCAGGTTTGGGCCTCAAAAACTGGGTGCTGCGGGTTTCTGAGTTTGGACCACAAAACTCAGGCGATGGTCGGCTGGTTTCCCGGTTTGGGCCTCAAAACCGGGGGTTAGCTGTGAAGGCTGGTTTCCCGGTTTGGGCCACAAAACAGGGGGCGGAGTCCGTGAAAAGGACAAGCAAAGCGGTGGTGGCATGTGGCGGCAATCGGTGAGGTTGCGTCGAGGCAACGCTACCAGTTGTGCGGGCGTGGCCGTCGGATCACCACCTACCATGAGTTGGTCCAGAATAACCCTAGGGTTTAGCTGGTTCGCTCTGTAATTAGTTAGGGGTAGAGTGGGAATTAGAAATAGGATAAGTAGGGGGAGACACCCACCTCCCCATCTATCTCAGTCATTTGCTCTTTGCTTCTATGGTTTCCTGCTCTCCCAATCCCCTGCTGTAGCTACTGAGATCCGCAGAGAACCATACCTCTATGTACTGGAGATTTTGAGGAAGTGAGACCGTATTCTCACTGTTGTAGCGTGTGGTAGCCACACGGTTGCAGATCAATGACTTGATTCGCGTTTTGTTCGTGTTCTTCACGTTCTTCGTTTCTCCGCGATTTTCCCGTCACTTGATCTCCCTCTCTATTGCGTCTTTGCGAAATCCGTTTGAATCAACTTGTTCTTTATTGTGAGGAGATCATTTCCACCGAAGGAATTCATCTAACTCCTCACGAGCAAGTAGATCAGGTTGATTTCGTTTTTGTGGCGCTTTTTCGTTCATACTCCTTCCCTTTCGATTTCCCGGTGTTTGAGTTGATTTGAGCGGATGATTTTTTGGGGATAGTCTCCTAACTACCTCGTGATCATTCTCTCCAAGTTTGGTATCAAGGGATTTTGAGTTGAATCGATTTTGGGAGGATTTTGGAGAAGGGCGATCGAAATCGCCCTCTCTGTTCATCCGCGGACTGACAGTCCGTGCGTCGGGGATGAGCCGGACCAGTGGCTGTGTTCTTCGGGCGTTTTGCTTTTAAGTGACCGGCGGATAGTCCGCCGTTGAAGTTTGCGGACAGTCCGGGAACGTCCAGGGAGGTTCCAGCAGAGTTGCTGTTTCTGGTGTTTGGCCGGCGGACAGTCCGCCAACCCCTCGCGGACAATCCGCAGTCGGGGCGGATAGTCCGGGACTTCAAGTCCGGACAGTCCGGGAATCGGCTGAAGCATCTGTTTTAGTGCGTTTGCTCTCCCGGCTTCTTCGCTTGGTTTCCGGACTTCTCATCTGGCCCTAGAGTTGATCAAGGAACTTCTCTAGGTATCTTTCCTACTTGTTAGCATAGGTATTTGAGGATTTCTCGACGTAGCTATCTATCTACGTTCGAGACTTGTTTTTTGAGGGTTGAACTTGTGTCTGTGCTTTTGGCATTTGGTTTGCTATCGCTTTGTGGTGCCTCGCTGTGATCCTAGGGATCATCCACCCTCTTCCAAGGGTCGTGGGCATCACGGTTTTGATCGAAGCTCTTGGGGTTGATTTTGGGGACAAAAGGCCAAAGTTTCGAGAGAAATTTTTGAGCTCCCATTCACCCCCCTCTGGTCGCCTTGCTATTGCATTCTCGGTCCTTCAATTGGTATCGGAGCAGGTTAAGGATCTTCCACCTTAGCCGGTTCCAGATCCACAGAAGGCAACATGGATCGCGGCGTGGGCAAACCGCCGTTCTTCGATGGGACGAACTATGCGTATTGGAAGATACGCATGTCGGCCTATCTGCAGAGTATTGGTGCTTCCATTTGGGATATTTGCAACTCTGCTGATTACGTGGTCTTGGCTGCTCGTGTGACTCAGCGTCAGATCGATGAGCACGATGCCAATATGAAGGACCAAGAAAGCACTAGCAAGGCGACCAGAGGGGGGGGTGAATGGGAGCTTCAAAAATTCCTTTCGGAAACTTGTCGCTACTGTCCCGAAAATCAACCCCAAGAGCAAACCGAGAGCTTGCGAGTGTCCACGACCCTAGATGAAGGGTGGATGCTTCTAAGAAGCACAGCGAGACACTACACAACTCTAGAAACCCAACGCAAAAGACCAAAACCAAATCCGAGATCGCACGAACAAACGGCGAACGAAACAGTGCACAGCTGTGTGCATCGGACGCTGGCAGCGTCCGATGGCAAAGCAACGGACGCGTCCGATGCAAACAAGAGTTCTCTGGAACCTTACTGGACAGGCATCGGACGCTACTACAGTGAAACCCTAGCGTCCGATGCTTGACCCCCGGCGCGTCCGATGGCAACGGACGCCCCGATGGTCAGCGTCCGATGCTCCTTTCAAGGCACTATCAGATGACACGTGGCAACGGACGCTCCGATGAAACGAGCTCAGCGTCCGATGCCCAAGAACAGAGTGTCCGATGGTCCCAATTCTGCACTGTTCTTCCACGAACTCCACTCGATTTCCTCCGAATCAAAAGCTCTAAGGCTTAGACTTGGTATGAGGAATTTCAAGGAGGTTAGTGAGCTATCCCATGGGAATCATGGCTCGCATCTAACTCCAAATCGATGGATTGGAAGAAATCGGGACTAAAGGAGCAAAAACCGATCCAAAACGAAAATCAACCGATCTACTAGGTCATGAGGTTAGGGATGAATTCCTTCGGTGGAAAGAAGTGCCTCACGAACTAGAACAACTTGGTTCAAACGGATTTCCAAAAGACGCACCAAGCAAAGAGATCGATCGACGGGAAAAACGTGGAGAAAAGCAATCCGCGAAGAACATGAACAAAACGCGAATCACAACCACAAAATTGCAACCGTGTGGCTACCACACGCTACAACAGTGAGGTTACGGCCTCACTTCCTCAAAATCTCCAGTACACAGAGGTATGGTTCTCTGCGGATCTCAGCTAGCTACAACAGGGGATTGGGAGAGCAGGAAACCCTAGAAGCAAAGAGCAAATGACTGAGATACCATGGGAGGAGGGTGTCTCCCTCTACTTATCCTAATTCTAATTCCTACTCTACCCCTCACTACTTACAGAGCGAACCAGCTAAACCCTAGGGTTATTCTGGACCAACTCGTGGAAGGTGGTGATGCGACGGCCACGCCCGCACAACTCGTAGCGTTGCCTCGACGCAACCTCCCGATTGCCGCCACGTGCCGCCCTCGCTCTGCACCCCCGGTTTTGTGGCCGAAACCGGGAAACCAGCCTTTCCAGCCAACCCCCGGTTTTGAGGCCCAAACCGGGAAACCCGCAGCGCCTAGGTTTTGAGGCCCAAACCTGGAAACCGTCCTCAGCCCGAGTTTTGTGGCCAAACTCGGAAACCCTCAGCACCCAGGTTTTGAGGCCCAAACCCAGCAAACCCGCAGCGCCCAGGTTTTGAGGCCCAAACCTGGAAACCGTCCTCAGCCCGAGTTTTGTGGCCAAACTCGGAAACCCTCAGCACCCAAGTTTTGAGGCCCAAACCTGGAAACCGTCCACCCGATGGTTTTTCTCTGGCTCAACCACCAAACCGAAGTTGTAGAAGGGATGCACCGCCCGTGCACCCCGTCCACCAACACCTGTCCCCAAGTCCTCGACTCAGGCAACACATGACCGCAAGTCTTCGCTCGTCGCTGTCCCAGGCTGTCAGCCACCACAGCTGATCCTCAGACCACCGGTCCCTCAGTCCAAGCCTCACGTCCGCCCTTCGCCACACTCGGTCCCTCGGCACGGCACGTCTCTACTTGACCTTCACCTTGCCTTCGTTCACTGTATCCGTGCTCGACACCTGCACAACACAAGCCAAAGAACATGCGCATCATCCCAGTTGACAATCACTCATCACTCAGAGACTCGGCATACACCCATGTATCCGCAACCTCCCCCTTGATGAGTGCATTGTCAACTACCAACACAAATCATAATAGAAAGAAGGATGGAAGGAAGAAGAAAGAGAGAACTCGACCAAATGACCCAAAAGCATAGCAAAGCCAAAGAAGGTCAAGTGGAAAGAGCAAGACAACTTGGCCCCCAAAGACATGGGCAACGGCTCAACGCGGCCAAGCAAAGCAAAGCTAGCCCTCAAGAAGAGGTAGAACAGGCTCAACACCGCTAGCAAAAACCATCTGAAAAAGCAAAGCAAAATGCTAGTCCCTCAAGATAGAGGCACAGAGGCTCAACACAACTAGCACGAAAGCTCGATACCCACTGTCACCAGTTTAAGAAGAAGAGCTCGACACCAATTGAAAATCTGAAAGGCAAATGCTAGTCCCTCAAGAAAGAGGCAAAGGCTCAACACAACTAGCAAACCGTTCCGAACCATTTGAAAATGTCAAAAACTCATCACGAGCAAAACTCCCCCTCGAATAGTGCACACAACTAGGAGAACTCAAGGAGAACTCAAAATTTTATCCCCCCTTAGTTGAACTCCGGAGGTATATGATTTGCAATTTCTCCCCCTTAGTTGAAAATGCACTAGCAAGCAACAAAGCACTGAAAATTCTCCCTCTTAGAAAATGCTCCAACAAAAGTGCCAACAAGAGAAAATCTCCTCCTTCCAAAATGCATATGAGTCAAAATGCAAGTTAGCAGCTTCAGGAATATAGTCAAGAGAATGCAAAGATGCTCTAAACAGTTCTGATCCGATGAATCAACTACATCCAAAAGAAGCTAGCAAAGACTCAAACTGATCACCAAATATGAAATATGAACATATGAGCAAAGTGAGTAGTTTTTAGTCAAAAGTATTCACCATCAAAATAGCACTGAACCTGTATAGGCAGGAATTCGAACAAGTGCTAAACATGTATACAAGGTGAACTACCCCTAGCACAGTTCAATCATCATGCTGATACCAATTGAAAGATGGAACATACACTTGTGATTTCAAATTTTAATCGGAGTTGCAGCGGTGAAATTTCACAAGTTTAAAATTCAGCATGTGACTGCGAGAGGTTGAAAGCTTGTCATTGCCTAACTTTTCAACTGTGCGAAGCCTATGCAGAAGCAATCAGAAGCTTAAAGCAACAGTTTCGGTCATACACTACACAGCTCAAGTTTAACTCAAAGTGCAGTGAGAAATAGTCTCGAAGCTGTGATGTGTTGACAAGCAATCCCATCTCGATCTTTCTAATTCACTTAACTTGGTTCAGATTTTAAACAGAATATGAACCTTCCAAGCAAGTGAATGACTCAGAACTAGAGACATAGCAACCTAGCATATATGTAAAGCACGAGTGAACTCAACACATCCTACACATGCTAGTTGCACATCTCAATGGTGAACATTTTCAGATTTTAAGTTCATTAAGTAGGTTCATCATTCAAAAATAGCTCGGCTCACAACATGTATCAGTGATCAGAAAGAGCATAAGCTACATAGCATCAACATAAGCATCGGAGCATACTAACCAGAGCATAATCACATTCTAAAGAATATATGCATGAAGCTCAGAATGTAATAGCGTATGCTAAATGGAATGCAAAGATGCAAGAAGAAGAATACCAAATGAAAAACTCAAAGTCAGTGTATGATACAAGAGTCAAAATGTTTCCCCCATCTAAAAGGGGAAACACACACCAAACTCACCTCTCAACCTATTAAAGGTTGATTGGTCCAAAGGCTTGGTGAAAATATCAGCCAACAGATGATGAGTATCGACATGGTGAAGGTCGATATCACCCATCTCATAGTGGTCTCGCAGAAAATGAAAGCGCACATCAATGTGTTTGGTCTTCGAGTGAAGCACGGGGTTCTTAGCAACGCTAATAGCACTCGTGCTATCACAAAACAAAGGAACGCGAGAAAAACTCAAACCAAAATCACGCAAAGTGGCCATCATCCAGAGTAACTGGGAACAGCAGCTAGCCGCAGCAACATACTCAGCCTCCATGGTAGACTGGGCGACACTAGACTGCTTGCGAGAAGACCACGATACAAGCGAAGAACCAATAAACTGGCAAGTCCCAGAAGTGGACTTGCGCTCAATCCGGCAACCAGCAAATTCGGCATCGGAATAACCACAAAGGGAAAGGGTGGAGGAAGCAGAATACCAAATCCCAAACTCAGGAGTGAAGGATAAGTACCTCATAATGCGCTTGACCGCCTGACGGTGAGAGGTGCGCGGCGATGACTGAAATCGCGCGCAGAGACACACCGCGAGCTGGATGTCCGGGCATGTCACCGTCAGGTACAGCAGTGACCCGATCATACTCCGGTACTCCTTCTAGTCCACTGCTTCTCCCTCCTTGTCCGCATCCAGGGCCGTCGTGGTCGACATGGGTGTTGGAAGAGGCTTGGCCTCACCCATATCGAACTTCTTCAGAATGTCCCGGGTATACTTACCCTGGTGCACGAACGTCCCCTCCCGGGATTGCTTGATTTGCATCCCGAGGAAAAACGTCAGCTCGCCCATCATGCTCATCTCAAATTCCCTGCTCATAGTATCTGCAAACTTGGCAACCAAAGCGTGAGAGGAACCACCGAAAATGATATCATCCACGTAAATTTGGACCAAGAGTGTATCAGTGCCTTGCTTGAGGAGAAAGAGCGTTTTATCTACACATCCCATTTTAAAACCCTTAGCAAGCAAAAAGGTTTTCAACCTATCATACCAGGCTCTAGGGGCTTGTTTCAAACCATACAAAGCTTTGTGGAGTTTAAAGAGATGGTTTGGAAACTTGGGATTTTCAAAACTGGGGGGTTGTCTAACATACACCTCCTCTTCTATGTAGCCGTTTAATAAGGCACTCTTGACATCCATTTGAAAAAGTTTGAAACCTTTGGATGCAGCAAAAGCCAAGAGTATCCTAATCGCCTCCAAACGTGCTATAGGAGCAAAAGTCTCCTCATAGTCTATCCCCTCCTTCTGACTATATCCCTGGGCTACGAGTCTGGCCTTGTTTCCACAACATGGCCATCTTCTCCCTGTTTGTTTTTGAAAACCCATTTTGTCCCAATTGGGTGACACTCAGAAGGTGGAGACACTAGAACCCAAACCCGATTTCTCTCAAAGTTTTCTAACTCCTCATGCATGGCATTGACCCAATCCGGATCCGTCAAAGCGTGTCCAACATCCCGGGGTTCAAAATTAGCAACAAATGCAGAATGAGCAAAATGAGAAATTTGCCTTGATCGGGTGACGCGTTCGTCGATGCTGCCGATCATCTGTTGAGGCGGGTGCTGACGCTGAATGTGTCATGGCGCCTCCCTTGCCGAAGTGACCTCCCCCTCAACAGCAGCTGGTGCCTCCTCGGGTACAAAGGGTACCGCTCGAGGTGGCGGATCCCATGGCCCCCAGGAAGAAGACGTGTCGGGGCCGTGAGTCGTCGTAGAAGCCGCTCTTTGCGGCACAGCAGGGGGAGGAGGTGCTGGGTCATCCATCCCTTCAGCACCTTCTTCTTCATCATCGAAAAGAGGCTCGCCAACCTCATGATCATCTGCACGCTCAAAACGAGAAGAAGGACAAACCATGGTCTCGTCGAAGGTGACATCTGATGTCTCCGTGACTCGGTTAGTGTCAAGGTTAAGTACACGATAAGCACGAGTATGAGTGCCATAACCCAAAAACACACCGTCAGAAGAACGAGACTCAAATTTGTCTAGGTTGCCTTTCTTAAGTATAAAATAGTGGCAACCAAAAACTCGAAAATAACTCACCTTGGGCAGTTTTCCAAAACGCAACTCATAAGAGGTCTTTTTCAAGAAAGCTCGAAGAAAAATGCGATTGGAAATGTAGCATGCAGTGCTCATGGCTTCGGCCCAATATCGCCTAGGAGTCCTATGCTCATCGAGCATCGTCCTGGCCATCTCTACAGGAGTCCGATTCTTCCTTTCTACAACACCATTCTGAGGCGGTGTGTAGGGAGAAGAAAATTGATGCTCTAAACCCAAAGAGTTACAAAACTTCTCAAAATCCGAATTCTTGAATTCGGAACCATTATCACTCTGAATTGCACGCATTGAGTTCAAAGGGAACTCATTTCGAAGACGCAAAATCAGATTGCGAGCAAGGGAGAAAGTCTCAGTCTTCTCAGCTAAAAGGAAGACCCACGAATATCTCGAAAAATCGTCGACAACAACAAGCACGTACCACTTCCCCCCAACCGAGCTCACCCGAGCCGGACCAACAAGGTCCATGTGCAAAAGCTCTCCAGGGCACTTAGTCATGACCTGAGTCACTGGATGGTGGGGAGCGGCAACCATCTTCCCATGTCTACAAGAATGGCAAACAAGATCCTTCCCCATGGACAACTTGGGCAATCCTCGGATTAAGCCAAGTGAGCTAAGTCTTGCAAGCAAATCAAAACTCAAGTGACCTAGTCTCCTATGCCACTTCCAAAGATCAGAGGAGGAAGGTCCAGCCAAAAGACAACAAGAAATTCCAAACGACTCTGAGAAATCCGCACGAAAGACTTTTCCAAAGGGCGAAATCACACATACAAGATTGCCCTGAGGATCCAAAATGCGACTGAGATTCGGTTTAAAACGAATCTCATAGTCATCATCGAAAAGTTGCGAAACAGAAAGAAGGTTAAAATGCAAGTTAGAAACAAGAGCAACATCGCGCAACACAAAGTGCTCATTAACTCGCACAGACCCAGGAGACAATACCTTACCTTTGCTATTGTCGCCGAAGGTGATATACTCCTTTCCGGCGACTGGACTAAGACTGGAGAACCACTTGGCGTTTCCGGTCATGTGCCTCGAACACCCGGAATCCACCAACCAAACGTTCTCCAATCGTTTTACCTACATCAATAAAAAGACATAGGGTGAGCATGCGGGCCAACACTGGGGTTAGTGAAGTAAGGGGAATACCAGTGTTGGGCCGGCTGCTCAAAAGAATGGTTAGCAGAAAAACCATTCCTATCACACCTACGGAGGAAGCGATCACCATGTTTAGAAAAACGTGGTCCGCTAAGGGAGGAGCGTCCATCGCGATACTCAAAACGCGGTGGAGGAAAACGCTCAACTACAAAGCCACCGCCACGAGGTCCAAAACCCACAAACGCAGGCTCCCGCCGGGCACGCTCTCTACGCGGCCTAGACCTAGGAACTTGAGGTTCTAGACCTCTAGGCCTAGCAGCTCTCCTCGGAGCTCTCCTTTGAATATTCGGCACACGTACATCATGGAAAGGATGGTACATGTCCGTGTTGTTCATCTCCTTTGCACGGCGCGCCTCTCTCTTGCGCCGAAAGCAGAACTCACTCAAGTGACCATCTCTCCCACAGTGCTCACAGTGGTACCTCACCGCTCTCATAGGGGGTTGTTGGTACTCACGGTAGTGGGTGTGGATCACTTTGCCCTTCTGTGGCATAAGCTCCTCCTAGATGGGTGGCATAGTGTCCAGCTTGTTCTTGAGGTGGTTTGGTTTGGGAGCCCATGATTGTTTCTTGAGTGGAGCTCTCGGAGGTTCAACAAAGACCCCATCCTTGGTGTTAGGCTTGAGAGGCTCTTTGGGTGGAATCTTGGTAAGTTTGGGAGTAGTGGTGGAGTTGGGCTTCTCACATGGGTTAAGACCACTCGACTCTCCAATCTTGCCGAAAGATGAAACATCAACACCCGGAGCAAAACCTACACCAGGACCTCCAGCAGCTCGCTTGAATTGGGAGATCATCATCCCGAGCTGTGGCTCACCGCTAGACACCCATGACAAGATGGTCCGAAGGTATGTGTTTTCCTCCTCGGTTTGCATCTTGTCATGCTTCACATTAGCGATCTCCATCTCCAAACCCTCACAAAGAACACACCTAGCCACACATGTGCTACCTGAGTTGGTCTCTTCAAGAGACACAATCTTGGCATTCTTCTCTGCCAACTCAGATTGCAAGCCTGGACAGGTCTTGCACGCACCCAACAGCGAGGACCTAGCCTTCAGCTCATCCACCTCTCCTACCAACGCAACATACTTACCTCTCAAGGTGAGAAGGTCAGTCATGTGCGTGGTGCACATCTCACACTCCTCCTCATCGGTAACGACCATAGTGGACTTGACAGAATCAAGTTCCTTCACCGTATCCTCCCAGTTCTGCCTAAACTCCTTGCGCTCTCTAGCGGCACACCTAAGCAGCTTATCCTGACTAAGCAAGGCGGCAGTAAGCTTCTCGACCTCAGCTGAAAGCTCGTCGTGGGTGAGAGATACCTGGGAGGTGTCGTCGTCGTTCCAAGGAGTGTCCACCAGCTCTCCGTCGACCTCCTTGCCAAGGGCCATGGTGCAGAAGCCATCGTCGTCGGCGAAGAAGCAGAGGCCGTTTAGCTTGTCCTCGATCCTCTTCTTCTTCTCAGAGTCGTCATCGCTTGAGCAAGCAGAGTCATCATCCGAGCCGTCGACGTCGCTGAGCGTGGCGAAGAACGCACGCTGCTCAGCTTGGGCCTTCTCCAAGTACTTCTTCTTTATGTACTCCTTGTCGAAGTCGCCCCTCCGCTTGTGCCTCGCGGGGACGTACTTCTCCTTGCGCTTGCCGGAGTCGTACTTGTGCCCATGATCACCCTTCCCAGATTGCTTGTTCTTCTTGGGACAGTTGGCGATGAAGTGGTCGGGGTCGCCGCACTCAAAGCATCCTGAGCGTCCTCCTCCGCGGCGATGGTTCATGCGGTTGTTGTGAAACCACGAGAACCGGTTGACGAGCAAGGCTAGCTCGTCATCCCCCAAAGACTCAAGCTGGTCCTCTGTGACAGAAAAGAGTGAAGAGAGTGCAAATCCTCCAGAGGGGTTAGCAGAAGAGCCAGAAACCAAAGCCATCGACGGGCCAGAAGGATTTTCATAAGAAGCCCTCGCCATGGCGTCAATCTCACTGGACTTGAGCTTACTGAAGAGCTCGTCGCACGTGAGGGTCTCATAGTTCGGTGATTCGATGATCGCCTGAACTTTGGAGTCCCATACCGACCGATGAAGAGTATGCAAAAGCTTCAAAGCTCTTTCATGATCGTCGAAAGGCAACAGCTCCTTGTTAGCCCTCATCCTGTTGACAATCACCTAAAAGCTGCTCTCGCCAGGCATGTGTCGAAAGTTCTCATACTCTCGCTTGAACGACTCGTAGAGACAGGTTTTGACTTGAGAGGTTCCCTCATGGAAACGCATGAGGGTATCCCAAATCTCCCGAGCCGTAGCGAGGAGAGAAACGCGATCAAACTCACTCATGCTCAAACATGAGAAAAGAGCATTACGAGCTCGGCTATTGGCATCGTGCTCATCGATCTGAAGCTGAGTTGCAAATATCCCAGATGGAAGCACCCAAACTCTGCAGATAGGACGACATGCATATCTTCCAATACGCATAGTTCGTCCCATCGAAAAATGGCGGTTTGCCCACGCCGCGATCCATGTCGCCTTCTGTGGATCTGGAACCGGCTAAGGTGGAAGATCCTTAACCTGCTCCGATACCAATTGAAGGACCGAGAAAGCACTAGCAAGGCGACCAGAGGGGGGTGAATGGGAGCTTCAAAAATTCCTTTCGGAAACTTGTCGCTACTGTCCCGAAAATCAACCCAAAGAGCAAACCCAGAGCTTGCGAGTGTCCACGACCCTAGATGAAGGCTGGATGCTTCTAAGAAGCACAGCGAGACACTACACAACTCTAGAAACCCAACGCAAAAGACCAAAACCAAATCCGAGATCGCACGAACAAACGGCGAACGAAACATTGCATAGCTGTGTCCATCGGACGCTGGCAACGTCCGATGGCAAAGCAACGGACGCGTCCGATGCAAACAGGAGTTCTCTGGAACCTTACTGGACAGGCATCGGACGCTGCTACAGTGAAACCCTAGCGTCCGATGCTTGACCCCCGGCGCGTCCGATGGCAACGGACGCTCCGATGGTCAGCGTCCGATGCTCCTTTAAAGGCACTGTCAGATGACACGTGGCAACAGATTCTCCGATGAAACGAGCTCAGCGTCCGATGCCCAAGAACAGAGCGTCCGATGGTCCCAATTCTGCACTGTTCTTCCGCGAACTCCACTCGATTTCCTCCGAATCAAAAGCTCTAAGGCTTAGACTTGGTATGAGGAATTTCAAGGAGGTTAGTGAGCTATCCCATGGGAATCATGGCTCGCATCTAACTCCAAATCGATGGATTGGAAGAAATCGGGACTAAAGGAGCAAAAACCGATCCAACACGAAAATCAACCGATCTACTAGGTCGTGAGGTTAGGGATGAATTCCTTCAGTGGAAAGAAGTGCCTCACGAACTAGAACAACTTGGTTCAAACGGATTTCCAAAAGACGCACCAAGCAAAGAGATCGATCGACGGGAAAAACGTGGAGAAAAGCAATCCGCGAAGAACACGAACAAAACGCGAATCACAACCACGAAATTGCAACTGTGTGGCTACCACACGCTACAACAGTGAGGTTACGGCCTCACTTCCTCAAAATCTCCAATACACAGAGGTATGGTTCTCTGCGGATCTCAGCTAGCTACAGCAGGGGATTGGGAGAGCAGGAAACCCTAGAAGCAAAGAGCAAATGACTGAGATACCATGGGAGGAGGGTGTCTCCCTCTACTTATCCTAATTCTAATTCCTACTCTACCCCTCACTACTTACAGAGCGAACCAGCTAAACCCTAGGGTTATTCTGGACCAACTCGTGGTAGGTGGTGATCGGACGGCCACGCCCGCACAACTTGTAGCGTTCCCTCGACGCAACCTCCCGATTGCCGCCACGTGCCGCACTCGCTCTGCACCCCCAGTTTTGTGGCCCAACCCGGGAAACCAGCCTTTCCAGCCAACCCTCGGTTTTGAGGCCCAAACCGGGAAACCAGCCTTCCAGCATCTGAGTTTTGAGGCCCAAACTCAGCAAACCCGCAGCGCCCAGATTTTGAGGCCCAAACCTGGAAACCGTCCTCAGCCCGAGTTTTGTGGCCAAACTCGGACACCCTCAGCACCCAGGTTTTGAGGCCCAAACCTGGTAACCGTCCACCCGATGGTTTTTCTCTGGCTCAACCACCAAACCGAAGCTGTAGAAGGGATGCACCGCCCGTGCAACCCGTCCACCGACACGTGTCCCCAAGTCCTCGACTCAGGCAACACATGACCGCAAGTCTTCGCTCGTCACTGTCCTAGGCTGTCAGCCACCACAGCTGATCCTCAGGCCACCGGTCCCTCAGTCCAAGCCTCACGTCCGCCCTTCGCCACTATCGGTCCCTCGGCACGGCACGTCTCTACTTGACCTTCACCTTGCCTTCGATCACTGTATCCATGCTCGACACCTGCACAACCCAAGCCAAAGAACATGCGCATCATCCCAGTTGACAATCACTCATCACTCAGAGACTCGGCATACACCCATGTATCTGCACAATAGCCGAGCCCGTAATGCTCTTTTCTCTTGTTTGAGCATGTCCGAGTTTGATCGCGTTTCTCACCTCGCTACGGCTCGGGAGATTTGGGCTACCCTCATGCGTTTCCATGAGGGAACCTCTCAAGTCAAAACCCGTCTCTACGAGTCATTCAAGCGAGAGTATGAGAACTTTCGACATATGCCTGGTGAGAGCATAGAAAGTTTATTCGCTCGCATTCAGGTGATTGTCAACAGGATGAGGGCTAACAAGGAGCTGTTGCCTTTCGATGATCATGAGAGAGATTTAAAGCTTTTGCATACTCTTGATTGATCGGTGTGGGATTCCAAGGTTCAGGCGATCATCGAATCGCCTAACTATGAGACCCTCACGTGCGACGAGCTCTTCAGTAAGCTCAAGTCCAGTGAGATTGACGCCATGGCGAGGGCTTCTTATGAAAATCCTTCTGCCTGTCAATGGCTTTGGTTTCTGGCTCTTCTGCTAACCCCTCTGGAGGCTTTGCACTCTCTTCTCTTCTTTCTGTCACAGAGGAGCAGCTGGAGTTCATGGGGGATGACGAGTTGGCTTTGCTCGCCAACCGGTTCTCGCGGTTCCACAAAAACCGCATGAACCGTCGTCGCGAAGGAGGACGCTCGGGATGTTTCGAGTGCGGCGACCCCAACCACTTCATCGCTAATTGCCCGAAGAAGAACAAGCAGACCTTCGGCAAGGCGGATCATGGGCACAAGTATGACTCCGGCAAGCACAAGGAGAAGTACGTCCCCGCGAAGCACAAGCGGAAGGGCGGCTTTGACAAGGAGTACATCAAGACGAAGTACTTGGAGAAGGCCCAGGCTGAGCAGCGTGCGTTCTTCGCCACGCTCAGCGACGTCGACGACTCAGATGATGACTCCACTTCCTCAAGCGATGACGAGTCCGAGAAGAAGAAGAGGATCGAGGACAAGCTGAACAGCCTCTGCTTCTTCGCCGATGACGACGGCTTCTGCACCATGGCCCTCGGCAAGGAGGTCGACGGCGAGCTGGTGGACACTCGGAACAACGACGACGACGACGACACCTCCCAGGTATCTTAGACCCCCGTCGAGCTTTCTGCTGAGGTCGAGAAACTTACTGCCGCGCTCCTTAGTTAGGATAAGTTGCTTAGGCGTGCCGCTAGAGAGCGCAAGGAGTTTAGGCAGAAGTGGGAGGATACGGTGAAGGAACTTGAATCTGTCAAGTCCACCGTAGTTGTTACCGATGAGGAGGAGTGTGAGATGTGTTCCACACACATGACTGACCTTCTCACTTTGAGATGCAAGTATGCTGTGTTGGTAGGAGAGGTGGATGAGCTGAAGGCGAGATCTTTGCTGTTGGGTGGGTGCAAGTCATGTGCGGGCTTGCAATACGAGTTGGCAGAGAAGAATGCCAAGATTGTGTCTCTTGAGAAGGCCAGCTCGGATAGCACATGTGTGACCAGGTGTGTTCTTTGTGAGGGTTTGAAGATGGAGATTGCGAACGTGAAGAATGACAAGATGCAAACCAAGGAGGAAAACACATACCTTCAAACCATCTTGTCATGGGTGTCTAGTGGTGAGCCACAGCTCGGGATGATGATCTCCCAATTCAAGCGAGCTGCTGGAGGTCCAGGTGTAGGTTTTGCTCCGGGTGTTGATGTTTCATCTTTCGGCAAGATTGGAGAGTCGAGTGGTTTGAACCCATGTGAGAAGCCCAACTCCACCACTACTCCCAAGCTTACCAAGATTCCACCCAAAGAGCCTCTCAAGCCTAACACCAAGGATGGGGTCTTTGTTGAACCTCCGAGAGCTCCACCCAAGAAACAATCATGGGCTCCCAAACCAAACCACCTCAAGAACAAGCTGGACACTATGCCACCCATCTAGGAGGAGCTTATGCCACAGAAGGGCAAAGTGATCCACACCCACTACCGTGAGTACCAACAACCCCCTATGAGAGCGGTGAGGTACCACTGTGAGCACTGTGGGAGAGATGGTCACTTGAGTGAGTTCTGCTTTCGGCACAAGAGAGAAGCGCGCCGTGCAAAGGAGATGAACAACACGGACATGTACCATCCTTTCCATGATGTACATATGCCGAATGTTCAGAGGCGTGCTGTTAGGCCCAGAGGTCCAGAACCTCAAGTTCCTAGGCCTAGGCAGCGGAGAGGACGTGCCCGGCGGGAGCCTGCAATTGTAGGCTATGGACCCCGTGGCGGTGGCTTTGTTGTAGAGCGTTTTCCCCCACCGTGTTTTGAGTATCGCGATGGACGCTCTTCCCTTAGCGGACCACGTTTTCCTCTACATGGCGATCGCTCTTCCCGTAGGCGTGCTAGGAATGGTTTTTCTGCTAACCGTTCTTTTGAGCAGCCGACCCAACACTGGTATTCTTCCTACTTCACTAACCCCAGTGTTGGACCGTATGCTCACCCTATATCTTTTTATTGATGTAGGTAAAACGATCGGAGAACGTTTGGTTGGTGGATTCCGGTTGCTCGAGGCACATGACCGAAAACGCCAAGTGGTTCTCCAGTCTTAGTCCGGTCACCGGAAAGGAGTTTATCACCTTCGGCGACAATAGCAAAGGTAGAGTGTTGTCTCGCGGGTCGGTGCGAGTTAATGAGCACTTTGTGTTGCGCGATCTTGCTCTTGTTTCTAACTTGCACTTTAACCTTCTTTCTGTTTCGCAACTCTTTGATGACGACTATGAGATTCGTTTTAAGCCGAATCTCAGTCGTATTTTGGATCCTCAGGGCAATCTTGTTTGTGTGATTTCGCCCTTTGGGAAAGTCTTTCATGCAGATTTCTCGGAGTCGTTTGGAGTTTCTCGTTGTCTTTTGGCTGGACCTTCCTCCTCTGATCTTTGGAAGTGGCATAGGAGACTAGGACATTTGAGCTTCGACTTGCTTGCAAGACTTAGTTCACTTGGCCTAATCCGAGGATTGCCCAAGTTATCCATGGAGAAGGATCTTGTTTGCCATTCTTGTAGACATGGGAAGATGGTTACCGCTCCCCACCATCCAGTGACTCAGGTCATGACCAAGCGCCCTGAAGAGCTTTTGCACATGGACCTTGTTGGTCCGGCTCGGGTGAGCTCGGTTGGGGGGAAGTGGTATGTGCTTGTTGTTGTTGACAACTTTTCGAGGTATTCTTGGGTTTTCTTTTTAGCTGAGAAAACTGAGACTTTCTCTTTTGCTCGCAATCTGATTTTGCGTCTTCAGAATGAGTTCCCTTTGAACTCATGCAAGCTATTAGAAGTGATAATGGTTCCGAGTTCAAAAACTCGGATTTTGAGAAGTTTTGTAACTCTTTGGGTTTAGAGCATCAGTTTTCTTCTCCCTACACACCGCCTCAGAATGGTGTTGTAGAAAGGAAGAATCGGACCCTTGTAGAGATGGCCAGGATGATGCTCGATGAGCATAGGACTCCTAGGCGATATTGGGCCGAAGCTATGAGCACTGCATGCTACATTTCCAATCGCATTTTTCTCCGAGCTTTCTTGAAAAAGACGTCTTATGAGTTGCGTTTTGGAAAACTGCCCAAGGTGAGTTATTTTAGAGTTTTTGGTTGCCACTATTTTATACTCAAGAAAGGTAACCTGGACAAATTTGAGTCTCGTTCTTCTGACGGTGTGTTTTTGGGTTATGGCACTCATACTCGTGCTTATCGTGTACTTAACCTTGACACTAACCGAGTCATGGAGACATCCGATGTCACCTTCGACGAGACCATGGTTTGTCCTTCTTCTCGTTTTGAGCGTGCAGGTGATCATGAGGTTGGTGAACCTCTTTTTGATGACGAGGACGAAGGTGCTGAAGGTATGGACGATCTAGAACTTCCTCCACCTGCTGCTCCTAGTGGGTCGACTTTGACCACGACTGCACGCGGCCCCGATCCCTCTTCCTCGACTTGGGGGCCGTGGGATCCGCCACCTCGAGCGGTACCTTTTGTACCCGAGGAGGCACCAACTGCTGTTGAGGGGGAGGCCACTTCGGCAAGGGAGGCGCCACGACACATTCAGCGCCAACACCCGCCTCAGCAGATGATCGGCAGCATCGGCAAACGTGTCACTCGGTCAAGGTCACAACAAATCTCTCACTTTGCTCATTCTGCATTTGTTGCTGATTTTGAACCCCGAGATGTTGGACACGCTTTGACGGATCCTGATTGGGTCAATGCCATGCATGAGGAGCTTGAGAACTTTGAGAGAAATCGGGTTTGGGTTCCTGTTCCTCTTCCTCCTGAGTGTCACCCTATTGGGACAAAATGGGTTTTCAAAAACAAACAAGGAGAAGATGGCCATGTTGTGAGAAACAAGGCCAGACTTGTAGCCCAGGGGTATAGTCAGAAGGAGGGGATAGACTATGAGGAGACTTTTGCTCCTGTAGCTCGTTTGGAGGCTATTAGGATACTCTTGGCTTTTGCTGCATCCAAAGGGTTTAAACTTTTTCAAATGAATGTCAAGAGTGCCTTCTTAAATGGCTACATAGAAGAGGAGGTGTATGTGAAACAACCCTCCGGTTTTGAAAATCCCAAGTTTGCAAACCATGTTTTTAAACTTCACAAAGCTTTGTATGGTTTGAAACAAGCCCCTAGAGCCTGGTATGATAGGTTGAAAACCTTTTTGCTTGCTAAGGGTTTTAAAATGGGATGTGTGGATAAAAAGCTCCTTCTCCTTAAGCAAGGCAGTGACACTCTTTTGGTCCAGATTTACGTGGATGATATCATTTTTGGTGGTTCTTCTCACGCTTTGGTTGCCAATTTTGCAGATACTATGAGCAGGGAGTTTGAGATGAGCATGATGGGCGAGTTGACGTTTTTCCTCGGATTGCAAATCAAGCAATCTCGAGAGGGAACGTTTGTGCTCTAGGGTAAGTATACCAAGGATATCCTGAAGAAATTCGATATGGGTGAGGCCAAGCCTCTTCCAACACCCATGTCGACCACGACGGCCCTGGATGCGGACAAGGAGGGAGAAGCAGTGGACCAGAAGGAGTACCGGAGTATGATCGGGTCGCTGCTGTACCTGACGGCGACACGCCCGGACATCCAGTTCGCGGTGTGTCTTTGCGCACGATTTCAGTCGTCGCCGCGCAACTCTCACCGTTAGGCGGTCAAGCACATTATGAGGTACTTATGCTTCACACCTGAGTTTGGGATTTGGTATTCTGCTTCCTCCACCCTTTCCCTTTGCGGTTATTCTGATGCCGATTTTGCTGGTTGCCGCATTGAGCGCAAGTCCACTTCTAGGACTTGTCAGTTGATTGGTTCTTCTCTTGTATCGTGCTCTTCTCGCAAGCAGTCTAGTGTCGCCCAGTCTACCACAGAGGCTGAGTATGTTGCGGCGGCTAGCTGCTGTTCCCAGTTGCTTTGGATGATGGCCACTTTGCGTGATTTTGGTCTGTGCTTTTCTCGTGTTCCCTTGCTTTGTGACAGCACGAGTGCTATTAGCGTTGCTAAGAACCCCGTGCTGCACTCTAAGACCAAACACATTGATGTGCGCTTTCATTTTCTGCGAGACCACTATGAGAAGGGTGATATCGACCTTCGCCAAGTCGATACTCATCATCAGTTGGCTGATATTTTCACCAAGCCTTTGGACCAATCAACCTTTGCTAGGTTGAGAGGTGAGCTTGGTGTGTGTTTCCCCTTTTAGATGGGGAAACATTTTGGATTTTTGTATCATAAACTGACTTTGTGTTTTTCAATTTTCATCTTTTCTTCATTTCATCTTGCATATTTATATTCAGAGCTTCATGTATATAATCCTTAGAATGTGACTGTGCTCTGCTTAGTGTATGCTCCGATGCTTTATGATGTTGCTTATAGCTTATGCTCTTTCTGATCACTAATACATGTTGTGAGCCGAGCTATTTTTATGAATGGTGATTTTGCTTAATAAACATAAAAACTTGAAAATATTCACCATTGAGATATGCAACTAGCATGTGTAGAATGTGTTGACTTCACTTGTGCTTTTCATATATGCTAGGTTGCTATGTCTCTAGTTCTGAGTCTATCACTTGCTTGGTCTGCTCATATTCTGTTATTAAAATGAACCAAGTTAAGTAATTTTGGAAAGATCGAGATGGGATTGCTTGTCAACACATCATAGTTTCGAGACTGTTTCTCATTGCACTTTGAGTTAAAGTTGAGCTGTGTAGTGTATGACCGAAACTGTTGTTTTAAGCTTCTGATTGCTTCTGCATAGGCTTCGCACAGTTGAAAAGTTAGGCAATGACAAGCTTTCAACCTCTCGCAATCACATGCTGAAATTTGAACTTGTGTAATTTAACCGCTGCAACTCCGATAAAATTTGAATACACAAGTGTATGTTTCATTCTGCAGCATGATGATTGAACTGTGCTAGGGGTAGTTCACCTCGTATACATGTTTAGCACTTGTTTGACTTCCTGTCTATACATACTTAGTGCTATTTTGATGGTGAATACCTTTTTGGCAAAAACTGCTCATTTTGCTCAAATGCTTCTATTTCATATTTGGTGATCAGTTTGAGCCTTTGCTGGCATTCTATGCATACTCTGAGTCATCGGATCAGCATTTTGACTAGCATTTTCATATTCTATCAACTATATTCCTGAAGCTGCTAACTTGCATTTTGACTCATATGCATTTGGAGGGGAGTTCTTCTGTCAAGGGGGAGAAATTTGCTTGATAGTGCTTTTTCAACTAAGGGGGAGAATTTTGACAAATCATGTGCTTTCCGAAGTTTAACTAAGGGGGAGAAAATATTTGCAAATCTTTGCTTTCCGAGTTGAACTTAAGGGGAGATTTCCTGGTTGTGTGCACTATTTGAGGGGGAGTTTGCTAGTTGCATTGAGTCTTTGCCTCTTTCTTGAGGAACTAGCAAACATTTCCAGTTCTTCAATTGGTATCAAACTCTTTTGTTTTTGAGTTGGTAACAGTTGGTATTGAGCTTTCTCGCTAGCGGTGTTGAGCCCGTTCTGCCTCTTCTTGAGGGCTAGCTCTGTTTTGCTTGAATTTCAGTTGATTCTTCAATTGGTATCAAGTTTTCTCGCTAGCGGTGTTGAGCCTGTTCTACCTCTTCTTGAGGGCTAGCTTTGCTTTGCTTGGTCGCGTCGAGCCGTTGCCCATGTCTTTAGGGACCAAGTTGTCTTGCTCTTTCCACTTGACCTTCTTCGGCTTTACTATGCTTTTGGGTCATTTGGTCACGTTCTCTCTCCTTCTTCTTCCTTCCTCTATTCCATTATGATTTGTGTTGGTAGTTGACAATGCACTCATCAAGGGGGAGATTGCGGATACATGGGTGTATGCCGAGTCTCTGAGTGATGAGTGATTGTCAACTGGGATAATGCGTATGTTCTTTGGCTTGTGTTGTGCAGGTGTCGAGCACGGATACAGTGATCAAAGGCAAGGTGAAGGTCAAGTAGAGACGTGCCGTGCCGATGGATCGAGAGTGGCGAAGGGCGGACGTGAGGCTTTGACTGAGGGACCGGTGGCCCGAGGATCAGCTGTGGTGGCTGACAGCCTGGGACAGCGACGAGCGGAGACTTGCGGGTGGACGGGGTGCACGGGCGGTGCATCCCATCTACGGCTCGGTTTGGTGGTTGAGCCACAGAAAAACCACCGAGTGGACAGTTTCCAGGTTTGGGCCTCAAAACCTGGGTGCTTGTTGACACTTCTTAATGCAATTGCTTATAATAAACTTTAATGAACTGATTCTAGCAAAAGCCTTCAGAAATGTACAGGACACTCCTAGCATCACTTAATGTCAAGTTGTCATCCCCAACATGATACTAGAAATGTAAATTATATGTGACACTAGCTCAAAAGATATAAACAAATATTTATCCGCAAGCGCACAGATAAATATACCTGTTGTAGCAGCATTTCACCCAGGTTATCTAGGTATCGTTATTTATATTTTACCGAAGATAGTAACAAAGCTGGGAACTAGTAATTAAATATGATTCAAAGGTAGCAGAGATTATTATTCATTCATTCATTACTCATATGTCTAAACAGGGGTAAGACAAGGTAAAGATAAATAATGATGATAATGATAACAGCGGGAATTCTAGAGACAGAGCGAACTACATAGATCAAGCAGAGAGTCAGGTGATTAATTAAGAGATTCGAATCCTAAGTTACTTCATATCTACTAAGCCTAGTGATTACTCTAGTTAATATACAATCATTTATAATCAATTAATCTATCATCCATGATCAAGGGACATTACTAAATTAGAATCAAGAACAAAGTAATGAATTCTAACTTGCAACCGCGTCCTACTAAGATCTACACTCAGAGGGAGGACTACAAAGGACTCAACAGGACTGTCACTCCTGCGATCTACCTCTCGACCCGGAGCATAGGATGTATTCACAGGTAAACTTAGCCTAAACACCATGTTTACACCAGTTTGACCACTTAACTCTATCCGGAATAAAGCTAAGTACTTTATGAACATGATCATAAACTCTATCATAATCAGATCTATATTAAATATATAACTAGAATAAACTCCAAAACTGAATAAACTGAAATATATTAGAGTAGCATAAAGTCGAATAAAGATACAGATTACCGAGTCTTCGACAATGATCCGGAGACTCAGACGAAGCTTCTAGCCGGATATGCCGACGAAGTCGCCTGCCTCTACTTGAATCTAACTAGACTAAACTCTAATCTTGATGTAGAGCTCTAACTCTTCTCTCTAGAAACCCTAATTTCTGTCTTGTTTTCTGATCTTGATCTGCCTGATGATCTGGAGGGGGGTCAGGGGTCTGGTTATATAACCCTGGGCGTGGAATCGTGATCGTTGGATCAAACTGACTTGAGGTACGGTCGAGATGCATCCTGGAGGTCGGTGGAAGTAGCTTGCAGAGGACGGAAGCGAGAGGCCTCCGTGGCCGACCGACCGGTGGGCCCTATGGGACCGGTCGGTCCCACAGGTAAGCCTCCTGTGGTGCCTCTTCTCGTGGTGTCTCATGGTGTCTCGTGGAGTCTTCTAGAGATATCCCGACGTGGCGGTGAAGAAATCTGCGTCGGGTTCCTTCTTGGGGAAGCAATGTGGTTGGTTTTCCTGTTTACTCCCTGGAAAATGTAGAATCACCAAAACTCATGGAATTTGTTAGTTTAAACCTCCTATTTCTAGGTTAGCAATCCTTTTTGACATTTATTCAAGTATTATTGACAGTAAATAATGATAGTTAATAGACGTCAACAAACTCCCCAAGCTAAACTTTTGCTAGTCCCTTAGCAAGCATAGGGTTCTGAGAGTAAAATACAAGCCATCAACTGAAAACTTTGTTAAAAGATTTTGGAAGAATTTTCACATGTTCCTTTTTGCCAATCTTTTACCTTAGTTCAGAATAATTGAAAGTTAGAAGCAATCAAATCAAGCACTATGTCTCAAATTCTTCATTCCAACTTTTACTCCAGAGTTTTGCAAGGTTTTCATAAAAGCTCAGAGAACTCCTGTATGACATTTTTCATATATATTTAGAATTAAAAACATACCTTACTAAGTCGAAGTTCTAGGCTTAGGGAGAGAAATGTCATACTCTTAGATCAAGCATTTGAGACCTTTTCGAATTTGTCAACTCTTACTGGTGTATTGTAATTAGAGGGACCATGGGCTATCATTCTTTTTTTTCTTTTCATATTTCTGTCACACATTTTTCTTTTCTTTTCTTTTCTGAGGTAGTCGGACACTTGTCCCTTTTTCTTTCCTCCTTATCATATTTTTGCATAGCCCATGCCTCTAACACAATACTACTTCAGAAGAGTGAATCTTTTACTTTTATAGAAACTTGATCTTTAGAGCATGATAAACCTCTCTACCATAGCTAAAAACTTAAACAGAGCAGGCAGCCTTAAAGTATGAATTATTTATTATCAGGCTTATGTCATACAAGTTCTCATCATATGTTTGAAGATTTCAAAATTAAAATTTCGGAGTTTTGTTGAAACTAAGAACAAGATAAATAGTAGCTTAGACTTTTTCATCTCTAATTCTCAACTATCCAAACTTTTGGTTAAGATTATAAGATTTTTCAATTAAGAACTTGGAAGAAAACATGTTGCAGTTGAAGCTATATTAAGCAGTTTTTTTTATATATTCTACATCAAGATTATTTTATTTGAATACTAAACAAATACTAGCTAAACATAAAAGGGTACAACATACTTACCTCGGGAATAGGGGGTCCTCCCCCAAGCTAGTTTTATTCGTACAGTGGTGGTGGCTGAGGTGGATTGATTCCCATCTGCCCGAAGAGGTAGCAGAAATTCTGGTTCGTCTGGGCGCCTTGATGATGTATTTCTTCAAGAGTGTGGCGCATATCTTCTTGACCCGTCTCAAGAGGAGTAAGACGAGTGTCGATGCCCTGAAAGTAGGGGTTTCGGTGGTACGGGAACTGGTGGTGTGGCTGGTATTTTGGGTAACCATGCGTAGCATGGTAAGAGTGTGGATGTTGAGTGGCATCATGAACACCTCTCCCAGAGAAAGACATTCGTCCTCCCTGGAAGTCATACATCGTATCCTCTTCACGATGAGGTGGAGTGTAGTTGCGAAAATTTCCTTGCCCCCATGAATCTTGTGGTGTATGTGGCTCATAGGTAGTAGCATCTTCCCAGGCTTGAAGATGGTGTGATGATGATGGTTCAGCTCGTTCGAATCCTTGATAGTGAGTATAGGCTGGTCCGGCTGGTGTAGTGTCTTCTCCTTGATATCTCAAGGCAGCGTTTCTAGTGAATCTTGCGGAGGGGCTTCTTCCTACTCCCGCGCCAGGTCTCTGCAGGTTAAGCAAAAAGGTTTCCACGACATACATACCAAGTGATCTATTTGGCAACTCATATTCATTTGTATATCCTTTATATTGCATATAGAGTTTGTTATTTCTTTTCTTAATAAGATGTGCTTGGCTGAAAAAGTAGAAACCTATGACTGGTCGTGGAGTGGAGATGTACATAATATTTCCATTCAAGTTTAGATTTCCAGCAAGACGAGTAACCCAAGAAGTGATGGATATAGGGCCTTGTAGAGTGTGAATGTAAGGCCAAAATTCTACCAGGAGTTTTATAGGTGAAACTTTAGTTTTCTTAACCATAGCATACATAATCTTTAACTCCTCAGTTCTAACAATACGCCCTTCTTGTCTAGGAAAGAGAGTAAAGCCTAGCCACTTGTGCATCACCCTTAATGTGGGGTTATGTGTATCATTAGTGCAAGGGTGATGGTCTGCTCTCTTACCAGTGATGTCCTCCCAAAAGCTATTTCTGTCAAAGTTTCTTAAGGCGGCATCTAAATCTACAGTGTAGGTTTCAGGAAAGCCCAGATTTAGGCTGAACTGCTTCCAAGTGAGAGTGAAAGGTTCATTGTACAACCTAAAATAGACATACGTGTCATCCGAAGAAAGAGTGCAAAGAAATTCTAGAGTGAGCAATCTACAACCTTCTTCGACGAGCTCCCAAGTGTTCTCCCACCCAATGTTATGGAAAACTAGATCGAACTCAGAGTCCATACCTGTATCTCGAAGAAATTGT
Organism: Coix lacryma-jobi var. lacryma-jobi; assembly: GCA_009763385.1. NCBI lineage: Eukaryota > Viridiplantae > Streptophyta > Magnoliopsida > Poales > Poaceae > Coix > Coix lacryma-jobi. The sequence continues at coordinate 164,766,399 of CM019822.1, forward strand.
AAATCGAAGGTAGGAGTGTGAGTGTACTCTTTATCGCGGTAATGCCTGAATAGGTCCTTCTCGTAGGCTGTTTGGAGCTTGATGTGCCTTTCATGAAGAAGATCACGTGGCTCGGACCGGCTTGTGGTAGAGGATCGAGGCAGGGAAGAAGTATCCATGTCCGAACCTCCTTGTGATGAGCCATCTCTCGAACGGCTTCTTGTTGATCGGAAGGTGAGCGTGTTCTTCGCCTTTCTCAAGAGGTTGCTCATCTTTGCTGCAAAACAAGAGAACAAACAAAACTAGTGGAACAAGTGAGGGTTAGAGGAAATAAATGTCAGGAAGTTAGCGGTCCAAAAGTTAGTAGTCCAGGAGTCAGTCGTTCAAGTTGATAATTTTATTTCAACTCTCCTAGTTTATTAACTAATTGGGCAGCACTTCCCCTCTCTTATCGATTACTTGATCCCACTTTCCCTTGCTAGAGCTTTCTACTTGCTATTTGCTTCAAAGCTTCCTCCTCCCTACTCTTTATTTTTTTTTCTCACTCAGAAACTGCCCACAATGAAGAGCTAAGCAAACTCGAAATTGGAATTCTGAATTTTGAAGTGAGGCTAGTGTTTTTGTAGAGTGGAGTGTGTGAAGAGTGTGAAGGATGCTTGCCAATTTATAGGGGAGAAGGGGGGTGGCCGGTCGGTCTAGTGGTGGGACCGACCGGTCCCCTGTGGGGCCCACTTTCTTCCACCTTGCTCCCTTACCTACCTTGCTCAAGTTCCCACTCTTTGGAGTATATGCCGACGGTTGCATGTGGTGGTAGGTGAGGTGAGTGGTTGTGAGTGCATGTGATAATATGAAATGATATGAGGTGGGTCCTAGGTGTCTGTGGGTCCGTATGTTTCCCGTATTTGTACAAAGTAAGTATAAAGAAAATTGCTTTTATGAAACTATGGAAAATGAGGATTCTAATAATGAAATTCTTATATATTTTTGTTGTCGTAGTAAATAATACTTACGGGATTCGTAAATATTAATTACATGGGGCTAAATTTATGATGCAATAATGATATAAATAAATTTTTATTATTATGTATTTTTTATATGCATGAGAAAATAAATATGAAGGTGCAAAAAGTAAATGCTGATAACTACCGAGTTACCTCCAGCGAAGGTTCGGGGTTTAAAGTCCACCGAATTGGACTCTCCAGTCTTCTTCATCCTTCTTGATGTGTCTCCACTTCAGGAGATAGTAATTTCATTTCTTGAGCTTTATGGTCTACTAGAGTTGAGCATTGTTCGGGCCGTGGTTTGAATGAAAACTTTTCTTCCTTTCCATTTATGGTGAATTTGATTTCTCCAGCTCCGACATCAATATGGGCCTTAGCGGTGCTCAAAAATGGTCTTCCGAGAATGAGTGATACTTTTGAATCTGGGTGCATTTCTAGTACCACGAAGTCTACTGGTATGAAGAACTCTCTAATCTTGACTGGGATATTTTCAGCAATTCCTATAGGGTATCTGAGTGATTGATCAGCTAGCTGAAGACACATTGGTGTTGATACAAGTGTTGAATGGTTGAGCTTATAGTAGACTGATGCGAGCATCACACTAACACTAGCTCCAAGATCGCACAGTGCATTGCTAAACCGTTGATTTCCAATTGAGCATTCAATAGTGGGGCATCCTGGGTCCTTCTTCTTTTCTGGTATTTGATTGAGGATGGCCGCACTACATTCTTCTGTTAGCTTGATTACTTCAGTAGTTGTCAGTGGTCGTTTGTTGTTAAGTATATCCCTCACATACTTGGCATAGGTAGGTACCTGTAATGCATCTAGCAGAGGAATATTGATATATAGCTTCTGAATTACTTCAACAAACTTACTGAACTGCGTATCTAGCTTTGTGTTTCGATTTCTGCGTGGGAATGGTAGAATGTTGGTGTCTTGAAAATCTATTGGTCTTTCTTCATTTTGTACTTGAGTTTCTTGAACTTCATCATCTGTTTCTTCTGCCCTTGGAGGTGTTACTGGTGCTGTCTGTCTTCTTTGTGCTCCTTCTGGGTATGGCGGATCTCGAGTGGTTCTCCCATGTCTAGTGGTGATCCCCTTAATCTGCTCATGGTTAGTGGTAACAGGCAAAACAGCAACCAATTGTGATATTTGGGTTTCTATTCTTTTATTATAATTGAGTTGATCTTTAATGGCAGAAGAAAATTCATCCATCTTAGAATTTATGTTTTCAAGAGTCTTATCATTTAAAGCAAGTCTTTTAGTAATATTATCATTTATCCTGGCTTGTTCCAAAATTAAATCTCTTAAAGTAGGTTGCTTAGAGTTGGAAGAACTAAAATTACTGGTGTACTTATATGGTTTGGTAGGTTGTTGTTGACGCAATCCTTGCTTGTGTAGAGTGGTGGAGTTGTTGATGATGTTAGCTTCTTCCTGATCTTCGGGAAATTCTATTCCCAAATACTCTCCACTTCTAGTTTGAGCATCAAACGCGTCTTGAATAGCTTGACGTTCTTCCTTGTAATTGGCTCTCTGAATGAGTCGATCCATAAGTACATCCATTTTAGTTGATAGTGCACACACTTCTTCTGGAACTTCTTCAATTTGGTGACAGCGTTGAGTAGTAACTTGTTTCCAGCTTTGATTCTCAGCTATCTTATCCATTAGACATTCTGCTTTTCCAAAAGTGAGTGACATAAATCCGTTTGAATCAACTTGTTCTTTATAGTGAGGAGATCATTTCCACCGAAGGAATTCATCTAACTCCTCACGAGCAAGTAGATCGGGTTGATTTCGTTTTCGTGGCGCTTTTTTGTTCATACTCCTTCCCTTTCGATCTCCTAGTGTTTGAGTTGATTTGAGCGGATGATTTCTTGAGGATAGTCTCCTAACTACCTCGTGATCATTCTCTCCAAGTTTGGTATCAAGGGATTTTGAGTTGAATCGATTTTGGGAGGATTTTGGAGAATGGCAACCGAAATCGCCCTCTCTGTTCATCCGCGGACAGTCCGCCAGGTGAACCGTGGACAGTTCGCGCGTCGGGGACGAGCCGGACCAGTGGCTGTGTTCTTCGGGTGACCGGCGGACAGTCCGCCGTTGAAGTTTGCGGACAGTCCGGGAACGTCCAGGGAGGTTCCAGCAGAGTTGCTGTTTCTAGTGTTTGGCCGGCGGACAGTCCGCCAACCCCTCGCGGACAGTCCGCAGTAGGGGCGGACAGTCCGGGACTTCAAGTCCGGACAGTCCGGGAATCCGCTGAAGCCTCCATTTTAGTGTGTTTGCTCTCCTGGCTTCTTCGCTTGGTTTCCGAACTTCTCGTTTGACCCTAGAGTTGATCAAGGAACTTCTCTAGGTATCTTTGCTACTTGTTAGCATAGGTATTTGGGGATTTCTCGACATAGCCGTCTATCTACGTTCGAGACTTGGTTTTTGAGGGTTGAACTTGTGTCTGTGCTTTTGGCATTTGGTTTGCTATCGCTTTGTGGTGCCTCACTGTGATCCTAGGGATCATCCACCCTCTTCCAAGGGTCGTGGGCATCACGGTTTCGATCGAAGCTCTTGGGGTTGATTTTGGGGACAAAAGGCCAAAGTTTCGAGAGAAATTTTTGAGCTCCCATTCACCCCCCTCTGGTCGCCTTGCTATTGCATTCTCGGTCCTTCAATCCGCAAGCGCACAGATAAAATCTACCGATGTAGCACTTCACCGGAGTAACCCAGTTTTAATATTGAACCCAAAGGAACGGATAGTGTTAAGCCTTAAAGTCTAACCCCTGAGTAGCTAACAAGGACGGAGAATCTAGAAGTATAGAGGGGATCATTAAGGTTGTCCAATTCCAATTTAAGAGTGATATGTTTATATTATTCTTAGTGGGGAAGTTGTCATAAAAGGTCACAAACAAAGTATGAGTCTTTTATGCAAATGTATAATCCTACCGAGCCTACACACGGGTAAGTGGACTATAGAAGAATCAACAAGGCTATAAGAGTCACCCTTGCGAACAACCACTACTACTGGCGTTATAAGAGGCATTTATGAGCTATGAAGTCTAAGCACCACGCTTACACTATCCAACTACTCTAACTTTAGAATGACTAGAATTAAAGTACTCAAAAGAGAGTCATAAACCTTAAGAATAACAAGAACAATGGTTCAAACTTAAATATAGACGTTGATTACCGAAACAATTGCTGAAGCAAGTTGAAGATGAACTTGAATCCGCAGGTACAAGATGAAGAAGTTGATCTGACAGGCCGGACCTTCTCAGCTCTCTCCTCCTCCTCTCTCTAATCCGATCTCTAATTACAACTAGATGAACTAGACAACTAGAACTAGAACCAGATGAACTAGAACTAGAAGAACTAGAACTAGATTTAATTCTAGATGAACTAGAAGAGATTCATCTAGAGGGACCTCTACTTCTAATTGAAACCCTAGATTCTGATGTGGAGATGAATAATGAAGATGGAGATGCCTGGAGAGAGGGGTTCGGGTCTGGTTTTATAGCCCGGAGCATGGAACGTGAGCCCTTGGATCAAACCGACTTCAGGGACAGTGGAGATGCATCCTAGGAGGCGGTGGAAGAAGGTTCCAGAAGGCAGAGGCAAAATGGCCTCCGTGGCCGACCGGCCGGTCTATGGGCCCCACCGGTCGGTCTGGCCCAGTGGGCCCACGTGGCGGGCCGCCTCGTGGTGTCTTCTAGATCCTTCTTTTGCAGGTTTCGTTGCGAAATTAATATCTTTTCATCTAGGACTCCGAATATAGCAATTGATATGTCCGTTTCGATCGTCTCGACGAGCTCTTCGCAATGGTGCACTCCAATTCATCACTTGGGATACTTTTATATGGTAAAAACATGGATGTCCTACAAAACAAGTGAGAGCACCAAAACTCATGGAACTTGTTAGTTTCAAACCCTACAACTATGCTTTGTGATTCATTTAGTGTTATTTCATGCAATAGTTGATGGTTAATTATGAGCATTAGTGAGCGTCAACACACTCATCAAGGGGGAGATTGCAGATACATGGGTGTATGCCAGATCTTGAGATGATGAGTGATTGTCAACTGGGATGATGCGCATGTTCTTTGGCTTGTGTTGTGCAGGTGTCGAGCATAGAGACGGTGATCGAAGGCAAGGTGAAGGTCAAGTAGAGACGTGTTGTGCTGATGGACCCAGAGAGGTGAAGGGCAGACGTGAGGCTTGGACTGACGAACCGGTGGCCTGAGGATCGGCCGTGGTGGCTGACAGTCTGGGACATCGACAATTGAAGACTTGCGGGTGGACGGGGTGCACGGGCGGTGCATCCCTCTACGGCGTCGGTTTGGTGGTTGAGCCACAGAAAAACCACCAAGTGGACGGTTTCCAGGTTTGGGCCTCAAAACCTGGGTGCAGCCGGTTTCCGAGTTTGGGCCACAAAACTCGGGCTGAGGACGGTTTCCAGGTTTGGGCCTCAAAACCTAGGTGCTGGCGGGTTTCTGAGTTTGCGCCACAAAAATCAGGCGATGGACGATAGGTTTCCCGGTTTCGGCCTCAAAACGGGGGGGGGTCCGTTGAAAAGGACGAGCGGCGCAGTGGTGACACGTGGCGGCATCCGGGAGGTCGCGTTGAGGCAAAGCTACCTGATGTGCGGGCATGGCCGTCGGATCAACATCAACCTCGAGTTGGTCAGGAATACCCTTAGGGTTAGCCTGCTCGCTCATTAGTTGTAAGGGTAGAAGGGGAATAATTGTATTAGGATATATAAGGAGAGGCCACCCCTCCCTCCAGACTATCTCTGCCATTGCTATTTTCATTCTAGGGTTCCTTCTCTCTCAATCCCTGCTGTAGCTACTGAGATCCACAGAGACAGTGAACAATACCTCTGTGTATTTGGATTTTGCAGAAACGGGACCGGATTCCCATTGTCTCCTCGTGGGGACGAATTTCGGTTGGCAATTCGTGGTCTTGATTCATGTTTTGAACTTGTTCTTCGCGTTCTTTGTTTCTCCACGATTTTCTCGTCACTCGATCTCCCTCCTCGCTATGTCTTTTTCGAATCTACTTGAACCAACTTGTTCTTTGATGTGAGGAGAACATTTCCACCAAAGGAATTCATCTCAATCCTCACGAACAAGTAGATCGGGTCGATTCAAGTTTTGTGGCGCTTTTTCGGTTCTTGCACCTTCCCTTTCGATTTCCCGTTGATTGAGTTGATTTAAGCAGATGATTTCTTGGGGATAGTCTCCCAACTACCTCGTGATCATCTTCTCCAATTTTGGGATCAAGGGTTTTGATTTGTATCAAATTTGGGGAGATTTGGGAGAAGGGCGATTGAAATTGCCCTCCCTGTGTGGTCGCGAGCAGTCCGCCACTCAGGGCGCGGACAGTCCGCGCGTCGGGCTCGAGCCGGACCAGTGGCTGCACAGCTCGACTGTTCCTGTCCAGGTTGACCGGCGGACAGTCCGCCGTTGTCATCCACGGACTGTCCGGGATTGTCCACGGAGACTTCAGCAGCAGTGCTGTTTTTCGTTTCTTTCCGGCGGACAGTCTACCCGTGGACCACAGACAGTCCACAGTAGGCTCGGACAAACCGGCACCAGGAGCCCGGACAGTCCGGCAACCTGTTGTAGGTTGTATTTTAGTGTGTTTGCTCTCCTGGCTTTTCCGCTTGGTTTTCGGACTTCTCGTTTGGTCCTAGAGTTCACCAAGGAACCTCTCTAGGTATCTTTGCTAGTCGTTAGCATCGGTATTTGGAGATTTCCCGACGTAGCCATCCATCTACGTTTGGGAGTTGGTTTTTGGAGTTGAACTTGAGCCGGAGCTCTTGGGTTTGACTCGCTCTCATTTGGTGGTGCCTCGCTGTGATCCTAGGGATCATCCACCCTCTTCCAAGGGTTGTGGGCATCACGTTTTGCACTCGGAGCTTTTGGGGTTGTTTCGTGGGATAGAGGCCAAAGTTTCGAAAGAAATTTTTTAGGCTCCCATTCACCCCCCCCCTCTGGTCGCTTTCTGGTAGCGTTCTCGGTCCTTCAAAGTGAAAGACTCAGAACTAGAGACATAGCAATCTAGCATATATGAAATAGCACAAGTGATCTCAACACATTCTAAAGATGCTAGTTGCCAATCTCAATGGTGAACATGTTTCAATTTTTAAGTTCCTTAAGCATGTTCATCATTCATAAAAATAGCTTAGCTCAACATGTATAATGTGATCCGGGAGAGCCTAAGCTACAAGCATCATCATAAAGCATAAGAGTATACACTAATCAGAGCTTAAGTTCATTCTAGAGACTATAAACATGAAGCTTGTGAATGTAAAGCGTATACAAGATGAAATGCAAGCAGAAGTCAGTATCAAAGCAAAAGACACTAGACTGAAAGTATCGGAGCAGAAAACTCAAAACAAAAAGAGTATAAAAGAGTCAGTCTATGATACACAAAATGTTTCCCCCATCTAAAAGGGGAAACACACACCAAGCTCACCTCTCAACCTAGAAAAAGATGAGAGATCCAAAGGCTTGTTGAAAATATTTGCAACCTGGTTATGGGTGTCTACATGCCTAAGATCAATGTCGCCTTTCTCGTAGTGATCACGAAGAAAATAAAAGCGAACATCGATGTGCTTGGTCTTAGAGTGAAGGATAGGGTTCTTTGCTACACTAATAGTAGAGGTGCTATCGCAAAGCAAAGGAACCCGACTGAAATCCAGACCAAAATCACGCAAAGTAGCAACCATCCATAAAAGTTGCGATGCACAAGAAGCAGCGGCAACGTACTTGGCTTCAGTAGTAGATTGGGCTACGCTAGACTATTTGCGAGAAGACCACGAAACCAGTGAAGAACCAAAAAATTGACAAGTACCAGAAGTAGACTTGCCTCGAGCCGACAGCTGGCAAAATCCGCATCGGAATAACCACAAAGCGAAAGAGTCAAAGAAGAAGAATACCAAAGCCCAAATTCAGGAGTGAATTGGAGGTACCTCATGATGCGCTTGACTGCTTGCTTGTGGGAAGTCTGAGGGGACGCCTGAAAATGAGCGCACAGACACACTGAGAAGTGTATGTCTGGCCTCGTCGCCGTCAGGTACAGGAGTGAGCCGATCATGCTCCAGTACTCCTTCTGGTCAACTGGCTCTCCATCCTTATCCGCGTCCATCACAATAGTCGTCGCCTTGGGCGTTGTAAGAGGCTTGGCCTCGCACATGTCAAACTTCTTCAGGACGTCCTTCGTGTACTTGCCTTGATGCACTAACGTCCAGTCTCGGGTTTGCTTGATTTGCAACCCGAGGAAGAAGGTCAACTCACCCATCATACTCATCTCAAATTCCCCGCTCATAGTATCTGCAAATTTTGCAACAAGTGCGTGAGAGGAGCCACCAAAGATGATATCATCCACGTAAATCTGAACTAAAAGGATGTCATTGCCTTGCTTGAGGAGAAACAAAGTCTTATCTACTCGTCCCATTTTAAAACCCTTGGAGAGCAAAAAAGTTTTCAAACGCTCATACCAGGCTCCAGGGGCTTGTTTCAAACCATACAAAGCTTTTGAAAGTTTGAAGACATGGTTTGGAAACTTGGGACTCTCGAAACCCGGGGGTTGTCTCACGTAAACCTCTTCCTCTATATACCCGTTCAAGAAAGCACTCTTGTCATCCATCTGGTAAAGCTTAAAACCCTTCGAAGCTGCAAAAGCTAGAAGGATACTAATGGCTTCTAAACGGGCTATAGGGGCAAAGGTTTCCTCATAGTCTATCCCCTCTTTCTGGCTAAAGGCCTGGGCAACTAACCTAGCCTTGTTCCTCACTACCATCCCATCCTCACCTTGTTTGTTTTTGAAAACCCATTTGGTACCTATAGGGTGGCATTCTGGTGGAGGTGGAACTAGGATCCAGACTTGATTTCGCTCAAAGTTCTCTAACTCTTGATGCATGGCATTAACCCAGTTAGGATCAGAAAGAGCGTGTCCAACATCTTTAGGCTCAAAAGAAGCAACGAATGCAGAATGAGCAAAGTGTGAGATTTCATACGCTCGCGACCACGTGACTCGCTGGTTGATGCCGCCGATCATCTGCTGCGGGGGATGGGCCTGCTGAATGCTTCGGGGCACTTGCCTCGCCAAAGTCGCCTCCCCCTTGCTAGATGCTGTCGCTCCCTCAGGTGCAGCAGGTGCTTGCTGGAGAGGTGGCTCTAGAGGACCCGAAGTAGACGAAGTAGTGGGATCGGGTCCTCGAGTTGAAGTCGTCGTCGCAGGGTCGACAGGGGCAGCTTGTGGAGTTGGCTCGGGATCACCCCAATCGGCATCGTCCTGCTCCTTCTCCACAAAGATCGACTCTACAATCTCCTGATCTCCTGCAACATCAAAAGCAGAAGAAACACAAGGCATAGTCTCATCGAATGTGACCTTGTAGGTGTCCACTATCTGGTTAGTCTCAAGGTTAAGAACTCGATAAGCACGCGAATGCAAAGAATGTGGCAGAACCTCCCATTAATGTGGCCCACCCGCACACGTCATCGTCGTAAGGACTCCAATGACAGTGCAAATGAAACACATCACTGGAAAGAACTGTCGGGTATCTCCGAGAGAACCCCGAATCATCCACGAGTTACAGGATCGTCTTGTCTTCGGGTGGAATAATTACAACATTACAACAGTTGATACAAAATACGTCGGAATGCGGAAGCAAGAGAGACAGACTTTACAAAATCATGAATAAGTTACTTTTTACATAAATATAACCGGTATTGCGGAAGCAGAATAGTATTACAGAAACACACTTAGGTGGAGCACCTAAGTTGGAGAGGAAGAACAACCAGATCACGTCAAGCCCACTGACCTGATCATGATCAACATCACCTATTAGAAACCTGCAACAGGGGTTAACAAACCCTGAGTACGGTCGATACTCAGCAAGACTTATCCGTCAACCGAAAAGACTTCAGGGTCATGCTGGTTTGGGTAGGCTCAACAGTACTTTTCATTTGCATAAAAGCTTACTAAAGTACTCCTAAATCCAAATTTTACTTAAACATTTAAGTACTTGGTAAGAACTGAAAGTGAACACTATTGAAAGGTCATTATCATTCTTTCTTAAACCAGTTCCATTTTTATTCTACGGTGCGGGTCAGAAGATTGAGTCTCCATAACCGAGGAGCACGACGATTCGAACCGATTCAACCAGATCTGGGAGTTTTCCACGATCACACGACATATGTAGACCCTCGATCACACATATATCAACCCCAACCTCAGATCCTCCAAACAAGACCGGGTCCGCGCCACCCGAGAGTACTTGTTCACCTCCAATCCGGGACTTTAACCCACGAGGGTAGCTAGTACTCCCGCCATCTCTCCACTCCCAGTGCGCGATTAGCCGTTCTCATTTAAGAACCACCAAGGCAGAGCTTACCGTAGCATATGATCGGTACTTCACAGTTTCTCAATCTAGTAGGCCAACAACGGTTAACCCTAAACCGACACATCCGGGTCACCATACATCGATCCAAGGGTCGATGCATGTGCCCGTCTGGTCTTAACCATCATTCTTTTTCATTATCATTCCAAAATGATAAGTATCGAAAACATTTATCAAAAGCTTCATAAAGCAAGGCTAAGCATTTCTATCATTTGCATAAAGCAGGTATCAAGGAATAATATATCGATAACAAGGTTGGTCATGCATCAACAGGTTGAAAGCATTTATTTGATAAACATTTAATGCATCAGGTTATCGAAAGTAAGTGTAATTGTAAATCCAACGAAATGGTTAAATGAACCGGGCTTGCCTTTGTTGCAGGGAAAACTAGGATCCAAGAAGGATCCACAGAGGTTAGTTCCTTCCTCTTGAGGTTAAGTCTTCTTGACGAAGCTTGTCCAACAAGAATCTCCTTCCGAGGCTTGTTCGACAAGGGTGATCACCAAAGCTTGATCAACTCGACTCCAGCACTCTCATGCACTACACGTAGTTACAGGATGTATGCTTTAGTATGATGCCATGGAATGCATGCTAAGGTGCAGGATAATTTAAAAGCATAACAGAAGATTAAACAAACTTAAGGAAAGTCGAGTACAACTTTCCTTCGTGGTAAAGTTGCAAACCAACAAAACCAACTTGCAACTCACCAACTAGGGATTCTAGCTTAACAAACAATTATCATCAAACAACATTAAATGGGTTAACTAAAGTCACTAAGGTTTATCAACATATCAACCAAGCCATGGAATAACAAAGGGAAATGTACCCCATGGTCTTCTCCCATGGATCAAGTCCATGTCATTACATGTGTAAGATTAATGCATGTTATCTCATGCATGCAAAACAATGCATTACTTAATCTACCACAAAATTAAACATGACAAACCAACATCATGAAATATAACCATCAAGTAAAAGAGTCATTAGGGTAACCAAAGTTAACCCTAATCACCAACCAAACATCTTAATTGACTAACAAAGTTTTATTAATCATTCTTTATTAATCAATTATAGAAAATAAGGTTTAATTAAAGTTTGTCAAAATAATCTCAAACCTTTAGTGATGGTTGGTTATAGCAAATCATCGTTAAAAAACAAATTTCATAATTTTTGGATCATTATTTTAGCCTATATAAATTATTTAAGTTTCATGCATTATTTAATTAATAAACAAAGCATAAAACAAGCATGAAAATTATTTTGTCCAAATGACTTCAAAATCTTTGTGAAGGTTAAGCACATGGTACAAACAGTATAAAATTAGTTTCATGATTTTTGGACATATAATTAAGCCTACAAAATTCACTAATGTCTCATTTATTAATAAACACACATATCTTAATCACTATCAAAATTTATCCAAAAACCAAGTTTCATATTTTTCCTGAATAAAGGACATCACAAGAAACACAACAAAATTTGTCTCATAATATTTGGAGCACCAGAGAAATACCTTTGAAATAAACAAAAGTCAGCACATAAAAACATTTTTGAAACTGAATAAAAACAGGAAAGACTTTTCTCACCAATCCTTACCCATCTGCAGTCGCTGACAGGAGGGGGCCTAGAGTCAAGGCTGACCCGGCCGGCTTGACCGAGCTCCCGCCGGCGGGTCGGCCGGCTATCTCGCCGCCGAAGAGCTTTCCGGCCACGGTGAGTGTACCATCGTGCTCAGGGGACTTCTACAGACCACTCTAGGGGGTTTGCTGGTGGGATTAGGACTCTGGCACGAGTCGTCGCCGGCCATGGCGGGTCGGCGGTGGCTGTGCGACGGCGCTGCCTCGAAACGACGACGAGGACCCGGTAGCAACCTAACTGAGGGTTCCAACAAGTTTAGGAGGCTCACAATGCCTTGGTTGGCTACTAAGAGGGGGTAGGAGTGGTGCGGAGGTGCCCAGGTCATGCCAATGGCGGAGCAGCGACGCCGGCCAGCGACATAAGTGTTCCGGCGGCCAAGAGGCAGTAGAGACTAAAATAACAAGCCTGGGAGCTTCACTGCAGCATGGCTTAACTCGAATGGTGGCTATTTGGTGTCGGAGCTCAGTGGAGAGAGCTGGCCATGGAAGAACCGAACTCGGCGGCCATGGCGGCGGCCACGTCGGGACTCCGACGCTCGGCTGTTGCAGGGCGTGCGGGGTAGAGTAAGCAGGTTCAAAGGGTGCGCAACTACAAGGCGAGCTCCACTGCAAGCGCTAGCAGGCAGTGGTGGTGCAGCAGTGGCGGGCGAACCCAGCGCCGGCGGCGGCTGCCCTCTGTTCTTGCCGGAAGAAACAGAGAAAAGAAGTGAGGCCGCGACGTGGGAGAAGGAGAGGAAGTCGACCACGAACGCTTGACATCTCCTCCTAGGACGAGGTGACAAGGATGGAGGCGCGGCACGCGCACGAAGGTGGCCGGAGGGGCACGGCAGCGCCGGCGGCGGGATGCAGAGTATCTGCTCTGCTTCGCCTGTTCGTAGCCCCCTCTCTGGTTACAGCAAACAGAAGCGTTTTCCAAACTTCTCTCCTCAATTTCTCCCAAAAACTCTACACAACACACAAAACTCCCAACATGAAAGTTGTTCCAAAAATTAAGATCTACAACTTTCATTTAAGGAGCACAATCAAATTCTAGCTAGAAATCAAAATCACATTTTGAATTTGAAATGCACTCAAACTTGGATTCAAAATTACTTTTGAATTTTCTGAACAACTTCAAATTTTACCAAAATAAAAGTTGTTCCTTATGAAATGATCTACAACTTTGCTTTTGGTCCCATATCAAAATTATGCTTAATGTTTGAACTACACAAAAGGGGGTAAAACTAGGTTTGGAAATTAATTTCTAATTTGAAACCAATTCAAACTAGCTTTCCAAATTACTTTGAATTTTCCTTAAGAACATGAAAATATATCTTAATAAAAGTTGTTTCTTTCAATCTCTTCTACAACTTTTCTTAAAGGACCAAAGTCTAATTCTTTTTAGTTTTTCAAATCTAGTTTTGGGGTCCAATTTAGGATTTGAAAGATTTCAAATCTATTCAAACTTTTGTACAGAAACTTTGAAAACTTTGAACACCAAAATTGTACCTCTCAGCAAGAGCTACAACTTTGCTTTTGAATTCATTTTAAAATTTGACTTACCTTTTGTCTTATTAAAAAGAGGATAAAAAAGAGACATTTAAAAAAATCAGGGGTTTTCTCACTTGCCATTTCATATAACACCAAACATCACAATCAAGCCACATATATTTCAAACATGGAAATCAACACTCAAAAACATACAACACTCTTGTCAAACATATAAATCATCACATTTATGCTTTAAACATGAAAACATGAAATGCTTTTATGCCATGATGCTTATTGATTATGAATACTAATTACCTTAACTAAGGTTTTAATTATCGCTTAACACCAGGGGTGTTACAAAGAATAACCAAGAAACATACCGTCAAAAGAGCGAGATGCAAATTTGTCCAAATTGCCTCGTTTCAGGATAAAGCACTTGCACCCAAACACCCGAAAATGAGACACCTTGGGTACCCATCCAAAATGCAACTCATAAGAAGTGTTCTTCATGAATGCTCGAAGAAAGATGTGATTTGAAACATGGCAAACAGTGTTGATCGCCTCGGCCCAAAAACGTCTAGGAGTCCTATGCTCATCGAGCATCGTCCTGGCCATCTCAACAAGGGTTCGGTTCTTGCACTCAACAACACCGTTCTGCTGGGGACATAGGGACAAGACAACTGATGCTCGATTCCATGAGAAGAACATAAAGAGGCAAACTGTGAGTTAACAAACTCAGTACCATTATCACTACGAATAGCTCTAATAGTATCAGGGGGAAACTGAGTTTTCAACCTCAAGATCAAATCCCGAGCAAACGAAAAATCTTCATCCTTAGCCTCCAAGAAGAACACCCAAGAGTACCGCGAAAAATCATCAACGATCACTAGAACGTACCACTTTCCACCCGCTGAGCAAACCCGAGCTGGACCAACAGTGTCCATGTGTAAAAGCTCGCCGGGTTGCTTGGTCATCACCTGATTAATAGGTGGGTGAGAAGCAGCAACCATCTTCCCGTGACGACAAGGATGGCAAATAAGGTCCTTCTGAAACTTAAGCTTGGGCAATCCTTGGATTAGGCCAAGTGAGCTAAGCCTTGCAAGCAAGTCGAAAATCAAGTGACCAAGTCTCCTATGCCACTTCCACAAATCAGAAGAAGGACCAGCCATCAAGCATCTAGCAGAGCCGAAAGAGCGAGAAAATTGGCTCTAAAAACACATCCAAAAGGGACAACCCAACAAACAAGGTCTCTCCGAGAGTCAAAACTCGACTCAAACCCTTCTTAAAGCGCACTTCAAAATCGTCCTCAAGGAGTTCCGAAACAGAAAGCAAATTGAAATGCAAGTTAGAAACCAAAGCAACATCCTTGAGCATGAAGTTCTCATTAAGTTGAATCGACCCACGAGAAGTGACCTTACCTCTACCACTATCCACGAAAGTGATGTACTCCTTATGCACAACGGGGTCTAGGCTGGAGAACCATTCCTTCTTTTCCGGTCAGGTGGCGCGAACACCCGGAATCCATGAGCCACATGTTCTCCAGCCGAAGTTCCTACATCAATAGAAAGGCAGGAAATGAGCATATGGCACAACACTGGGGTTAGTTTACTGAGAAGGATACCAGTGTTGTGTCATAGGCCCAGAAAAAGTGTTAGAAGCAACACCAAATTGTCCTCGTCCCATGGGTGGATAGCGATCACCACCAAACTGAATGGGTGGTCCGAGATGGAACGGAAAACCTCCAAATTCACCTACATGTCCCACTTGAGCAAAGCGATCACCACCATGCTGAAAAGGTGGTCCGCTATGGGACTGTGCAGCAAAACCTCTTATACCCAGCTCACGGTCGTATTGAGGACGACCGGAACCACGACGGGCACGACCACCACCCTATGGTCTAGCCACCTCAGGGGGTGCACCTCCAGGCCTAGCGCCCTGCCTCTGAACTCCCCGACCTTGCACACCATGGAGAGGGTGGTGCCTGGCCTAGTTGTTCAGTTCCAACTCCTTCCTAGCCTCTCTCTTCCTTCGAAAGCAAAACTCAGCTAGGTGACCCTCGCGGTGACAGTACTCACACTCGAACCTCACCACTCTCTTGGGTTGTTGGTTCCTACGGTTGTGAGGGTTGTTCACTCTGGTTGGATGCTTGCCCTTTGGAAGGGGATCACTAGAGATGCCAGGAAGGGTGTCAAGTGTGTTCCTAAGATGGTTAGGTTTGGGAACCCACACTTGCTTGCGAGGTGGAGCCTTGGGAGGTTCATCAAGGATGCCATCCTTGGTGATAGGCTTGGGAGGCTCAGGTGCGGTGATCTTGGTAAGCTTAGGGATAGCGGATGGCTTCTCACTAGGGTTCACTCCGCTAAACTCACTGATCTTGCCAAAGATGTTAGTGCCCTTCCCACCTGAAGCAAAGCCTACTCCCGAGCAATCAGTTCCCCTCTTGAACTGACTGATCATCATGCCCAACTGCGGCTCATTGCATGACACCCAACTCAGGATGGACCGAAGGTATGTGTTTTCCTCCTCGGTTTTCATCCTATCGTGCCGACAGTTGACAATCTCAAGCTCCATCGCTGTGCATCGCTCACATGGAGCGAACAAGGTGCTAACTGAACTAGCCTTCATGGCTGCAGCAAGCTTGGCACTAACTTCTGCCAACTCAGTTCGCAAGCCTGGACAAGACTTGCACGCACCCAGCAAAGAAGACCTCGCCTTCACTTCCTCTAGCTCCTTCTTGAGGGAGACACACTCATGACAATCACCCACCAAGTCTAGCCTACTGTTCAGCTCATCATACACCTCAATCAAAGAGGCATACTTGGTTTGCAGGGAGGAGAAATTTGTCATGTGTGTGGTGCACTAGTCACACTCCTCCTCATCGGTCACCTTCACCTCGGACCTAGCAAACTCTAACTCCTTAAGCGCTTCAGCTAGCATAGCCTTGAAGTCATTGCGCTCTCTAAAGGCACGCTTGAGTTGCTTGTCTTGACCAAGGACAATGTCAACCAAGGTGTCGCGCTTACCGGTAAGACGATCAACAAGAGAAGAGGATGATACCTCAGAAGCGTCATCATCGTCGTTGTCGGTGTCGACGTCCTTGTCCAGACACTTGTGGTCCTCCTCATCCAAGGCCATGGTGCAGAAGCCCTTGGAGGAGTTGTCAAAGAGGCAGAGTCCGTTGAAGCGTTCTTCAGTCTTGTGCTCGGATCCATCGTCGCTGGAGTCGTTGTCGGAGCTCTTCTCGACGTCGCTGATGGAGGCGATGAAGGCACGCCAGCTGACATCGAAAGCCTTCTCCACGTCCTCCCGATGGTAGCTGCCCTTCTTATTCTTCCCGGTGTTGTTCTCCGGCTTGGCCTTGCACCTGGAGTTGCGGTTCTTGCCGGGGAAGCTCTTGCCGTGCTTGGGGCAGCTCGCGACGAAGTGATCCAGATCTCCACATCCGTAGCAGCCCTCACGTGCGCCACCACGCCGGCGATTCAGGCGGTTGCTGTGAAACCGCGAGAACCGGGTGATGATGAGGGCGAGCTCGTCATCGTCGAACGCCTCCACCTGCTCCTCTGTCACTGAAAGCAAAGAAGACAAAGCAACGAGAGGTGGTGATGCGTCAACGGAATAAGTCGATCTACCCTTGCTAGAAACCAGAGCCATGGAATGTGAAGACGGGTTCTTCAGCTTGGCCTGAGTCAGGTGATCCATCTCGGTGGACTTGAGCTTGCTGAATAGCTCGTCCATGGTGAGGGTGTCGTAAGCACGAGACCCAATGATAGTCGACACCTTCACCTCCCATACCTTCCGATCCAGGGCATATAGAAGCTTGAGTGCCCTCTCATGATCATCATAAGGTAAGTTGGTCCGATTGGCACGCATCTTGTTCACAATCGTCTAGAAATGAGCAAACATAGCGTCAATCGTCTCTCCCTCCATCTGAACAAAGTTCTCGTATTCCCGCTTATAAGTGTTAAAGAGTCTGGTCTTGACCTAAGCGGTCCCCTCGTGATAGCTCTGAAGCTTCACCAAGATCTCTCGAGCAGTCTGAAGCTCTGAAACACGCTCGAACTCAAGAAGGGAGATGTTGGCCAAAAGCGCGTTATGGGCCTTAGAGTTGGCCTCGTGCTGGTCAATCTGGTGCTGACCCACACGAGCCACAAGGACCACGTAATTGGCATCCTTGCATATCTCCCACATAGAAGATCCGATGCTGTTGAGATAAGCACGCATCCGAATCTTCCAATAGGGATAGTTCGTCCCATCGAAATAGGGAGCCTTGCCATTCCCTCAATCCATGTCGCCCTTAGGATCCGAAATCGATTGAGGTAGAGAAGATCCTTAACCGGCTCCGATACCAATTGAAGGACCGAAATGACGACCAAAGGGGGGGGGTGAATGGGAGCCTCAAATTTCTTCTCGAGAAATAGATAGCCCTTTGTAACACCTCGGGTTTTTAAATAAATAAAATAAATTAAAATTTAATAAGAAAATGGCCAAAACCCTAGATGGAGGAAAATTCTAACCAGATGTTTGTTGCATTCATGCGGTTGCATAATTTTTATTGGGTGAAAAGGAATTTATTAAACCCATTTAGGGCGTATCGAATTTATTCTATTTCAAAGTTAAATAAAAGATTTACGAATTTTTTTTGCAAAATCAAACTCAAATTTTATTTACAAAACCTAGGGAAATGTTTTCAAAATTTTATAAATTGATTTGATTTCAAATTTCTTTTGAATTTTGATTTCAAAAGAGTTTGCAAAATAATGCTAAAAGAAAAGAAAAAGGCAAAAGACTTGGCAAAGGCCTCTCTTCATCCCTCTCCTCTCCTCTTTCAGCCTGGCCCGACTCCTCCCTCTCCTTTCTTCTCAAACCGGCCCAGTCCTCCTCCCTTTCCTCTCCCTCCACAGGCCGCTTCTGCCGGCCCACTCCTCTCTCTCCCCCCTCGGCCCAACTCATCCTCTCGCGCTCAACCCGCCTCCTCTCGGTTCCCACTCCGGCCTGGCCCCGCTCTCCCTCCACCCCTCCCGACCGAGCCGGCCCCACACAAACGCCGCATCGGCCGCCTCCTGCGCTCGCTCCGCGCGCCCTTCTCCCTCTCTCAGTCGCTGACGAGCCGGCCCGCACGCCAGTGCCACAGGTGGGGCCCACCTGTCAGACTCATCCTCAACCCCCAACCATCTTCTCTAGCTTTTCCTCCTTCGCACCGAGCGGTCGTCGCTCCTGATTCGCTCCACGCTCGCTCCCAACACCCCCTCCAAACACTCCGGCCTCGGCCTCATCTCCAACCGATCGGGACCGCGCGACCACCCATCCCTCTCCCTCTGCCTACAAGAAGAGCAAACCCTCTCCACGTGCCAGCTCTCTCCTCCCTCCTTCGGCTATAGCCACCATTGCTGAGCTCGTGCCCGAGGACCCTATCCCCCACAGAGGCCACCGCCGGCCTCGTTCTTCCTCTCACTGGCATCGCGAACGCACGACGCCTCTGAAAGGCCCGAGCACGGTGGAACTCGACGCTGGGAAGGCCACCTTTGCAACCTCGCCACGCTCGACATCACAGAGAGCCACTGACATTGTCGTCCTCCCTCGCCGAGCCTTCTCTGTCTGCACGAAACCCCTAGGTGAGTTCGTTTTCCTCTCCTCTCTCTCCCTGTAACCCTGTTTTGGCTGATCGTGGGCCATAGGCCGTCCTTCGTGCGCGCTAGCGGGCTCCGTGGCCATGGCCATGGCGCGCCACCATGATTCCCCCAGCGCCGACCGTGTCCTCCCGACTCCGGCCTGCCCCGGGCGACAAGAACCCATCCCACGAGTTCGCGGTGAGGTCCGACATCTCCTCCACCCCTCCTCCTATCCCATCGAGGCTTCCAGCGGGGTCCCCAGTAGTCTCCCATGGAGGCCTCGCCGCATCGCGTCACGCACTGCCGCTCCGATCACTTCTCGCCGCCAGAATGTGCCCTCTAGGTCCGCCTCCCCGCGTGCTGTCGCCCCGTGCCCTCACCTGGGTTCCCCGTGCACCGTAGCGCCGCTCCAACGAGCAACAACCACCCCTCTCCAATGGCGCCGCCGCGCCAGCTCGGGGCGCGGCCACCCTCTGTGCCACCAGTGGCCACCACTCCTCTCCTCTTTCCACTGGTGCCGATGATTTTCGAATCAACGGCCACGATTAGAAGGATCCCACCAAACCGGTATGAGCCCGATCCACGGGATCGTGGACTCGGTCCACGGTCGCCAGGTCAGCGGGTCCACGTACCACGCGGCGAACCGAACCAATAGCACGGCGCCACGCGGTGAACTCAGCGCCACGCGGTGTCCACACAGACGCGTCCTGGCTGTTTTGCAAGTAACCCCTAACCTTTTCAGCAAATCAACCCGCACTCCAGGTCATCTATTCACTGAGTCTTCCGAGACTTACATTCCAGCCCCTGCGCTTTTACCAAATCGAGGCCCGGTCCTGCTGCTTATTCTTTTTTAGTTTTATTTATTTAAATTACGAAAATGAGTTTATTCTATTTACAGAAATGCCACTGAGATTCAAATGCCCATAACTTTTGCGTTTTAACTCCGATTTGACCTGTTCAAGTCGCGTTAGTTTCATCTCGTCGAGCTCTACACAGTAGATCTGGTTATGTTCTGTTTTATTACTGTATGGTGTACTATTTCTTATAGTATTTTTTTGGGCCATGTGATGATGCTTGATCCAGCGAGTGCAAGCCATGTGGAACCCCTGGATCAACCTTGTGCCTTCGCCGCTCCAGATCCTTCTCGTGACCCAGTTGATCCGACCCAGCCCGTAGGCAAGTGTCCTTGAACATCTTCCTCCCGTCTTTATTTTACTTTTGTTTAGAGTAGTTAGATCCAGTAGATGCATGTAGTCTTAAATTGAATCCCATGATATGGTTTACTAGCATTTGATTATATTTTCCTTGACACCTGGTTTGGGTTGTGATGGTTAGAAGTCATGCTTAGCCCTGCTGTCTTGGGATGGGATGGTTAATAATTAATTCTGAATAATGATCTATGGAACATGTGGCTGGTAATGTTGTAGTATGGTGGGTAGGTAAATCCGGCAGGATGGACCGTTGGTGGTGTGGTGCCATGTGACTTGGCGTACGGTTGCCGTGTGACTCGGCGTTATAGTTTGCCATGGGACTTGGCGTTGATTTGGGTTAGTGGTTTGTTATCCTGCCTGGATCCCTAGGACCCGGTTCTTGGACAAGTAACCCGGCAAAACAGCGCAAACCATGAGGCCTATATGGCTTTGGGACTAGCTAAGTAATTAGAGAAGCCTTATGTCGTTATTAGTTACATATGGACATGGGACAGGGCTTCTTCTACGCAGGATACTGCTTGGTACGGGAGTGATTCCCAGGCTCGGGCGCCAAACCTGGTGTTATTACAGAAGATAGATCTACATCGTGACATATGGAACTAATACGCATAGGAGGACTATTTGTAACAGCCTTGTAGTGAACCCTGCCGACTCAATTTGGAAGTGGGTCAAGAGGCTAGCTACCTCGAGCACAAGGGCAACACAACTCATGGGTAAAGATGTGCGAACTCTACAGAGTATTAAAACTGATATATCAGTCGTGCTCACGGTCACGAGCGAGCTTGGACTTCTTCGACATTAGTTGGTTACTGGTTACTGGTTCGGGTCATCTGATGGACTTCAGGTGTGGTTTGCCTGACGGACTTCAGGTGTGGGTTTGCTTGGTGTGAATCCAAGTGTGGTTGCTTGGTGGACTCCAAGTGTTGGTTGCTCGGTGTGACTCCGAGTGTGGTTTGCTCGGTGCGACTCCGAGTGTGGTTACTATTACAGATGGAGACTGTGGATATAACCTAGTAAATAGGTGCATAGGAAATAGGATTTAATAGGATGTGTTGCTTTGGGCGCTTGAGTCAAACAGAGTCAGCCTACCTTTGATAATAGCCTCATAAGCATATATTTCCTACACTTGCGGAGTACATTTCGATGTACTCACCCTTCCTCTTTGAACCCCCTGCTACCCCACCCAGACGCTGGAGTCTACGACGCAGAGCAGGAGTACCAAGACGACGGTGAATACGACCCTGACAACTTGTACCCACAAGATGGTGGATATGACCCAGACGACTTGCACTAGGATGGCGCAACCCCCGGTCGACCTTTCTGTGGAGATGGCGTCCAGTTTTCGCGAGTCTACATTAGAGTTAGATTGAGAGTCTGTACTTTTCTTTTAGACCCGAGGGTCATTTTTGTAATAATTTTCGATATATTAATAAAAGCATTGTTTTGATATTTACTTTGATGTTGATATATGTATGAAAATTGATCCTGGTATACATATATTATGCTCCAATTTTATTCTTAAAATTGGGGTGCCACACCCTTGTCCCAGAGAGTCACCCCAAAAGCAAGACACGGACTTGCAAGTATCCACGACCCTAGATGTAGGGTGGATGCTTCCTAGAAAAATAGCAGGATACTAGACAGCACAAGAAGTCCAATGCAAAAGCCAGAAATCAAATCCGAAGTCGGACGAACGAACCGCAGACGAAACAATGCAGAACTTACTGCATAGGACGCTGGCCTGCATCTGATGTCCAAGCGTCGGACGCGTCCGATGCAAAATGAGCAATTCTGGAACCTTACTGCATGACCATCCGATGCTGCTACAGTGAAAGCTCGGCATCCGATGCTCAGGCTTCGGAGTGTCCGATGAACAACGGAGTATCCGATGCCCTGCGTCCGATGCTCCTTCAAAAAGCTGTTCTTTGACACGTGGCACCGGTGCGTCTCATGTGATGAACTCAGCGTCCGATGCCCTCGTGCCCAGCGTCTGATGCCCCCAAAACTATGCAGTTCTTTCATGGATTCAACCCAATCTCCTCCGAATCAAAAGCTCTAAGCTCCTGTCGACCGTCGCTCCTTCCTCGTGGATAGCTTCACCGCCGCGCAAGCCTCCCCACGCCGCCACGCATCGACCGTCCTTTTTGACCTCCCCCTGGTTTTGAGGCTGAAACCGGGAAACCTGTCCTCTGGCTGAGTTTTGTGGCCCAAACTCAGAAACCCGCGAGCCCAGGTTTTGAGGCCCAAACCTGGAAACCGTCCTCATCAAGTTTTGAGGCCCAAACTCGGAAACCCACCACCCCAAGTTTTGTGGCCCAAACTCGGAAACCGTCGAGGGTAGTTTTTCGAGGCTCAACTACCAAACCCGCACCGTAGATGGGATGTGGTTCGTACACCCCAACCACCGGCACCGATGCCGATGCTTGTCCAGCCTCCACGCCGAGCACAGCGCGTTCGCCTTCCTTCTCGGCCTCCTGCCAAGTGTCACGACGCCATCGTCTTCCTCCCAACTCGGCCGATGCACCACACATCTCCATGTGCTCTCGCTTGTCTATGCCACATGCCAGCTACCACAGCTTGGTCCTCAGGTCTCCCGGTTCGTCGGTCCAAGCCTCACGTCCGCCCTTCACCGCTCCCGGTCCGTCGGCATGACACATCTCTACTTGACCTTCACCTCACCTTCGACCACTGTCTCCAAGCTCCACACCTGCACATCAACACAACCAAGAGACACATGTTGCCTCTCACCCCTTCCGGTGAGCCTGTTGACTGATCGCTCATCACTCAGGAAGGGAACCACAAGGGCACATATCAACCTTGTGTTCGCAATCTCTAAGGTTGTTCAGATAGACACATGCAATATGAGTAAATGTGTTACAAAGTGAATAGGTAACAAGGATGGTCTCATGATAACTTGCCTTGGTTGTTGTACTGCTGGTTCTCTTGCTGCTCCTCGAACAAAGGCTCTTGCTCGAACCACACTTGCTCACCGTCTACTTGATCACATATAACATCATACACGCATTCCAAATACATACATGCATTGCAAACAAGGGTATCCATTAGAACAACACACCAACATTGATAAACAGAAATAAATCATTTGTAAAACAGTAGTACATGTTCCTACAATCACAACAAAATTTAGTTCACTGAAAACAGAGTTACGACGCGAATGTTATGGCCGAAATGGTATTTACAAAGCCCTAAACAAGACTGGCTTGGATCCTATAGCTAATCTGTCCAAAACAGACTAACAGAAGCATAAACGGATAGAGCACTAAATTACAAAACTAACGCAATTTGAATGGATCAAATCGGAGCTAAAACGTGGGTTTTATAAGCGTTTTACTGCAGTGGCAAAAGTGTAAATAAACTGAAATCAATTTGAATTCAAACCGAATTTTAAATGGAAATTAAATCAAATTTTTAAACAAATTCAACTGGCTGAAGGACTGCGAGTTGATTACTGAATTTTTCGGGGGCTCTTTAGCAAATCTTCCCAAAAGGGGTATCGACCATCTTGGGCCGTTGGATCAGGCAAGGACGGTCGGGATTAAATCCCGGGGTGCGCGCAAGGGGGGGCGAGCCGACAGCGTGCCGTGGCCGTGACGTCACGTGGTCGGCACGACAGTGTGCGCGTGGTCGCCAAGAATGGAGCACGGGAGCTCGCGGATACTCACACCAAGTTCGCCACCGACCAAACCAAGGGAAGGGATGGTTAGGGGAAAACAAGGGGGTGCTCACCACAGCGAAGAGAAGCAGCAGAGACGCCCCGACGTCGGCGTACAGCGGAGGGCGGTGGAATCCAAACGCTGGCGAGGTCGCTACAGAAGATGGTGCCGATTAGGGCGAAACGAAGCGCAAAGAAGAGAGGTAGAAGGTTCGGCGGCTTCACCGTGACTACAAATTTCCAAAGCTTCAGCCATTTATGCATAAACATAAAAGAAAAGGAAAAACACATTTGCACCGGGGACCCTGAATATTCACCAAACTAAACTACAGCAAACAAGTCCTTCGCATGTATTCTTCTTATTGTCGCACAAGTCCACGTTCTTCATCCTCACGTACAGCAGGGGGAGGACGCACGAGGAACGGCGATTTCAGCCACTGCGGTGCTCGCCGGCGGAAGAGGAGGGGCGGTGGAGCATCCTGAATACCAGGGGCACGCACGGTTAAGGTGAAGATGGCCCAAGGCACTCTGGCCGCGCAAACCAGGGGCCGCGCCCTCCGGCGACCACCACTACCGGAGAAGAGGTGGCAGAGATGTGGCCCGAGCAGAGGAAGCCGATGCTGCGCTTGGATGAGAAGGGAGAAGAGAGCAGCAGTGGCGGTGATGGAGCTCTGCCCGCCAGCCACGTCGCATTGTGCACGCACTATGTGCTCTCAGGGGCAAGGGAGAGCGAGCATGAGCGAAGGAGGAGGGGGTGGCGAGTCGGGGTGAACGAGGGCGGTCTGGGCGCTCCATACAACTACACAGATAAGAACAGAGGAGGTCAGTCGCGTGTCATCCATGGTGGGGCGAGCTCTGGCGCATGCTGGCCACGACGCCATTTCGCCGAACACCTGGCGCACGATGATTTGCAATCTTGGGCGGCCGCAAAAACCATCTTCCGTGCATATTCGGGTCCGATGCCTTTAAGCAAAGTTGCAGCTCTCGTGCTGCTCTCCAAAGTTTAGTAAGGATTCATGGCCATTAGGGTTACGGATCAGCGGGTAATTAGCTCCAAAGTTAAGAGTGTCAGCGACTTAATTAGATTTGACCTTGCTACGATTAAACACAAAAATATCAGTCAAACCTTCTTTCAATCGAGTGCAACTTTTCCTATGCTCTTCTGCAAAATATTACCAACAACTTCTATTCTTGGACCAGCATGAGTTGTTTAACAAATTTGGAGAACGTGGCTAGCCAACGTGACTAACACTGCAGTTTCAGACTTAGCCAAATTTTCGAGGTTGGAAACAACAGCAGATTCAAACGTTGAATCTCTATTTGACAAGGTTGCTGATGAATTCAGCCTTGGACCTCTGAACAAAGTTTGTTGTAAACATCATGATCTATAACTTTGGTTTAAGGTCAAACCTCAGAATATGAATAGAAGCTGTACTTTCATGTTGGTCAAAGCAGCAACTCAATAAAGCTTTAAATTATGGTTTTAGGCCGATTGAGGAATTTTCATGTGACATTGCTCAACACGAACCTTTCATTACTTTTGTTCATGAGTACATATAGAGTTTATTGGGCATAATTGCAAGACTTAATTGAACTCAAATGATCTCCTTCACTTAATTTGTGATGATAGGCCAAGCTGTAACTCGTCATTTCATTTGACTTTTTATTCCAAACTTCACGAAACTTTTCTACCAACCACTATAGATAGGAACTAAGGTGGGACACATGACAAAGTCATGTTTAGCATAACTCATAATTATTCTTGAATAGGGCAATCGATATCGACTCGCTCTAATAATTTTCTCCCGAATAACTCAAACTGGGGCTTTGTATCTGAGGTTGATCCTGACACTCCTATCATCACTGACAACACAAGGTTTAAGTTCTTGACCCTCACTTGATATATCATGTTCGTGCTTAAACTGACTGCTCGACTAGCGACAAACACCTGGGGTGTTACAGCCTTCCCCCATTAAAAGAATCTCGTCCCGAGATTCCGGACGAAAGACTTTTCAAGGGAAGAGAAGCATATCACTTATCCTTATCGGCTACCAATAGCTCAAGATACCGACTTCTCAGCATAATAGAAACTATCAGGAATATAACAACTGTTCAATCTTTCAAGTCATTTCCGGGTTACTAGCTCTTGCCAGAAGAATTTCCTTCACTGATTCACATCGAACATTGAGGTGCACTTAAGACACTAATGTTAGGTTGACGGGGAAAACCAATATTGTACTATTACTTTGGGAGGAATCCAAGATAATATTGCCAAAGAAAATACTGGATCTTCGTCTGGTTGACATTATCACAAAGCATCTTCCTTCGAGACTCGGAGGAACTGGCTGACCAACAACCACTGTGTATACCATCGGTGAATGTCTTTTCTATCAGATAACAATCGATGGAAAGCTACATGAGGTTCCTTGTGTGCTGTTCTCATTGTGTGATGATAACACTGTATTATCTGAGTCTGTTAAGAGAGCGGTGAATGTGATAGTTGACTCTATCAATTCTTTGCTTTTACTGATCCTTCTTTACAGGAAATCTCATCTCCGAACAATGACAGTGTCTTAGGTTGAACTGGATGTAACTTCTTGGGTAAAAATACCAATCTACCGAATTTTTGCACACTACCAAGCAGGTCAATATCATTCTTTTTGTGATGTATGTTGGCGGTCCTTACCTCATACTTTATAACTGCCAAGACTCGCATAAAACCAACACCAATCATATAATTAGGGCTTACAACTAACTATTTCCACAAGTTTTGGTGTTTGGTCAATTGCAGGAGGGCATTCACGTAAACGACTATATTCGGGCTTCAACATATGTAAAATACCACAGGTAAATGTACCCGATATGAGTCCAAGGGGGAATAGGCCCAATGCTAGGCAAATCGGGGCCCTGTCAAGAGGATACAAAAGCCAAGACCCAAATCAAACGAACTCCAAATAAGCCCTAACCCATGTAACATTCATCTAGGAGTCCCCAGGAGGCAATCGGGTAAGATTGGGCCGATTTGGGCTCAGTGGTGGTGCGGCCACACCCCTGGTGCGCCCGCACCCCCACGGAGGTGGTTCCCGACCAATTTTGGCAGGTGTCCTCCCACCGCCTTGCTGATGTCGGTTATGGTGGTGTTCGTCCAAGTGCAGCGCATCTTGAAGGCGGTTTGAGGTCGGTTTGAACCTTCCAAAGGAGGAGAGGTCCTTCACTCCCCCAAGGCACCTCCATCAATAAAAGGAGGCCTCCACCCTCCCCACAAAGCATCCAAGAGTTCATTTGATCATATCTCAAGAGGGATCCATGGAAGAAGGAGTAGTGCCTCATATATCTTAGCTCTAGTAGCTAACTAGAATAGGGAGCGAGTGTGTGCAATTCGGAGAAGTACCAGAGTTGTCGGCTACCTCAGCGGAAGGAACATCGGGATCGCCGATATGACTCCGCTTGTACCTCTACGATCTTGTATACTTCTTGAAGTATAAAGGTTCGTGTTGATCTTTGTATTCAAGTTCTTATCGTGTTCTAGCTTGTCGCTAACTTAGTTTGTTGGACCGATTGTTCACCCTCGGGTGGGTGCTCTAGTAAGAGGGTGCAAGTCCTTATCGCCGCTAGAGTAGTGGCCCTTAACGTAAACACGGTGTTTAGGCTAAGTGATTACAGGTTGGTTGCCTCGGTCTCCACGGTTGAGGAGGTAGGCGGCAGGTGGTGACAGCCCTGTCCGTCCTTCGTAATCCACCCACCTTCGGGATTCCAGGTAGAGCTGTATCGACATAGACTAGGAAACCAGTTTCACCCGTTGACCGAAGCAAGCTACGTTAGTTGAGTTAGACAACCTAAGGGCTCGTTACCTAGAGAAACCTTGTGTTAACACCAGATTTTCGCACACGTAAGGATATGACAGGTGGGCCCGACTAGCAGAAGGGAAAGATTCGGCAAGCAATCGGCAGCTGTTTGGCCCTCACGAGTTTCGCTGACTATCTGCGCGGTCGGCTATTTCACAAGACAGTAGGCTCCATTCGGGAAACGCATGTTGCGAGTAAAGTTGGCTTGCACGAGAAGACACGAGACAATGGAAGGCACCAAATAATGTAGATTTATATCTTTCCGTATTTTATTGTGAGTCGTAATCGTCTAGGATTCATGCTTCGTCCAGGGTATAAATATAAACCCTCGACCATTGTAAAATTGTTCACAACCATACCAATACAATGGGCCCCGTGCCATCTTCGAGTCCTTAAGTCATGTCGTCGAGTTCTTCGAGAGGAATCATCGATCCGTCGACCTCCGTAAGTATCGGCAACCTTGCTATCATGTCTAGTATCATGCGGTGGATTTAGATATGATGCAAGTAGTCTCGTACGTTAAGCTTAGTATCGTGCGGCGGATTTAAGCTTATGACGGGAAGTTTTTGCTTATGCCTTGTATCCTGCGGCGGATTAAGTCATGAGCAAAGATAGTTATCGACTCTGTTAGATTTGGCAGATCTAATAGATTCATTAAGTTATCATGTGTTATATGTTTTATTTATTTAATTCCTATAACACTCTTTGCCCAATCTAGATTGATCTTTGTTCGGCCTTGCTGCACGAGTTTATTTGTGCTTTGTTAATCATAAGATCGTAATGGCCGAATTAACTTTCAATCGAGATTGTTACATGTTGTGGGTTCATGCATGTCGATCATGTTTAGGCTTTGATAGAGTTGGGTGCCGTGCGGCAGGTGCAGGTTTTAGATTAGTTTAATCATGCTTTGCTTGTATGTATCTTCTTCATGGACCCCAGTTCGGCTATTTTGCCGATTCTGGTTAAGCTTACATGAGTAATGAGTTTTTATAGATCTGTTCAGATATATGTATGCTTCTAGCTTCTTATAATTAGATCGTATCATGCGGTGGATTAATCTAATTATAAGGAGTGGTGTAGACTCATAGTAAGTGGTATCATGCGGTGGATTAGCTTTGCTTGAGTTTACACTTGATGGGTTTATGAAAGCTAAACATGCGGCAGATTAGTTGGATTGGCCTATGCATATGTTATTTGGACAGATTTATATTTACAATTTGCCCTTTTATCCTTTTGTTATTCACGTTTTGGCATTCAACATGTTTATGAGCTCCATCTTTATATTTGCAGAATGACATTATAAGCCTGTTTCGACAAACAGCTTTCATAGCTGTGTGCCGTCATGATTGGCTTTCGAAGCCGTACATGTGGAACTGTCTGGTCTCACCCAACACGTTCCAAGGTATTCTCATATTTTTATCCCTTGTTGGTTTTCAGGTCAAACCGACTGGCACGCTTCTGGATTCAGAATAATCCGGGCACCCGATTGAAGCCAGCCTCGTTCGGCTTGCTGTGTGCCTGGCGCAGAGTGTCACATTTTGCGTCAACACACTTTTTGGCACGCCTGGTGGGACAACTTCATTTCAAGATGTCAGAAATCAATGAAGATCAGACCTTCGATGTGACCATGGACGAGTTGCCACCAGAATGAAAGGATTTGGTGCAACGGGTTTGTGACGAATTCCAGCGCAAGTGCTTAGAGACTTTCTCCAAGAATAAAAGCGGCAAAGTCTATCAGAAGCAGACATTCCCGAAGGTTGTTCCTCATCACCAACTTGAGCTGCCTGACGGTAGCGAAGAAGCGGCTCTCCAGAAGATGGTAGAAATGATGCATAGGATCGTATCAGGAGCAGTGACCAATCATCAATCGGCTTTCTTGAACACCTTTCGTGCCATCATGGTCGATACTTTCAGTCCAAACGCAGATAAGTACTTTAAAGAAGCCGCTGGCCCGGTGCAAGGACCATTGTTATTTCAACTACCTCAACGTCGAAAAGTTGCCGAGAACAGTGGAGCTGGCCCGAGCACAGGTGGGGTGGTTTATCAGGAGACGCAACAGCCTCCCCAGACTTATGGCCAGCTCACGTTCGGCACAACAGGGAATGTCCCACAATCTGCTTCTAGAGTGTCTCCTGTGGCGAACAGGATACAGAGAGATATGTTTGGAGATGGATATTGGGAGTTTATGGACTATAACTCGATTAATGCTCTTCCGAATCTGGGCTACAGGAGTTCAGCAGGACTACATACTGGGGGGCAGGCACAAACAACTCCTGATTCAAGTGTTGATCTCATTATGCACAAGATGGCTGATATGATGCAGAATCAGTTCGGTCTAAAGCCGAAGAATCAGACATATACTTACAAGTCTCCCTACCCAGAATGGTACAATCGGGTGGCTCTTCCTCCAAGAGTAAAACCTCCCACTGATTTCACCAAGTTTTCGGGTCAGCATGATACCAGTACTATAGAGCACATCAGCCGATACTTGATGCAACTTGGGGAAGCGTCTACATATGAAGCTTGGAGGATTCGGTACTTCCCACTGTCGCTGACAGGATCAGCCTTCTCCTGGTTTGCTTCTCTGCCGGCGAATTCTATCAATACATGAGCAGAGTTAGAGCAGAAGTTCCACTCATACTTCTTTACCGGAACCAGTGAAAAGAAGTTGGTTGATCTTATGAGCCTAAGGATGAAGCCCGGTGAAACGCCGCAAGAGTATCTGCGCCGATTCAGGGAAACCAAAAATCTCTGCTATTCCTTGAATTTGCCGGATGACCAATTGCCGGGAATAGCCATAGCTGGCATGTTGCCGGGTATCAAAAAAAAACTATTCGACATGGAGTTTGATGACCTCGGGCAGTTGTCCCAAAGGCTGGCGACGATGAACAATCAAGCTCAGGGATTCAGAAGGAATAATCAATACCAGAAGGGTGATGTGGCTGCCGGGATGTATCAGGCTTTCCTAGACGAAGCGGATGAATATGATAATGAAGATGAAATAGCTGCAGCTGAGATAACTTGGTCTAAAGAGCCGACTCAAGTCAACCAACGGTGGCTGAGGCAACATAAAGGTACTTATGACTTTGATGTGTCCAAGTCAGATAAATTATTTGAGTACCTACTGAAGGAGGGACGCATCAAGTTGTCGGAAGGTCATCCTATGCTGCTTCCTGAGGGCGTCAAGGACAAGAAGTATTGTGGTTTCCACAATACCAAATCCCATTCCATAAATGATTGCCGAGTGTTCAGAGATCGGATCCAGAAGGCTATTCAAGGTGGACATCTGAGGTTCGATGGAAAGATGAAGATTGATGGTAGCCCTTTTGGGCAAAATACTGTGTCCTTCTTTGTTAATATGATCAATGTAGCCGATCCTAGGGGTAAGGGTAAGATGAAAGTTTTAACCTCTGATAGAGCGAGGGAAGCTGGCACTATTGATCCCGATCGGCAGATTACGAAAGAAGAGCTTCAGCAGAGAGTTCGGTTCCAAGATAGCCGAACTGAGACGGGTAACACCTCTAGACCCAGGGTCACGACGCGCATTTTGCTGAATAAGTGGCGTCGAGAACAGGAACAGTACCAGAAGCGGAGGCTTTATGAAGAACAGAAATTCCTGGAGGAGGAGCGAAGGTACAAAGAAGAGATGTACCGGGAAGAACGAGAAGATACGAGGGAACATGAACGGTCTCATTGGGAATGCTTGTTTTTCCAGTATTGTTGGAATGAAGGCTTGAAGCTGCCTGTTAAGGACGACTGCCCTGAATGCAGTAATCAATACTCTGAGTTTAGGCAGTCTCGAGTCAACCGCTGATCTGTCCATGAAAGGCTTGGGCCCCAGATCCCTGAGAACGATCGGCGCATAAAAATAAATAGTTCCGGTGATCGGCAGGAAAGAGGAGTTGCCAATCGAGATTGGGCTCACACCGAAGAAGAAGAGTACCGTAAGTACGTCTGGCAGAGGGGACAATGGTGTCCGCCAGGCTTAAGGAAAAGCCAGAAAAGGAGGGTGCAGCGCTTAAGGAACAAAGAATTGGCACAAGTAGGCACTAGAGCAAAGCAAGTCTGGCGTCCTAAAGAAAGGCCAAGTGAAGGCAATCATTCGGCTGATACATGCATGGCATTCTTTCTACCGTCAGAGTTCATAGCCCCTGAGAATCAAGATATCCAAGACGAGGCATATTCAGACTTCGATGAAAGTGAGTTTCAGGACTTATTAGCTCATCTTGTCTTGGCTCAAAAGGTAGTATTTGATAAACCAATCAGGCATCGACACCTGAAACCATTGTATATGAGAGGGTACGTCAATGGCAAGCCACTGACCAAGATGTTCATCGATGGAGGAGCTGCTATCAATATCATGCCATATACCACCTTCAGAAAGCTTGGCATGACAAGTGAAGATCTATTGAAAACCGACATGGTGTTGAGGGACTTTGCAGGCAATTCTTCTGATACTCGGGGAGCAGTCCATGTCGAGTTAATGATTGGATCTAAAACCTGGATCACCACCTTCTTCGTCATTGATGGCAAGGGGCATGTAGTTTGCTATTGGGAAGGGATTGGATACATGCAAACTGTTGTGTGCCATCGACTATGCACCAGTTCTTCATCCAGTGGATTGGAGATGATATTGAGATCGTCCATGCTGATGATTCAGTAAGTATTGCTAATACAGAGCCCATTTACTGGGAGTATGAAGGTGTCGAGTGTTTCTCTGGAAGAGCTTGGGAAGCAGGTCCTGTGAATGTCTTCGACGAGGACCAACAGCCGATTCAGACAATCGGCTCTCAGAGTAATTTTTAAAATCCAACTAGTGGTAATGGAGAAAAGTTGAAGCCAAAGTTTCATATCGGCTGACAAGGAATAAAGTGTTGATAATGAATCCGAAGTAGGCTCAGTGTGTACAAGTTTGAGTATCAGATATACTTCAAAATCTGCAAACCTTTAACGGGGTTCTGATTATTTCTTCATTACCAGAGCTCATGGAAATTCAGAAAAGATTCATACAAAGTGACGTACAACAGAAGCTTGTGAAGAGATATGAAGGCACTTCCACGACTTGGCGATTATTTCGAGTTGTACGTGACGGCCGATAAGCCTTATAATAGGATCGACCCTTATTTTTTAAGTTTAAAGGGAAATGAGTAGCAAGTTGCCTTAGCCGAAAATGTTGAACCCAAGAAAGGGTATTCGGCTGTAACAAAATTTTTGATTCGTATGTGCTGCTTGTCGGTTGAAGCTTCGACACTACTTGTTAAAAGCCGAACGCATGAAGGTTATGTAGCTCGAGGGATATTTTGTACAGCCGATGTAAAAGCATCGCCTTTAGCAGAAAAAATATTCCAAAGAATTAAATTGTAGCCGATATTTTTACATATCGCCTTTAGTACAAGTTCATGACCTTGGTAACCCTAGCGTTTTTCAAGTTAGCAGGTTTATCAGGGAAAGAGAAAGGTAAAGTACAGTAAGTGCAATACCGAATGACATGACGTATCAGAGATAAGATCTAGTCGGCTAGAATGACATCATACATTCGGCAAACTTTTTCTAAGGAGATGTCGCAATCGGAAGGATCATTGAGGAATCAAGATCATGCAAATAGATATTATTCACAGAAGAACGGATTCTACGGGTTACAAGCTTCATTCACAGATCTATCTTAATGCAAGACTACCTCAGGAATAATTTGTTCACAATAGATTGTGGATCAGTAATCTAGGCAATAGTGGCAGCGTGACCATCATAAACTTCAAGAGCTTCAAATTCATCCGAGTCGCATGCGAATCCAACTGGTAAGGAGGAGTAATCTTCTTTGGTCTAGGAACTCATTGCTGCTAGCCCAAAGGAAACTCCGGCGCGTACACCTTGGATGACGGCCTGATCTATGCGGCCACTCACAGCATCAAGACGAGCTTCGATTGAATCCCCACGGACATTTACATTGAAGGCAACTCTGTTTGCTGCTACTTTCAAACGGTCGTTCTCTGCAGAAAGAGCTGGCAAGAGGGAAGGATATTAAGCAAAAGCAGGCTCAATTAGAGGGAGGAGAAGGACCAAGACTGCTAACCCGTAATGGTACTACAGAGTTGCTTCCGTTGCTCTGCCCACTCAGCTTCCTCAGTGTCATGTTTCTTGGATGCATCTTTCAGTTCCTTTTGAGCTTTATCCCTTTCCTCGCGGTAACGAAGAGCGTCCGAACGGGTCTGTTGAAGAATCATTGGACTCAAAAATCTGGTGGACTGAAGAAAGATTGGGAAGAGTTTTTTTAGATCTACCATTTCTAGAGAAGGAACCCAAGCGTGGCTGGAGGAGGACTCCACCCTAGGAAGAAGATGAACAACGAATCAAGAGACGAACTATCACAAGGAGGCAGAGAGTTGGTTTATTACTTGTGGCGCTGGTGAGTTAGTGCTAGACTTCCTCCTGCTTCACTTCTGACAGGATATTTGCTGTGGTCGCCATTCCCTGCCATTGTTTTCTCTCTGACTTGAGTTGGAAGTTGAGAGGTGGAGATTTTGCAAAGACGAGCTGTTCGACTGGGGTCACAGCTTGTATACGGTCATCTTTATAGGACTATGACGTGCACATTGGAGGACCAAGCGTCGGAGTAGGGTTTGCACAGCTTATGGGCTGTTATTGGGCCAGGCCAGATCTTTTAATGATTAGAAGAAGTTGTAGCTTCAGAATCGGGAAGTCGATGGGATTCGGCTAAAAGTTTTTCAATTTCAACTGGTTGATTGGGGACTCATATTACCAATTAGCACTGAAAGCAGAGACGAAAGAATTCCTTGAAGAGGGCTGTTCTGACGTCATTGGAAATTTGAGGAAAAAGGTTGGAACTTCAGATCTGAAATAACCAGTTGCAATGGTTGTCTGCAGAGCAAAGTTTTTCGGTACGGTTATCATAGTAACCAATGTGTATGCATCGCTAATTGAAAAGGAAAATGGAAATCAGTATGCGAAAAAGCAGAACACACATTGATCTCGGAGGATCAGTCATAGATTGATTTCAAAAGGACAAATAAGGGGACTTCATATTTACAAAAGAAGGAACGAGATTACAGTGAGTTAGTTTGTCCACTCCATCCTACGCCTAATCGGGAGGAAATGGTCGAAGATATCGGCCAGATCTGATCCGGCTACCTTCATATCTTCTGCGGAGCATTCTACTCTATCCTCTAGATCTTGTTCACAGACATCAAATCTGTGGTAATCGGCACCAGAATGAATCTTCACGGCGGAAAAAGCGAGTGCCGCGCCGTATCCCATGCCGGCTCTGGGATGGTGGGGAGGACGCGGTTGACTTCGTTTACCCACTTCAAGGGTGTTGTGCCCGTTACATCGGCCGTGACGGCAAGCTTAGTGACGGCAGCTTCTAGGGCGTGGAGTTTGGCCGCCAGGGCTAAAAGAAGAAGAAGTCAGTAAAAGCAGGAAGGGAGAATAAAGAAAGAAATGATGAAGAAAACACTTACCGGCGGCTCTTTTTCGAGCGATGTCACGCTCTTGGGAGATCCGGGTGATTTCCCGATCTTTCCTTTCCAGGTCAAGCTGAAGATTTATTGTTTTCTGAATCAAGTCCTCGGTGGGATCGTTGCTAGACCTCCTGAAGCAAAGGTAACAAAATGAAGACCAGATACTTCATTTTAACGAGGGAGAAGGAGAAAGAAGTAACCTTCTCTTGAAAGTACTGGAGGCACCGAGCTCGAGGCTATGACGGCTCGCTTGGGAAGACATCTTCTGGATGATTCAGAGTAGCAGAAGAAGAGGGTTTTCTGGTTTTGGGAACTGGAGCAGAGGAGTTCGGAATGCACAGGCCGAAATGAAGTAAAGGGGAGAGTTTAAAAGACCCCAAGTGCATCGGGAGATGAATCGGCAGGTACGGTAATTATGACATGTGAGGACGGACGCTTCTGGAGGTTCTGCGTCAGTGCGAAAGGAAAAGAATTTTGGAATAAACATTTATCCCAAAATTAGGGGGCATGTGTTAACACCAGATTTTCGCACACGTAAGGATATGACAGGTGGGCCCGACTAGCAGAAGGGAAAGATTCGGCAAGCAATCGACAGCTGTTTGGCCCTCAGGAGTTTCAATGACTATCCGCGCGGTCGGCTATTTCACAAGGCAGTAGGCTCCATTCGGGAAACGCATGTTGCGAGTAAAGCTGGTTTGCACGAGAAGACACGAGACAATGGAAGGCACCAAATAATGTAGATTTATATCTTTCCGTATTTTATTGTGAGTCGTAATCGTCTAGGATTCATGCTTCGTCCAGGGTATAAATATAAACCCTCGACCATTGTAAAATTGTTCACAACCATACCAATACAACCGGCACCGTGCCATCTTCGAGTCCTTAAGTCGTGTCGTCGAGTTCTTCGAGAGGAATCATCGATCCATCGACCTCCGTAAGTATCGGCAACCTTGCTATCATGTCTAGTATCATGCGGTGGATTTAGATATGATGCAAGTAGTCTCGTACGTTAAGCTTAGTATCGTGCGGCGGATTTAAGCTTATGACGGAAAGTTTTTGCTTATGCCTTGTATCGTGCGGTGGATTAAGTCATGAGCAAAGATAGTTATGGGCTCTGTTAGATTTGGCAGATCTAATAGATTCATTAAGTTATCATGTGTTATATGTTTTATTTATTTAATTCCTATAACACTCTTTGCCCAATCTAGATTGATCTTTGTTCGGCCTTGCTGCACGAGTTTATTTGTGCTTTGTTAATCATAAGATCATAATGGCCGAATTAACTTTCAATCGAGATTGTTACATGTTGTGGGTTCATGCATGTCGATCATGTTTAGGATTTGATAGAGTTGGGTGTCGTGCGGCACGTGTAGGTTTTAGATTAGTTTAATCATGCTTTGCTTGTTTGTATCTTCTTCATGGACCCCAGTTCGGCTGTTTTGCCGATTCTGGTTAAGCTTACATGAGTAATGAGTTTTTATAGATCTGTTCAGATATATGTATGCTTCTAGCTTCTTATAATTAGATCGTATCATGCGGTGGATTAATCTAATTATAAGGGCTCCTTTGGATGCTGGGAGCAAAAGGCACGTGGATTTCATCCCCCAAGGGAAAATCTTCCCTTGCACATGACATCCCTCTTCCGATGGGTAACAGGAATCCCACAGGGGGAGAAATTCCTAGATACCATTTGGATGTCACAGGGATATAAATCCCGGTAACCCAAAAACATCCCAAAAAACTCAGAAAAAAATAAAGATTTCAAAAATGCAATTACAATATGAAAAATATGTACCATGAATAACCTTTTGACCGTACAACACATACATTGGATAGAAAAGGTGAATTAATTTACTAATTCAAAGCACACAAACTCTTCATCTCACAGGGTAACCAAGCAGATGAACTTTGATCTAACATATCATTTGCATAGGCTTTCAGATTATGAAAGAAAAAGATAGACATGTAGCTACATCTAATTCAAGCAAGACCTAACATGTGTGACTTATACGTTCAGTAACTTTCATACTTCAAGTGGTGCCTCTTCAATTGTCCTGGACTCTCAAATCTGCATCAACGAACATTGTCATTAGCCATCACATAAGTAAATATAGGAACTGCAACATACTATCAAACCAAAAGGACCAAATTTGCTTGTTAACAAGCTAGACTGTCTCTATCAAGATTGTTGTATAGATTATCACACAAGGTTGTTCACTAATACTTTATGTACAGTCTGAATATTATCAATACAGTTCAAGGCCAAAGAGTTCAGAAATGAAGTTAACATTTGTTAACAGGCATCACACATCATAGAACAAGAGGATTGAGCTATATGCCTCCAGCTTCTAGGGAAAGAACCAAGGAACTGTCGCAAGATTTTCATTTAGATGAAAGACATGTTTTTGCACTGGAGGTGTCACAAGATTTTCACTAGAAATAAAACATGTCTTCACACATGAACACCTCCAAATAAAATTTTGATCCTCAAAGTGGACAGTATAGTACTAGTATAACCATATAGCACTGAATAAGAGTGAACAGATTTTATTGATTCGATTGTTTAAAGAAAACAAGGTTTAGTGATTCAGTTGCTTAAGCACATCAATGGTAGCTAGCGTGCATGCCACAGGTTGAGGTGATTAGATGTCAGTCTTTTGGCCCTGCTTTTATTTCTTTAACATAATTGGTTGTCTAGAACTAAGTGCGTTCATGAAGAACTAAATGAATGGCAGTTCACATGTTCTAGTTAAGTGGTAAAAGCAAAACTGTCTGCTGCAATTGGTTTCCCTAAGCTAAATACTACTGTACTAACCATATAAATTACTTTCATCAAATGCAGAATTGAACTAACAAGCTTATACAGATAAGATGGCAAGAAAAACTGTAAATATATATGACCTGCAAACGCTACTGCAGCACACGACCCTGCATTCGCAGAGATCTTTATTTGAAATTCTAAAGCAAGAAAATTACCTTAGGGGCAATCTCACCCTTAATCCACAATAGGCGAACTCTTGGGTTCGTGAAGTTGATAAAAATTTCTCTGTTCACCCCACACTTCATGATGCTTGTTGCTTGTGCCTTCTCTACATCGGAGAGCTCTTCCATGGATTCAAGAAGACCCACACACTTCTTGATAGAATAGTCATCTTCTTGTTTACTTGGTTCATCTAGAGCATCCACAAAAGTTTTGTTTTGCTTCATCTTGAAGTCCACATAGCCTTGGAGAACTCCAGCAATGCTTCTCTTTTTTCCACTTCCATTTCCCTTTTGTCCTGAACAAGCAGAGGAAGTTTGTTCTGCTTCAGTGAGGTCCATTGGTTCACTTGATGCCCTATGACCATCCATAGTTGCAGAGAAAGGGTTAATGCTGCTATCTAGAGCATCTATGTCACTGGTGTTGACATGTTGAGCGGAAGGTGGTCTCTGTAGCTCAAGTGGCTCTGTTGATGTGAAATTTAATTCACCTGTTGCAATGCTTCCTGTTTTATGTGGGTAAATATACTTAGAAAAAAATCTGAATACTGAACAGTACTACAGCAGTGCACATGCATTAAATCTGAAGACTAAAAAAAGAAAAAAACAAAGTTTACCTTCATACAATTTCTCACACTCGTGATACAAAGGAAATGGTTTGGCTTGGAACTTCTTAAGCCTTGGATGATCCTGGCAAATATAAAATAAAGTTAGCAACATAGTAACAAGTTTAAAATATCTAGCAAGTGAAAAGATCTTACATACCCTAATAAGTTTCTCCCATTTGTCTGGTTCAGCATTGATCATGCACAAAGAATCATTCCATCCAACCCCACTTTCCTTAATCCCTGCACGAATGGCCCTATAGTTTCCTTTGATGTCCTTCTCCTTGTCTTGAATTTGTGCCTTTGAATATCCAGCGGATGGAAACTTCTCATTGAAATGCTTCACGATACTTCTCCATCCTTCAGGTGACCAACCATTTTGGCCCTTAAACCTTTCATGATTATGCTCATGAAGTACATCAAGAAGTCCTTTCTCATAATTAAAGATCCATGATGCTCTCGAGCTTTCTCCTTTAGCCATTGCTAGAGTTCATAAAATTCATATCAACATTTGTAATAGCTTGTAGACATATAACATAAGTTACATAGATAAAAACTCATAAATATAGATGTCTCAAACAATAGCACATTGGCATGTTTAATATTTATTACATCAATAAACTACAGAATAATCTCATGCTCTAAGACTTAACTGCTACTTCGTAAGCTCGATTTTGATTGTAGTCTTCCCACATTTGCATGGCAATCTGATCTCTTAGCACATTTGCAGCATTTTGATGATCATCTCCTTGTGGCACAATCTGGTCTTGTATATTCAGTGGTTGCACATCATTTTGATGATTATCATCTCCTTGTGGCAGATCAACATGATCAGATTGTGGTATATAAGTAGGTTGGTGATCTAGCCAATTTTCATCACCATTTAGACCTCTAATTATGTTATGAAATACAGCAGCTGCTGCTGGAATTTTTATTTGAGATTCGATGGGATGATGTGTTCCCACTTTTAGAATTTGAAACCTTTTCTTAAGAACCCCAATAGCCCTCTCAATATGGTTTCTAAGAATCGCATGGCGATGGTTGAATAGCTCCTTGTAATTAGCATATTCTCTTCTTCGAGATGAACGCCGCCGAAACTCAGCAATGTGATATCTAACTCCTCGGTAAGGCGCAAGGAATTGTGGTGCATTTGCATATCCACCATCCACAAGATAAAACTTTCCCTCGGGAACTTGAAAACCCTTGGCAATAGCTGATCGAAGAACTCCAGCATCTGAAGCAGACCCTTCCCACCCACAAGAGATAAATGTGAAGTTTAAGTTGAAGTCACATGCTACCAAAACATTCTGTGATAGTGTGCCTTTTCTATTCCTATACGGGGGAGCTTTCTGTTCTGCAATTGTGATAGGCACATGTGTGCCATCAATAGCACCAATGCAATTCTGTAAAAAAAAAGAAACTTAAAATAGAGCAAAATGTTGGTCAATAGCCCAATGCAATTCTGTAAAAAAAAGAAACTTAAAATAGAGCAAAATGTTGGTGAAAACAGTAGGGTCTAGTGTTATGGCTCACCTGGAAAAAAGGCCAAAATCTAGGATCTGTAGCGATCTTGGGGTGAGTTTGGTTGGAAGTAGGAAGCTTCACGAACCTATGGGCGAGAATGGGAATGATATCAAAAACTGCCCTTATGTGTCTGTGGACAGTTTCACCACTATGTTGAAATGCTTTCTTCAGTCTATCATTGCTAGCATTGTGTGAAATCATATACATAAACATTCCTAGCTGCTCCTCAACGGTAACACCTCGTGTGTCACGCAATAGGCCCTCACACCTAAGATAGTTACATGTCGCCTTAAAAATTCGTGTCTCCATACGGAACTCGGATTTACACCAATTCTCATGTCCCTCCAGAACTTCCTTCACATTCTTAGCACCAGTATATTCAGAAGTATGCTTTGGCCTCTTCTCTTCATTCAAGTATTCAAGTATGGCAGGAACAATGACAAGAAACAATTCATCATCGTCTTCTTCTTCCATCTGTATGAATTTCCTAATTTTCTCCTTCCTAGAGTCCATTATCTAAAAGTTGCAAATAGAAACAAGCTGAGATATTGACCTACTTAAGTATTTATAATTCTAAAAATTAAGCTAGCTGAAATAACTAGCTACAACTTGCAACACAAAACTAAACTGCGGAGGGGCTAATAAGTTGAACTGTAGCCAGATAGTTGGGTGCATAAGTTGAACTACAAAGGGGCTAACAAGTTGAACTGAATCAGTACTCTTCTGCATTTGTTGGGTGCTTCTTCTTTTTCTCTTCAAATTATGCCTAATATCGCTGGATGCCAGATAGTAGTGTTCCAGATAGTA
Source organism: Coix lacryma-jobi var. lacryma-jobi (assembly GCA_009763385.1). Lineage (NCBI taxonomy): Eukaryota > Viridiplantae > Streptophyta > Magnoliopsida > Poales > Poaceae > Coix > Coix lacryma-jobi. Next base: position 164,807,604 of record CM019822.1, read on the forward strand.
GTGTTCCTATTACCCAAAGCCAAAGCCAGATAGTAGTGTTCCTATTACCCAAAGCCAGATAGTAGTGTTCCTATTACCAGATAGAGCACACACGGCCTAATCGAAAGAAACTTGCTGACACTACTGGATGCCAGATAGTAGTGTTCCTATTACCCAAAGCCAAAGCCCAAACAATTAACAACCAAAGCTACTGAACAACTGACTTGCGGCAGCAAGTTTACTAATCCCTCACAACTAATTCAAAACTATAGAACAGGGACAAGAATGAGCATATGAGCAATGGTATATACTACACAGTATTAAAGCTTGTATGTTTACTCTCAAATAGCAGCTCGAAATAGTGAATACTAAAGTCCAGGGCAGTAGTACACACAATGCATGCATTTTCTTCAGTGAAATCCACATCGATTAATTTATACATCTATGAGGAAAGAAAGAGGGGCGTATTGTATTATTTGAAGGAAGTGGTGGTAAACTGCGCGTAGACATTATTAGCAATTCAGTAACGCAGCAGTGCAGGACAAAAATAAACAACCCAACTGATTGAATTAACAATGCAATAAGCACATCCATCCTGCCATGCATGTCGATTGTCAAAGCAGCAAAGCATTTTTTTCCTCTAAAGATGGGTATATGATCTGAAAGACTGAATGGAGAAAATCGAGGGGGTCCAATCATGCAGGCCATTTCCGGCCGACACATGACACAAAATCGGTTTCATTCCCTTTAGAAAAAAAACAGAATCTATGATGTATGACCTTTAAAACTTCGTGTGTGCTAGTGATTATCTAACAAGATATGGCAAGAACAACTACACAATTCATGAACACCTACTAGTAGATCTAACAAGAAACAAAACAAAGAGGAGAAGACGTCCAACCTGCTAGAAGACTACGCACGGGGCGGATGTCGCGGATGAAGCAGGTTCAAGCAGCAGCACACAACGCCGGCGGCACCTAGTGGCTTGGGGACATAGGGCACAACAACAAACATTGATCAAACCCTAGCCCCAATGGTGGTGCTATGCGAGGAAGACGATTAGAAATCAAGAACGAATGGCAAGGAGATGGAGGAAGCGGAGATAGGAGATGCGTGAATAGGAGATGGGAGGCGCACAAACCCTAGCCGCCATGGCTTACCTGAGCGAGGCGAGGGCGAGCAGACGACGGCGCGATGCGTTTGCGCGAGAGAGAGCGAGCGACGGGACGGGATAGAGAGGCACGAGTGCGGACACGATTTTTTCTTCCCCCGTGCATCGACGAGTATAGGGCCGAAAAGGCACGCGTCTATTTTGGCCCATGGGGTATCCAAATGGTCTCGTGGATCACGGAGGGGAGCAACTGCATGGGCGTCTCCCGACTCGCGGATCAGGCCGGTATCCCCTCATGTTTGCGCTATCCAAAGGAGCCCTAAGGAGTGGTGTAGACTCATAGTAAGTGGTATCATGCGGTGGATTAGCTTTGCTTGAGTTTACACTTGACGGGTTTATGAAAGCTAAACGTGCGGCAGATTACTTGGATTGGCCTATGCATATATTATTTGGACAGATTTATATTTACAATTTGCCCTTTTATCCTTTTGTTATTCACGTTTCGGCATTCAACATGTTTATGACCTCCATCTTTATATTTGCCGAATGACATTATAAGCCTGTTTTGACAAACAGCTTTGATAGCTGTGTGCCATCATGATTGGCTTTCAAAGCCGTACATGTGGAACTGTCTGGTCTCACCCAGCACATTCCAAAGTATTCTCATATTTTTATCCCTTGTTCGTTTTTAGGTCAAACCGACTGGCACGCTTCCGGATTCAGAATACTCCGGGCACCCGATTGAAGCCAGCCTCGTTCGGCTTGCTGTGTGCCTGGCGCAGAGTGTCACATTTTGCGTCAACACCTTGCTACCCTTGTTACCCTTCTCCTTGACTTATCTGGGAGAACTAGACCAAGAGACTATAGCACTCCGTTCCCTGTGGAAAATACGGTACCCTGAATACTTCTGGGTGAAGTGCTACAACGGTAATTCCGTGCGCTTGCAGATTGTTGGAAGCACACTTGCCCCACCTCCGCACTCGTGCAGGGGAGTGGCGAAGGTGACCAAGTGTCGGAAGTAACAGCGAAGGTTAAGGAACGAAGACAAAGTCGCTCTGGTTCAGTTCCCAAAAAACATGTCCTTACACTGTTCACCCCCCGGGATTTATAGGGGATACCAAGGGTGCCGACCAAATTACAATAGGGTATAAGAAAGATTCCTCCGCGCTATTCATACAGAAGGGCAAACTCGTACAAACATAGCCGGAGCCAAAAACCCTAGCTTGCCTCCCGTGCGCCCGCCGCCGCCGGGCTCATGCTCCCTCCGATGCAAAGACGAGGGCCGACCCTCGCCTTGCGGAGGTATTCGCCCAGTCGCAGAGACTGAGGCCCTCCGCCACCAGTTGGGGCTGGGTCTCTTGGCGAAGGTACGCGGGATGCGCGAGGGTCGCTCCCGTCGCTCTTCACACTCCTTTCCTGCAAAAAGGTACCTGAACACCTCCGAAGGTTGGGTCAGTATTCAGAGGTTTGATTTGCGATCTGAGAGGCTTAACAAGATGAAACAGGGCGGTAGGCGGCGAAGGTGCGCGAGGGCTGCTTTGTTTAGCCAGCCTGCGTGGTGCCTCTGCCGAGGGCCCCTTTCCCCAACAATAGCCCCTCGTTGACTTGGATCTAAAGAACCGTGTTTAGGCCCAAGCAGCGACTTTCAACGGGAAAAGAGACAGGACCCTCGGCAGCGACGCCCGCGGCTGCTTTTGGGTCGGGCCGTAGTATTTGTTTTTGAACTGTAGGGGTCTGTTTCGTTTTCTGTGCCGTGGCTTTCTTGGTTTTCGTGCCGGTGTTATCGTGTGGGGCGTTCCGCCACCCGGTCTATAAATAGAAGGGGTGGGTGGGGGGTTTGGATCGTGCCTTCCTCTGCTATAGCCATCCTGCTGTTGCAATTTGCTTGTAGCGAAGGTTTGTTTTAGCTTGTCTGCGAGGGTTGAGACAGGCGCTCGCTGTTCGGTAACGTTAGCAGCTGAGATGGCTAGGTTGAAACAGACTGCTCGTGCTGTTTCGCCCACAGCCGAGTTTGCACCGCGGAGATTGCATCTTATGTCAGGTGGGGTTGGATTGAGGAGGGTAAAGCGAGGACCAGCGCCGGGGAGACGGTGCCGAAGCCGGACGCTGATGAGGTTGTTGTATTTGAAGAATTTTTTTCAGCCGGCCTTCGCTTCCCTGTTGACCCTTTTGTGACCTCGGTTCTGCGGAGGTTCAACTTGCGCTTCCACCAGCTCACACCCTCGTGCTTTACAAAGATGTTAGTTTATATCTGGGCGTGCCGCTCTCAGGGTGTTGTTCCTCATGTTGAGGGGTTTGTTCGGACCCATAGGGTGCACATGCAGCCTCGCAAGATTTCGGATCGCGGAGGTAACACCAGTCTTGGACAGTTCGCGGTGTACACTTTTTGCCATCGCGCTGGGTCGGAGTTGCCGGTGCAAGCCCAGAAGAATAAGTGGACCAGTGGGTGGCAGGAGTCCTGGTTTTATTATAAGCTTGGTGGGAATGCAGAGCTCTGCGGTGAGCTTTCGCCGCTTGGTGATGTTAGCGCCGAAGCTATGATGAGCTCCGAGGCTCACGCCTGTGTTGATTGTTTGAGGGTTGTGGCGCGGTCTCAGTGTGCTCGCGACTTGGTCGAGGAGTACTGTTGCGCGAAGATTTGGCCCCTCAGCCGGAGACAAGCGTGGTTCGCAGTCAGGCAAGACTCGAGGTACGAGAGTAGGGGCTTGAAGAAGCTGAAGGTTGACCTTGATAAGGTTTGGGATAAACTTCTGAAGAAATTTCCCAGGCGAGAAGATGGGGTCAAAGCAGTCTACAAGCGTGTTCAGGGGTGGGCGGTGGAATTTGTTGGGAAGCTTTCGACGTTGGAGAATAAGGCGATCCACAGCTCGATAGGTAGCGGAGGTCGGGTTAATAGGATGTTTGACATTCTTGGGGTTCAGTATGAGAGCTGGCCTGCGCCGTCGAGCGAGGATGCGCCAAAGAAGAGGAAACGTGCTTCTGCGGAGGGGGAAGTTGTTTCTCGGCCGAAGAGGGGTCGTGGCCAAGGACGCGACGGCGCCGGTGGTCGGGTTAAAACGCTGCGACGAAGGTTGCCGTCGGTTCGGGAGGTGTCGCTACTTCCTCATCCTCGGTCATTGTTTCGAGCGGCCGAGGCAGCGGGAGGGCTGGAGGACGGGTGCCCCGCGTGGGCGGTATTGGCGCTTTGGTTCAAATCTCGGATGACGAGGGTGGCTCCGATGATGATGAGGAGGAAAGGGAGAAGGAAGAAAAGGAGGGCGGTACAGAAGAGGACTCCTCCGACGAGGATAGTGATACGTCAAGCAGCGGGGGTGACTCCGAGGAAGACGTATCCATCGAGGACGCTCGAGGGAAAGGAATAGCCTCGTCCAGTGCTGGTGCTGCGGCTGCGCGAAGCATTGATGACATCATACGGGACTTTGAGCCAGAAAGTCCTCCGCGAGGGTCGTTCCCCGAGTTTGCTGGCTCGCACATCTGGGTCGAAGGTTTCGAGGTTAAGGGTGACGCCGAATCGGACCGGACCCCGGGGAAGAGGCCGTATGGCGAGGCTAGCCGGTCATGTCTTCCTTATTATGCGAAGAAGCTTAGAGTTTCCGACCCGGCGACTGAACTTTTCACGAGTCCGGACCTTCGAGAATGTCACTTGCAGTGTGCTCCGGAGGAAAGGCGCTTTCTGGGTCGGGTGTTCAACCATATCTGTGTACCAGAGGCGGAGCTTCGGCTGGCCAACGAGCCCTTGGAGGGACTTCACGACGACATTGACGTCAAAGTGGCTGAGTTGATGCTTCTCAACCGGTCAGCGCGCCGGAGGGCGAGTTACAATCTTCACTACCTGAATGATCGGTTGAGTGATGCGGAGAAAGTTAATAGGGAGCTTCGCTAGAGTTTGGAACACAAAGAGATTGAGCTCAAAGCTGCTTTGGAGAAGGTTGAGAAATCGCGAGAGGAAGCGCAAAAGGTTGCGAATAGCAACGCGGAGCTCCTGACTGTTAACCGACAAAAGGACAAGGATTTGGTGGCTGCGAACAAGCGCATAGAGGAGCTGTCCTCGGAGCTGGCTACCCAAGCCGAGGCTTGGCAGGAAAGCATGGCGAGGGTTAAAAATAAGATTGATACATGCTTGACTGAAGCCGGAGGTTCTGCCGGGGAACCGCTGCATGCTGGAGACGCAGCGGGTTTTGAAGGTTGGTTATGTAGTGAGCTGGATGTGTTTAGCTCGTTGGTTGGGAATGCTGCAGATTTTGGTGGGTATGCCGGAGCACTGGCGATGGCTGGTACGCTTCGTCAGGCAGATTGCGAGCACCTTCGCAAAATTAAGAAACCCAGCCATAAGTTTCTGACCGTGGACGAGGTGCGTCAAATGAAGATCGCGGACGCCGAAGATTGGAATTGTGCGATGCGCTTGCTTCGCCCGTTTTGGATTGCTGGCGGTGGTCACACTCTTGCTTTCGAGGAAGCTGCCGAGGCTACTCGTCAGGTTCGCGTTATTGGGTAGACTGTTTTTTTGGTTTTGTTTCAATGATTATTGAATTGGTGTTAACTTAGGTTTCTTTTCTCTAATTTGTGCTTACAGGCTCGGAGGGAGGCGATGCCTTCGCCGCCTGCAGCCATTGATGCTGGTGGTAGCTCCGAAGCTGTTCCTGCTCCTAGCTCTGCAGAGGTCCCATCAGTCGAGGCTGAAGCTTTGGTCGCTGATGCCCCGACCACTGGCGAAGGTGTTGAGCATGGGGTGGCCACGGAGGAGGCACCTGCCGAAGGTGTGGATGCTGCCACTGGCGGGGTTGAAACAGGCGAGCACGGGGGAGACGAGCAGGTGTGAGATTTTAGGATTGTATGGATGAGAAGGTTATTTTGTAATGTGTGAGGTAGGTGGAAAGACTTGACGATACTTTTTAATTCTATGGTAATGCAGGTTCCTGATGGAACCGTGCTAGAAGTGTTTCATGTGATGCCCCTGACGTTAAACTATCAAGATATTTTTGTAACTGGCGAATCTTGGGCTCGTGCTAAGCTGAAACATCCCTCACTGACCTTCGAGCGTTTTTGGTGGTCGAAGGTGCGAAGGTACGATTTGAAAAATAGCAGGTCGAGCCGTTTTTGGCACGAAGCGGACTTTACTGACCGGCAGGCCACCCGTTACTTATTTGGTGCTTCTTCATCCTCGCAAGTTGGAATTGATGATGATATTGATGAGAACACAGCCTTGGAGTACTTGTTTGGGCGAACCGAATTAGATTTAGGCTCGGACGGATCGTTAGTGGTCCCGAAAGAGGAACCTTCGGAGGTCAGTGATGTAGGCCGTACGTATATGTATCAGGCTAGGGTTTTATCTGGGGAGCTGCCAATTGTTCCGGCAGCTCCTTTGTTGTGGGGACCTATCGTTGCGGTGGAGCCAGAGTTTGAGGAAGGTAGCGAGGGCTCTGGTGATACAATGTTACTTGAAGGGAGCGAAGGTTCCTTGTAATTTTTGTAATTTTCCATGATTTGTTTGTCGTTGTGAAGCTATTTTTTAAATGAACGGGAACACTGAATGTTGGTTTTATGTCGCTACGATTCCTTACTCGTTATCGGATATTGACAAGGCTCGCTGGCTGTCCGGCCCTGCGTTGTTTTGTTGCGTGCAAAGTTTAGCTCAGAAAGCGAAATAGCGAGGCTTGCGTTTCATTACACTGAGTTGTTTTGTAAGAAACAGCGACGCCCCCTTTCTTTTTGGCGAGGCTCGCGTTTCGCTAAACTGAGATGTTTTGTAAAAAACAGCGACACCCCCTTTCTTTTTGGCGAGGATCGCGTTTCGCTAAACTGAGATGTTTTGTAAAAAACAGCGACGCCCCCTTTCTTTTTGGCGAGGCTCGCGTTTCGCTAAGCTGAGCTGTTTTGTGAAAAACAGCGACGCCCCCTTTCTTTTTAGCGAGGCTCGCATTTCGCTACACAGTTGTTTTGTAAAAGACAGCGACGCCCCCGTTTCTTTTAAGCGAGGCTCGTGTTTCGTTACACAGCTGTTTTGTGAAAAACAGCGACGCCCCCTTTCTTTTTGGCGAGGCTCGCGTTTCGCTAAACTGAGATGTTTTGTAAAAAAACAGCGACGCCCCCTTTCTTTTAAGCGAGGCTCGCGTTTCGCGAGGGTGTTCAACTTATTAAGGCTTCGCGCCTCCCCTTAGGTGGAGGTGAAGTTTGCTTTTTGCGAGCCCCTGTCGTGTTTGCGAGGGTGCTCGGCTTTTTTGGACTTCGCGCCTCCCCTTTGGTGGAGGTGAAGTTTGCTTTTTGCGAGCCCCTGTCGTGTTTGCGAGGGTGCTCGACTTTTTTTTTTGGACTTTGCGCCTCCCCCTTTTGTGGAGGTGAAGTTTGCTTTTTGCGAGCCCCCTGGCGTGTTTTGCGAGGGTGCTCGGCTTTTTGGACTTCGCGCCTCCCCTTATCTTAGGTAGAGGTGAAGTTTGCTTTTGCGAGCCCCTGGCGTGATTTGCGAGGGTGCTCGGCTTTTTGGACTTCGCGCCTCCCCTTAACTTAGGTAGAGTTGAAGTTTGCTTTTGCAAGCCCCTGGCGCGATTTGCGAGGATGCTCGGCTTTTTGGACTTCGCGCCTCCCCTTATCTTAGGTAGAGGTGAAGTTTGCTTTTGCGAGCCCCTGGCGTGATTTGCGAGGGTGCTCGGCTTTTTGGACTTCACGCCTCCCCTTATCTTAGGTAGAGGTGAAGTTTGCTTTTAGAAAACGTTCGTTTTAGAAGCAATCTTAAAAAAGGTTGCATCGATTATAGCACTCTTTGAAGAAGAGGTGCTTTTTCGATGTTTTCTAGTAAGTGTAGAGGTTTGATGACTCTTCTTTTTTCGGGGGTTCTAACCTGCATTAAGGTTCTGGATGTTGCCTCGTTAAAAAACCTTACGCCCCTTCGTAAGGAAAAAGAGTGCAGCACCTTCTGTTTTTGTTACATGCACAGAAATGGAAGAAAACAAAACTGAAACAAAAGATTACATAGTGCGAGGGCTCGCTGAGGCTCCGCTATGGGTAGAACTTGCGAAGGTCGTCAATGTTCCAAGTGTGAGGCAGGATGTTTCCTTCGCTGTCAGAGAGGTGGAAAGAACCGGGGCGATTGCTTTCCGCAATCAAGTATGGACCTGTCCACTTGGGCTGAAATTTTCCTACCAAGCTGGCGTTTTGTTTTCTGATGAGGACGAGGTCACCCTTCTTCAAATCTTTGATTCTGATCTTTTTATCTCTCCATTTTTTGGTTTCTTCTTGGTACTTACAAAGGTTGTGCACTGCGTTGCATCTTGCTTCTTCGAGTAGGTCTTTATCAAGCGGTTGGGCTTGCTCGTCAGATGCGAGGGTTGTTCTGAGCGACCCATATTTTAGTTCTTCTGGAAGCACCGCTTCTTCGCCGAACAAAAGTTTGAAAGGAGTGTATTTTGTTGCTCTGCATTCTGAGGTGTTGTGAGACCAGGTGACCGAAGGTAGTTCATCGGCCCATTTACCCTTGGGTCTACCCTGCAACTTTTTGGATATAGCTTGGAATATTGTCGCATTGGCTCTTTCAACAAGGCCATTGGATTGCAGGTGCCGGACGGAGGCGAAGCATAGCATTGTCCCAATTTGCGCACAGAATTCTTTGAAGACCTCGCTGTCAAACTAAGTGCCATTGTCGACGGTTAGATGTTGAGGGACTCCAAAGCGATAGACTATTTGTTGCCAGAAAAACTTTTTTACTGCGAGGGAAGTGATGGAGGACAATGGCCTTGTTTCAATCCACTTTGTGAAGTATTCTACAGCTACCACCGCATAGCGAAGGTTCCCTGGAGCCGTCGGTAGTGGGCCTACGAGGTCCATCGCCCACCTTTGCGGAGGCCAGGTTGGGCATATGAGAGTTGTAGGTGCCCCTGGAGCGTTTTGGTTCTTTGCCATCAGTTGACAACCCTCACAATGCTTGACGATGGTTTCTGCGTCTCTTAATGCTGTTGGCCAGTAGAAACCTTGCCGGAACACTTTGCCGACCAGAGCCCTCGGGCCGTTGTGAGAACCATAGATGCCCTCGTGGATTAGCTTGAGAATGTCATTGCCTTCGGATTGTGACACACATTTGAGCCATGGCGAGGTTACCGAAGCTTTGTACAAGGTGTTGTCAACAATCTTGTACCCTCGCACTCTTTGCTTTAGTCTGTTTTCTTCTTCTCTGTTGTTTGATTCATGGAGCCCCTTGATGTAGGCCATGATGGGTGCTCTCCAGTCCTCGCACTGAATTGCGCTTATCAGCTTGACGCTGATTTCAGAAGCTTCGAAAGCTGACCGAGTGGTGACCTCGTAGAACACATCTGGTGGAAGCTGTAACTTTTGTGCGGCTGCTTTGGCTAGGCAATCTGCCTCGCTGTTTTCAGCCCTTGATATTGCTTTTACAGTTATGCCGAGGAAAAAAGATTCTAACCTCCGGACATATTGAAAATACTTTTGAAGCTCTGGATCTTTTGCTTTGTAGTTCTTCTCAATGTGCCTCGCAATGACTTGAGAGTCTGTGTTGATGAGTGCCCTTCGGACTGACAACGACCGTAGTCTTGAAAGGGCCAGAATCACAGCTTCATATTCAGCGGAGTTGTTTGTGCATTTGAAGTCAAGCCTTCGTGCGTATCTCAGCTTCGACCCGGAAGGCGAGATTAGAATGGCCGAGGCACCGGCTCCAGTTGCACCCCATGCTCCGTCGACGTAAACGATCCAAAACTGGTCATGTCGCAGCTCACCAGCACGAGGGTCGGGTGTCCATTCTGTTATGAAATCAGTCAGTACCTGTGATTTGATTGCTGTTCTGCCGACGAAGGTCACAGCTTAACTATTAAGCTCAACTGCCCATTTTGCTATTCTTCCAACTGCTTCGTTGTTTTTAAAAATGTTCTCGAGGGGGTACGACGAGGGTACATGGATCTCGTGCGCCTGGAAATAGTGCTTGAGCTTTCTTGATGCCATGACGACGGCGTATGCTATTTTCTCAAGCTCCGAATAATTTCTCTTTGGGCCTTCGAGGGTTTCTGAAACATAGTATATTGGGGCTTGTCTGGTCTTGTTGTTTTCGCGGAGCTCCTTGATGAGAACTGCGCTTGCTGCGTGAGGCGAAGCTGCGACGTATAGTAACAATAGATCTCCCTTGGCTGGGCTGGTTAAGGCAGTCAAGCTGGTCAGATACTTTTTCAACTCCTCGAAGGCCCTTTGCTGCTGGGGACCCCAATTAAATGGAGCGTTGCTTCTAAGTGTTTCAAAGAAAGGTAACCCTCGCTCTGCAGCTCTTGAGATGAATCTGCTAAGTGCTGCTAAACGACCAGATAGGCACTGAGCTGCTTTTTTGGTCGCCGAAGGTTCCATGTTCATGATGGCGTCGATCTTCTCAGGGTTAGCTTCGATTCCTCTGGCTGAGACGATGCAACCTAGCAGTTTACCTTCGCTTACCCCGAAAACGCATTTTTCTGGGTTTAGTTTCAATCCGGCGGACCGGAGGTTGCTGAACACCCTCGATAAGTCTGATATGTGGTTTTCTTTTAGTTCACTCTGGACAACCAGGTCATCGACATAGGCGGAGACAGCATGCTCATCCTTGAAAACTTCAGAGGTCATACGAGCGAAGGTTGAGCCTGCATTTTTCAAGCCTTCTGCCATTCTTCGGAAGCAAAAAGTGCCCGAGGGTGTGATAAAGCTTGTTTTTTCCTCGTCTTCTTCATTCATCCAAATCTGGTGATAGCCTGAAAAGCAATCAAGGAGGGATAGCATTTGGCAACCTGCCGCTCTATCGACCAGGGTGCTTATGTTTGGGAGAGGGAAATCATCCTTCGGACAAGCTTTGTTCAAGCAAGTGAAGTCCACGCACATTCGCCATTTTTTGTTCTTCTTTTGGACTAGGACCACATTTGAGAGCCAAGTTGGGTATTTGACAGAGCGAATGACGCCTGCATCCAAAAGCCTTTTTACCTCAGCCTTCGCTGCCTCCTTTCTTTCTTCTGACATCTTGCGAAGCTTTTGTTTGATTGGCCGATAGCCTGTTTTGATGTTCAGGCTATGCTCAATCAATGATCTGTTGACTCCTTTTAGGTCCTCTGCGGACCAAGCGAAGGTGTCGGAATTTTCTCTGAGGAAGGTAACGAGGTTGCCTTCTGATTGGGGGTCTAGATTGGCTGAGATGAGCACCTTTCTTTCGGCGTTACCCTTGAAGAGTTGGACTTGTTTGGTTTCCTCCTTTGGCGCTGCCTTCACTCTGTCATTGCAGACTTCACCCTCGTCGCTGATGCCGGGGGTTTGAGGTTTTGACAAATTGTGTGCATTACGTTGCCCTGGGGCTACGTTTCCTTCAGCTGCCCTTGCAATGTTTTGGTCCCCAAATACTGCAACCACACCCTTCGGAGCGGGGAGCTTCATGCATAGGTAAGCGGGGTGGATGACAGCGTTGAATGCGTTTGTGACCCCTCGGCCAAAGATGGCATTGTATGGATAGAACATGTCGACAACATCAAAGATTATGCGCTCAGTTCTGCAGTTCGTTTGGTCATCGAAAGTCACAGGCAAGGATATTTTGCCAACCGCTCTCACTTGTTGACCGCCGAAGCCGTATAGAGGGTTGTCAGCGGGTTGCAGGAGGTTTCTGTCGAGCTTCATGCTGTCGAAGGTTGAGGCGAATAGGATGTCAGCGGAGCTTCCTGTATCAACCAAGATTTTGGTGACAGTCCACCCAGCGAGGTTGGTTTTGATCACCATAGCATCCGTGTGGGGGTAATCTCTCAGCTTCATGTCGCTGGAATCGAAGGTTATGGGAATGTGAGACCAACGACCGAATCTGTGGGGTCCTTCGACGGCCACGTGGTGAACTCGTCTGGCATGTTCCTTCCTCTGCCGTTTGTTACCATGGTCTTCATTTGAACCTCCGGTGATAGCTAGAATCACACCGAAGGTTGATGTTGGATTGTTGATGGTCGTTTGGCTCTGGGCTTCGGCTTTGACAGGTTGGGGTGCTGGTAGAGCGGGAATTGGCGGTGGTGGTGGTAGAGCGTTGCTGGCTTGGAGGGTTGTTGGAATTTGGTTTTGGGGGGTTGTTGGGTATGTGACTGTGTATGGAGTGTTTTGGCATTGTGGGATTGTTGTTGCCTGGTAGGAGGCTTGGCTGAAGTGTGGGTGGTGGGGGTAAATGGGTTGTTGCGAGGGTAGGCCATAGTTTACGGGGGTGTAATGGAATTGGGTATTCGAAGGGTGAAGGCTTGGCTTCCTGGTGTGGTTGATGGTTTGGGTTTCTGACGAAGCAGCTTTCCTGGATTCCTGGTATTCTTTTCCCTTGGCGAAGCATTCGCATTGCTTTGTTGTGTGTCCCTTTCCGAGACCACAGAAGTGACAATACATTTTTGCGGGATCTCGTTGCTGGTTCCGCTGATTCGGCGGGGGTGGCAAACCCTGAGAGGCTTGGCTGCTCGGAGGTTGAGCGTCCCGTCTTTGATCCTCGTAATTTGTTGCTTTGTTGATTGCACCAATGTTGCTGTGCTCTTGGCGAGGGTTGCTTTCCCTTGTTTGAGGCCTCGGCTGTGGCTTCAGTTGTGAGCGCCGAGCGTCAGACTTCGCTCTGAAGTCCATATCTGCTCTGCAATATTGTCGGTGGTACAAAAAAGGGGTACCCCCAATCAACGCAAACACCCGAGCACTTAGTCTCCGTCTCGCCCGAGCCCTCCAAGCCAGGCCTCGGGCAAGCACTCAATCTCCGTCTCGCCCGAGCCCTCCAAGCCAGGCCTCGGGCGAGCACTTAGTCTCCGTCTCGCCCGAGCCCTCCAAGCCAGGCCTCGGGCGAACGCTCTTTCTCCGCCTCGCCCGAACCCTCTGAGCCAGGCCTCGGGCGAGCACGATCGCTCTCCGTCCCGCCCGAGCCCTCCAGGCCTCGGGCGAGCGCGCCCCTACACCTCAAGCCTTGGCGCACGGGCCTCGAGCGGTACAGACAGCCGTACCAGCCTCGTACCACGCATTTAATGCCTTCACCTACTCCGGTCATGTCCACTAGTGCACGGCACGTACCACAGTGACTCGGTGTAAAGGTCAAGTCTCGTTTTCACCACAGGCATGGGCAAAAGGGGACCAGTACAGCACTGTTCGGCCATACCGTGCACTATGCCACCTCGAGGCCGGCTCCGCGCCCCTCGAGCCCTGCACTGTAACACCTCGAGGCCGGCTCCGCGCCCCTCGAGCCCCCGTAGACACCATCTCGAGGACGGCTCCGTGCCCCTTGAGCCCTAACTGCTTTCACGCTCTTGGAAGACAGGTACCCCAAGACCCGGAGGGACCCTGCTGTGTCCTGTACGAGCCGGAATGGGCGTTGTACGACTTCCACTTCGCCACGCCTCCATGACCGCGCCCGGGATGGAGGCCACGCTTCAAGGACGTTTCAACAGCAACACCCACGCCGGCTCCAGTGGCCCCGACAAGACAGGATTCCTACCCTACGCCATATCGAGCGCTGTACACATCTATCCTGTGTAAACCCAGGCCTCCTCTTGTTCTATAAAAGGGGACGCCAGGGCTCTTCGCGTGGGGGACGAGTCCACGGTTAGACAGCTCCGAGGCACAACACACGAGTTCACACACCCACTCGAGCGGATCCCGATCCACGCTCACTGAGCTTGTATTCGCCCCTGTACAAGCACTTAGGTGCAAGTAATACAAGAATATCCTCCCCCGCTGGACGTAGGGCCTTCTTTGCCCGAACCAGGATAAATCCTCGTGTCATCTTGTATCACCATCCAGGAAGAGAGCACGCGATCGTATTACTCGTTGGTGTCATACCCCCGGGTTCGAAACACCGACAGTTGGCGCGCCAGGTAGGGGGCTTCGCGTGTCCGAGTCGATTTCTCGTTGTTTCCTGGATGGCTTCTTCCACTCCTCCGTTCTCTGCTGGTGCCGTCACACGGTTCGGGAGCCTTGAGTTCCTGACCACCGGCAACGGCAACGAGCTGACCCCGCTCTCCACGGAGGGCCCGAGCGGAAGGCGTGTCACACCACCCCGCGCGGGGGGCATGACGCGTCGTCTGCACCACCACGTGTCGCCACTTCGCGAGCGGCGCCGTGGTCACCATCGTCGCCAGGCACAGGCGGTGCCGGTGGCGTACGCCCACTTCCCCGCCGCCGGCGCAGAATCCCCGAGGGGAAACCTGCCCGACACGCGGCCGGCGACCTCCAGGGCGCGGGCGCGCTCCCCTAGCAAGTTCGTGTCCGTCACACGTGCGGACCGGCACGTCTGGTATCCCACCAGGGAGTGCTTCCAGCTCGAGGTGGTGGTGAGCGATGCCGCCGCCGCCGACGACGACAGGCCAACGCTCAGCCTCGGAGCGCCCAACGACGTGGCTACGGCGGGCGGTTCGCGCGTTCAGGCGAGAAGCAAATCCTCGGCCTCGGGTGCACCGCCTCAACACGACGACAGCTGGGCGGCGCAACTCGCACAGGTGCGGGAGGCAATCACCAAGACCGAGGAGGAACGACAACGCCTGTTGCAGCTCCAGCAAACTCTGATGCAGGAACCACCCCAGCCTCGAGGAGCCGGAGCTCGAGGTCGGGCTCGAGATGCCCACCGACGGATCCTCGAGGTCGGGGCGCCAGCACGCCCCGAGGTGTGCTTCCCTCGAGCCGGGCAAAACGTGGTGGCAGCCGCAATGCTGCTCCGCGATCTGCCCGCCGTCTCCAACCCCGACGCCAGACGCATGCTTGGGGAAGTAAAGAGCCTCCTCGAAACGGCCGCTGTGCAGATAGCCGAGAGCTCGGCCTCGCGCCAGCGCAGGGCAGCCTCGGAGAAGCCAGCAGACGCACCCCGCAGCAAGCACGAGACGTCGGTCTACCAGCCGGACGCCCCTCAAGCCAGGCTAGCCCAAAAGCGGGTCGCGGACAGCCGGCAAACCCTCGAGCCCCCGGGCCCCAGGGTCTTCAGCCAAGCCATCCGCAGCTCGACCCTCCCCGACCGCTTTCGACCACCGACCAACGTCGTAAAGTATGACGGGGAGGTCGAGCCCAAGCTCTGGCTCTCAGACTTCCGCCTAGGCTGTCAACTGGGCGGAGCGAAGGGCGACGACCGTGTGATCATACGCAACCTCCCACTTTACCTCTCGGACACCGCCCGCC
Organism: Coix lacryma-jobi var. lacryma-jobi; assembly: GCA_009763385.1. Taxonomy (NCBI): domain Eukaryota; kingdom Viridiplantae; phylum Streptophyta; class Magnoliopsida; order Poales; family Poaceae; genus Coix; species Coix lacryma-jobi. Next base: position 164,822,797 of record CM019822.1, read on the forward strand.
GGTGGCTCGAGGGGCTCCCGCCGGATCAGATCCATGACTGGGCCGACCTAGTCAGGGTCTTCGACAGGAATTTCAAGGGGACTTGTGCGCGCCCAGGCAACTCCTGGGATCTGCGACGTTGCAGGCAGGCAGCGGACGAACCCCTCCGCGACTTCGCTCGGCGGTTCTCGAAGCAGCGCCTCGAGCTCCCTCACATACCTAACGAGGATGTCATCTCAGCGTTCCTCGCAGGCACAACGTGCCAAAAGCTGGTCCACGAGTTAGGGCGCTACCGTCCCAGGACGATCGAAGACTTGATGGATCAGGTCACCAGCTTCGCCTCCGGCAACGAAGCAGTGGGGGCCTTCTTTGGCCACTCCGCGGGCCAAGGCGAAGGGCAGAAGGCAAGGCGCGACGACGAGGGCGACGACGACGAAGAAGTGCGCGTGGGCGCCCGCCGCAGGCGAGCTAGCTAAGTTGGCACCCACGCTCGACGCCCCCCCTCGAGCCAGACGTGGGAGTTCGACTTCGACGCCACCCCTCGAGCCGGACGCGGGGGCCCGACCTTTGACGCCCCTCCTCGAGCCGGACTCGGGGGCTCGACCTTCGACGCCGCCCCTCGAGCCAGACGTGGGAGTTCGACTTCGACGCCACCCCTCGAACCGGACGCGGGGGCCCGACCTTTGACGCCCCTCCTCGAGCCGGACTCGGGGGCTCGGCCTTCGACGCCACTCCTCGAGCCGGACGTGGGAGTTCGACTTCAACGTCACCCCTCGAGCCGGACTCGGGGACTCGACCTTCAGCGCTGCCCCTCGAAAACAACCCCGAGCCCGACTCCAGCTTGGACAGTCGAACAGCTCAGCCTCGACGTCCGAACCGGGAGGAGGAAGGCCACCTATGCCACCGTCTGCATCAGGAGGCAGCACGCCCTCAACAAACAACCGGTGCCGTCTCCCACGACATCGAGAAGGTAACCAAATACCTTCAATGTGCCTATCTAACTGCGTCTCGAGCCGGTTGACAGGCACACACGGCGATTCCGCATTCGCTCGACTACCGGGGCCCTCCGCGGTCGCCGCTCCGACTTCCTGACCGTCGTCTTAGTGCCACGAACTCCACTCCCGACGAAGGCTTCTTCAGGAAAGTAAAAATGGGCTCAGGCCCTAAGTCTCGAAGCAGCGAAGGCTGGCCCTTGAAAAAGGGTTCGACAGCCGGCTTCGAGCACCCAAAAACGGGCCCCGGCCCTAAGTCTCGAAGCAGCGAAGGCTGGCCCTCGACGAAAGAGGGTTCGACAGCCGGCTTCGAGCGCCCGAGTCAGGGACACTAAGGGGCACCACTCGCAGCATCGCTCGAGGGCCAAGCCCTCGAGGCCCCTCACGTGTATCCAAGGCTGGGGGCACGACATGCAGTGAAATCCCCTCGTGGGGAGGCACCGAGCCACTGGGTCCTATCGAACGGACCCGGCATTCCTGCAGACTGAGCACCTAAGCTTTATGAGACCGCCTCCGGGCCACAGTCGACCCCTATCGAACGGGGCACGAGCTCTCACTTGGATTCCCCCGTTACCAGCTCACCGGGAACCTCGATACTCGCCACGACCGGCTCGTGGTAGTACGGGGCATCCCACCCCGCATCCGATCAAAAGGACTCGGCGGGATGACAAGCCAGGGCAGCCGGCTGTGACACCCCAATTTTAAGAACAAAATTGGAGCACAATATATGTATGCCAGGATCAATTTTCATACATATATCCACATCATAGTAAATATCAAAACAATGCTTTTATTAATATATCGAACATTATTACAAAAAGGACCCTCGGGTCCAAAAGAAAAGTATAGACCCTCAGTCTAACTCTAATGTAAACTCGCGGAAACTGGACGCCATCTCCACAGGAAGGTCGACCGGGGGCTGCGCCATCCTAGTGCAAGTCGTCTGGGTCATATCCACCGTCTTCTGGGTACAAGTTGTCGAGGTCGTAACCACCGTCTTCGGGGTACTCCTGCTCTGCGTCGTAGACTCCAACGTCTGGGTGGGGTAGCAGGGGGACAAAGAGGAAAGGTGAGTACATCGAAATGTACTCCGCAAGTGTAGGAAATAAATGCTTATGAGGCTATTAACAAAGGTAGGCTGACTCTGTTTGACTCAAGCGCCTAAAGCAACACACCCTATTAATCCTATTAATCCTATGCACCTATTTACTATATTATATCCACAGTCTCCATCGGTAACAGTAACCATACTCGGAGTCGCACCGAGCAAACCACACTCGGAGTCACACCGAGCAACCAACACTTGGAGTCCACCAAGCAACCACACTTGGAGTCGCACCAAGCACCCTCACCTGAAGTCCATCAGGCAAACCATACCTGAAGTCTATCAGATAACCCGAACCAGGTCGTTACAAGGAGTCCTATGTGTATTAGTTCCATACGTCACGACATAGAGAGCTACCTTCCGTAATAACACCAGGTCTGCGCCCGAGCCTGGGAGTCACTCCCGTACCAAGCAGTAACCCGCGTAGAAGAAGCCTCTGTACCCATGTCATATGGGACTAATGACCACATAAGGCTTCTCTAACGAACCAGAAACCAAACCACCAACTAATCTCGAAGAAGTCCAAGCCCGCTCGTGACCGTGAGCACGGCTGATATATCAGTTTTAATACTCTGCAGAGTTCGCACATCTTTACCCATGAGTCATGCGTTCCCCATCACGCTAAACACTGCCAAGGTGCACAGCGGGGTCGCACTACAAGGCCTTTACAAAGTCGCCTCCAAGTCCGTTCCACACGTACCTCTAAGGTTTCACCCCGTACAAAGGTCTACGACCCCCAGGGCCCCATCGTGAGCCACTAAAACAAACCCCGTGTAGACCCTCAACTTGGAGGTAACTAATTAATTAGCCAGGTTCGTCCCATTCCAAACCTCATGGTTGCGCTGTTAAGCCGGGTTACAGGCTTCGAGAACCGGTCCTAGGGATCCAGGCAGGATAATCTAGCACAAGCCCAGAACCAAAAACCAAATGCAGCTGCCGAGTCACACGGCACAAAACCACCACACGGTCCATCCTGCCGGATTTACCTACTCACCATACTACAACATTACCAGTCCACATGTTTCATAAATCATTAATCCGAATTAATTATTAACCCTCCCATCCCAAGACAGCAGGGCTAAGCATGACTTCTACCCAACACATCCCAAACCAGGCGACAAGGATAATATAAACAAGTTCTAGTAAACCTTAACATGGGATTCAGTATTAAGACACTGCATGCAACTACTGGATCTAACTACTCTAACTCAAAATAAAATAAATACAGGAGCTAAATGAGCAAGGACACTTGCCTTCGGACTGGGTCGGATCGATGGAGACGAAGGCTGGATCGGAAGGTTCCACGTAGCTCGCACTCGCTGGATCAAACATCATCACATGGCCCAAACAAAGCATATAAGAAACAATACACCATACAGTAATAAAACGGGATATAAACTGATCTAACACGTAGAGCTCGGCGAGACGAATCTAACGCGACTTGAACGGGTCGAATCGGAGTTAAAATGAGCAAGTTATAAGCATTTGAAGTTTTAAGGAAATAAAATACAAAATTGGCATTTTGATAAAAATAAATAAAATTGAAAAGGAAATTATCAAAATGATGAGCGAACAGCCACAAAGTTCAAACGATAGATTTGAAAGATGCAAGGTTATTAGACTAAATGAAATTACAGCTAGATATAAAGGACGAGCGAGAAAAATAACAGAGATATATAGAATAGACACATATGATAAAACATGGTGTAGACTGTTATATGGGTATTTGCAGAATTATAGGATCTAACATTTTTGAAGAGAAAAGAAAACGATGTTTATGACAACAACATGACGCAACTGACATCATCAAGGTGTAAACGTGTGTAGCTAGCATGTGTTGCCAGGAAAAATTAGCGTGAAGCCACTCTCATCATGGGATGTTTGCAGTTCTCCATGAACCAAGCTTACACGAAAAAGTGTGTATTCCTATTGTATTTCCAGAATTGATATTGTAAAGGAAAAAAATAGCCATATACGCATGTATGACGTCATGATGACAACAAGCTAGTAAAGAACATTTGCGGCCAAAACATACCATCGTGCACAGCATTGGCGCAGGGCGAGTCTCCGTCCTCGGGTTGCTCCTTGCCATGGAGGCGGGACACCCGCTGGCGGCAGCTTCGCCGGCGTCGGCAAGGACGGTGCCTCGGCGGTCGGGGAACATCCAGCGAGCGGCGCGGAGACAAACACAGGGTCTGGGAGATATTCCTTGACGACCGAGATGGCTCCCAGGAGCCTATCCACGATGACCATCGAGAAGGGCATCGGTGGTCGCGGCCGGTGAGCACGGAACGATGGCGCCGGCTCGGGTTTTGTCCGGGTGCGGTTTGAACCTTGGAGAGTGTGGCCCAACACTGCGAATCCAAGGGAGGCAACGGAGAAGGAGACCGAGGCCATGGGCGAGCAGGAGCTCCCGACGGCGGAGGAGTTCGGTGCGCCACGGGCAACGGCGTTGCCGGTGGGCTTTGGTGGTGCGAATGGGTTGTGCGGATGCGCCGTTTTTGTGCGGTCCCATAGGAGGAGTCGGGGCGGCGCGAATGGTGGTGGGTGCGCGAGTCCATCGCTGAGCTCTGGCCGGAGTCGGACATGGCGGCGGGCGGCGGCGGCGGTTCCCGTCCGGCATGGGGGTGGCAGAGAGGCTCCATCGGCGCCCGGAAGTTGCTTGGCGGGCACGGCACGCCCTTGCGGTGCCGGCGAAATAAACGGGGAGGCGAGCGGTGGCCTGTGTGGTGTTGGCCGGAGCTCGGGTCCGAGCTCACAACGGCGGCGACGGTGTTGGGCGTGGGCGCTGGAGAGATCGAGAGGGCACGCGTGGAGGGGTGTGGCGGCGGCTCGGTGGAGGTGTGGTGCTGGGATGCGTCTTATGAGGGATGGGAAACCCTAGGGCGAGGGAGAAGCAGGGGGAGCGGACGACCGCAGACTCGGGCGCCGGCCGCGCGGAAAGCTCGGGCTGGAGGTTGGGGGTGAGGTCCTGACGCGTGAGTCCCGCCTGTCAGTCGGAGAGGGAGGAGACGGGCGCTGGCTCTGGTGGGCTTCCTGGCCATCGGCTGGATGGGGAGAAGGGAATGGCCCAAGGTGGGGAGAGTTGGTTGGGGCCCAAACAGATTTCCTTTTCTTTTTCAAACTTTTGCAAATTCATTTGAAAACACATTTCAAATCGGTTTGAAATCAAAACCAGTTTTCAAACTTTTGAAAATGTTTTTCCTAGGTTTTCAAATAAAACTTTTGAGTTTGAAAATTTTGTAAATTTTTCATAAGCTTTTATTTATTTTCTAAATAGAATAAATTCGATTCGCCCTATTCGGGTTTAACAAAATTCTTTTCACCCAATAAAAATTGTGCAACGGCATGAATGCAACAAACACCTGGTTAGATTTTACCTCCATCTAGGGTTTTGTCCATTTTCTAATTAAATTCTAATTTATTTTAATTAATTAAACACCTGGGGTGTTACAAACTTACCCCCTTAACTGGAATCTCGTCCCGAGATTCAGGGAGGCTACACTCAATACAAAGAAGCAAATCAAACAAGAGCACAAGCACATGTCAAACAACGTTCTACGAGTTCAATAATTTATGGTGGGCATCCTACTATTGGAGGATCTACTTTTAAATAAAATTTGAATTTTCAGCAGAGACAGGCTACAGAAGTGGGAAAAGGGGTCAGACTTTGTAAAAATAGTTTTGTAAATTCGACGACTGACTAGGGTAGCGTCCTACGGTCAACACGGCTCTGATACCACTCTGTGACACCCCAATTTTAAGAACAAAATTGGAGCACAATATATGTATGCCAGGATCAATTTTCATACATATATCCACATCATAGTAAATATCAAAACAATGCTTTTATTAATATATCGAACATTATTACAAAAATGACCCTCGGGTCCAAAAGAAAAGTATAGACCCTCAGTCTAACTCTAATGTAGACTCGCGGAAACTGGACGCCATCTCCACAGGAAGGTCGACCGGGGGCTGCGCCATCCTAGTGCAAGTCGTCTGGGTCGTATCCACCGTCTTCTGGGTACAAGTTGTCGAGGTCGTAACCACCGTCTTTGGGGTACTCCTGCTCTGCGTCGTAGACTCCAACGTCTGGGTGGGGTAGCAGGGGGACAAAGAGGAAAGGTGAGTACATCGAAATGTACTCCGCAAGTGTAGGAAATAAATGCTTATGAGGCTATTAACAAAGGTAGGCTGACTCTGTTTGACTCAAGCGCCTAAAGCAACACACCCTATTAATCCTATTAATCCTATGCACCTATTTACTATATTATATCCACAGTCTCCATCGGTAACAGTAACCATACTCGGAGTCGCACCGAGCAAACCACACTCGGAGTCACACCGAGCAACCAACACTTGGAGTCCACCAAGCAACCACACTTGGAGTCGCACCAAGCACCCTCACCTGAAGTCCATCAGGCAAACCATACTTGAAGTCTATCAGATAACCCGAACCAGGTCGTTACAAGGAGTCCTATGTGTATTAGTTCCATACGTCACGACATAGAGAGCTACCTTCCGTAATAACACCAGGTCTGCGCCCGAGCCTGGCAGTCACTCCCGTACCAAGCAGTAACCCGCGTAGAAGAAGCCTCTGTACCCATGTCATATGGGACTAATGACCACATAAGGCTTCTCTAACGAACCAGAACCAAACCACCAACTAATCTCGAAGAAGTCCAAGCCCGCTCGTGACCGTGAGCACGGCTGATATATCAGTTTTAATACTCTGCAGAGTTCGCACATCTTTACCCATGAGTCATGCGTTCCCCATCACGCTAAACACTGCCAAGGTGCACAGCGGGGTCGCACTACAAGGCCTTTACAAAGTCGCCTCCAAGTCCGTTCCACACGTACCTCTAAGGTTTCACCCCGTACAAAGGTCTACGACCCCCAGGGCCCCCTCGTGAGCCACTAAAACAAACCCCGTGTAGACCCTCAACTTGGAGGTAACTAATTAATTAGCCAGGTTCGTCCCATTCCAAACCTCATGGTTGCGCTGTTAAGCCGGGTTACAGGCTTCGAGAACCGGTCCTAGGGATCCAGGCAGGATAATCTAGCACAAGCCCAGAACCAAAAACCAAATGCAGCTGCCGAGTCACACGGCACAAAACCACCACACGGTCCATCCTGCCGGATTTACCTACTCACCATACTACAACATTACCAGTCCACATGTTTCATAAATCATTAATCCGAATTAATTATTAACCCTCCCATCCCAAGACAGCAGGGCTAAGCATGACTTCTACCCAACACATCCCAAACCAGGCGACAAGGATAATATAAACAAGTTCTAGTAAACCTTAACATGGGATTCAGTATTAAGACACTGCATGCAACTACTGGATCTAACTACTCTAACTCAAAATAAAATAAATACAGGAGCAAAATGAGCAAGGACACTTGCCTTCGGACTGGGTCGGATCGATGGAGACGAAGGCTGGATCGGAAGGTTCCACGTAGCTCGCACTCGCTGGATCAAACATCATCACATGGCCCAAACAAAGCATATAAGAAACAATACACCATACAGTAATAAAACGGGATATAAACTGATCTAACACGTAGAGCTCGGCGAGACGAATCTAACGCGACTTGAACGGGTCGAATCGGAGTTAAAATGAGCAAGTTATAAGCATTTGAAGTTTTAAGGAAATAAAATACAAAATTGGCATTTTGATAAAAATAAATAAAATTGAAAAGGAAATTATCAAAATGATGAGCGAACAGCCACAAAGTTCAAACGATAGATTTGAAAGATGCAAGGTTATTAGACTAAATGAAATTACAGCTAGATATAAAGGACGAGCGAGAAAAATAACAGAGATATATAGAATAGACACATATGATAAAACATGGTGTAGACTGTTATATGGGTATTTGCAGAATTATAGGATCTAACATTTTTGAAGAGAAAAGAAAACGATGTTTATGACAACAACATGACGCAACTGACATCATCAAGGTGTAAACGTGTGTAGCTAGCATGTGTTGCCAGGAAAAATTAGCGTGAAGCCACTCTCATCATGGGATGTTTGCAGTTCTCCATGAACCAAGCTTACACGAAAAAGTGTGTATTCCTATTGTATTTCCAGAATTGATATTGTAAAGGAAAAAAATAGCCATATACGCATGTATGACGTCATGATGACAACAAGCTAGTAAAGAACATTTGCGGCCAAAACATACCATCGTGCACAGCATTGGCGCAGGGCGAGTCTCCGTCCTCGGGTTGCTCCTTGCCATGGAGGCGGGACACCCGCTGGCGGCAGCTTCGCCGGCGTCGGCAAGGACGGTGCCTCGGCGGTCGGGGAACATCCAGCGAGCGGCGCGGAGACAAACACAGGGTCTGGGAGATATTCCTTGACGACCGAGATGGCTCCCAGGAGCCTATCCACGATGACCATCGAGAAGGGCATCGGTGGTCGCGGCCGGTGAGCACGGAACGATGGCGCCGGCTCGGGTTTTGTCCGGGTGCGGTTTGAACCTTGGAGAGTGTGGCCCAACACTGCGAATCCAAGGGAGGCAAAGGAGAAGGAGACCGAGGCCATGGGCGAGCAGGAGCTCCCGACGGCGGAGGAGTTCGGTGCGCCACGGGCAACGGCGTTGCCGGTGGGCTTTGGTGGTGCGAATGGGTTGTGCGGATGCGCCGTTTTTGTGCGGTCCCATAGGAGGAGTCGGGGCGACGCGAATGGTGGTGGGTGCGCGAGTCCATCGCTGAGCTCTGGCCGGAGTCGGACATGGCGGCGGGCGGCGGCGGCGGTTCCCGTCCGGCATGGGGGTGGCAGAGAGGCTCCATCGGCGCCCGGAAGTTGCTTGGCGGGCACGGCACGCCCTTGCGGTGCCGGCGAAATAAACGGGGAGGCGAGCGGTGGCCTGTGTGGTGTTGGCCGGAGCTCGGGTCCGAGCTCACAACGGCGGCGACGGTGTTGGGCGTGGGCGCTGGAGAGATCGAGAGGGCACGCGTGGAGGGGTGTGGCGGCGGCTCGGTGGAGGTGTGGTGCTGGGATGCGTCTTATGAGGGATGGGAAACCCTAGGGCGAGGGAGAAGCAGGGGGAGCGGACGACCGCAGACTCGGGCGCCGGCCGCGCGGAAAGCTCGGGCTGGAGGTTGGGGGTGAGGTCCTGACGCGTGGGTCCCGCCTGTCAGTCGGAGAGGGAGGAGACGGGCGCTGGCTCTGGTGGGCTTCCTGGCCATCGGCTGGTTGGGGAGAAGGGAATGGCCCAAGGTGGGGAGAGTTGGTTGGGGCCCAAACAGATTTCCTTTTCTTTTTCAAACTTTTGCAAATTCATTTGAAAACACATTTCAAATCGGTTTGAAATCAAAACCAGTTTTCAAACTTTTGAAAATGTTTTTCCTAGGTTTTCAAATAAAACTTTTGAGTTTGAAAATTTTGTAAATTTTTCATAAGCTTTTATTTATTTTCTAAATAGAATAAATTCGATTCGCCCTATTCGGGTTTAACAAAATTCTTTTCACCCAATAAAAATTGTGCAACGGCATGAATGCAACAAACACCTGGTTAGATTTTTCCTCCATCTAGGGTTTTGTCCATTTTCTAATTAAATTCTAATTTATTTTAATTAATTAAACACCTGGGGTGTTACACCGGCGTACCGGACAGCTCGAAGAGCCGGACGGTCGGCTCAGCCTGGCACCCCTCGACGAAAGAGGGTCAAAAACTTGGGAGCTCGGCACTCTCGAACTTAAAAAACGTAACTAAAACGCACAAAGACCACGAGGGAGCTCGAACCACTCCCCCGTGGCCTCGGGGGCTACACCCGCGGGTGTCGCTCGCACGACACCCACGGAACCAACACGGCCAAGCCTTCGAGATCCAACACAGCCAGGCCCTCGAAACCCAGGTCAAAGAGCCCCTGCTCGAGTGCAAGCACTCAAACAAGGGCTCGGGGGCTACTGTCGGTGGTACAAAGAAGGGGTACCCCCAATCAACGCAAACACCCGAGCACTTAGTCTCCGTCTCGCCCGAGCCCTCCAAGCCAGGCCTCGGGCAAGCACTCAATCTCCGTCTCGCCCGAGCCCTCCAAGCCAGGCCTCGGGCGAGCACTTAGTCTCCGTCTCGCCCGAGCCCTCCAAGCCAGGCCTCGGGCGAACGCTCTTTCTCCGCCTCGCCCGAACCCTCTGAGCCAGGCCTCGGGCGAGCACGATCGCTCTCCGTCCCGCTCGAGCCCTCCAGGCCTCGGGCGAGCGCGCCCCTACACCTCAAGCCTTGGCGCACGGGCCTCGAGCGGTACAGACAGCCGTACCAGCCTTGTACCACGCATTTAATGCCTTCACCTACTCCGGTCATGTCCACTGGTGCACGGCACGTACCACAGTGACTCGGTGTAAAGGTCAAGTCTCGTTTTCACCACAGGCATGGGCAAAAGGGGACCAGTACAGCACTGTTCGGCCATACCGTGCACTATGCCACCTCGAGGCCGGCTCCGCGCCCCTCGAGCCCTGCACTGTAACACCTCGAGGCCGGCTCCGCGCCCCTCGAGCCCCCGTAGACACCATCTCGAGGACGGCTCCGTGCCCCTTGAGCCCTAACTGCTTTCACGCTCTTGGAAGACAGGTACCCCAAGACCCGGAGGGACCCTGCTGTGTCCTGTACGAGCCGGAATGGGCGTTGTACGACTTCCACTTCGCCACGCCTCCATGACCGCGCCCGGGATGGAGGCCACGCTTCAAGGACGTTTCAACAGCAACACCCACGCCGGCTCCAGTGGCCCCGACAAGACAGGATTCCTACCCTACGCCATATCGAACGCTGTATACATCTATCCTGTGTAAACCCAGGCCTCCTCTTGTTCTATAAAAGGGGACGCCAGGGCTCTTCGCGTGGGGGACGAGCCCACGGTTAGACAGCTCCGAGGCACAACACACGAGTTCACACACCCACTCGAGCGGATCCCGATCCACGCTCACTGAGCTTGTATTCGCCCCTGTACAAGCACTTAGGTGCAAGTAATACAAGAATATCCTCCCCCGCTGGACGTAGGGCCTTCTTTGCCCGAACCAGGATAAATCCTCGTGTCATCTTGTATCACCATCCAGGAAGAGAGCACGCGATCGTATTACTCGTTGGTGTCATACCCCCGGGTTCGAAACACCGACAAATATCGTTCCATTGTTTCATGTAACTCCTCGATTGAATTCGCTGGCTTCCTGGCAAACTTGGATGAGCATGGGCCCGGACGCAGGCCGCTGACTGCAGCGAGGATTACAGCTTCGTCGGATATCCCATGAGTTCTTGCTCTAATTTGGACGAACCTTCGCCAGTAGTCTTGAAGCGGTTCTCGCTCCTCTTGCTTGCAATTGAACAAGTCGATGGGGGTTTGAAGGGGCTGGTGTGATGCCTTTGAAGTTCGTGCAGAGCCTGTCTCTGAGGTTGGCCCAGGAATCCACGGTCCTGGGGCGAAGGTTGCTGTACCAAGTTTGCGCGATGTCGCGCAAGATAATGACAAAGGATTTTGCCATTGTTGATTCGTCTCCTCCTGCCGCGGCGACTGCCGCCTCATAGCTCATTATGAACTGGCGAGGGTCGGAAAGCCCGTCATAACGAGGTAAGTTTTGTGGGTTGTAGCATGGAGGCCAGGGTTGAGTTTGGAGTATCTGGGAGAGGGGTGACCTCGGGTCATAGGGCATTTGGTGTTGCTGAGGTCTTCTTTGGATGCGGAGGTTTGGCTCTCTCTCATCTGGGTAGAGTTGGCGAAAGTTTTGCTGTCTCATTGGGTAAGGCTCTTGGAGTGGCGGTGGTGGGGGTGGTGGATGGCGAAGGTTGTCTCGATCTCGCTCCTCACTTCCTTCCTGCAGCGGGGGCATTTCCCCATCGTTCTAGCCCTCTGCCTCGGCCTCAGCCGCGGCGAGGGACTCTTCTAATCGGCGAAGCTGCTCCTTAGCCTCGTCTGCCTTCTGCCTGATGGCGCGCAGCCGATTGTGCTTCTCTAGCTGGTCCAGACGCCTTTTCTTCTCCTGCAGCTCAGCCTGGAGGCTTTCGAGGGCCTCGAGGCCCAACTCCTCTTCGTCAGCTCCCTCTCCCTCCCCGGGGGTGTAAGGGTGCAACACGGTCCGGGCTTGAGGGCTCGGGACCTCCGTGTCCGGGGTGACATCCTGCGCCCTTGAGGGTTCTGGAATCTCCTCGGCAGGTGGGACCACCGCCGCTGTCTCTCTAGCCGTGCGAAGGTCTCTGGTGGTGTTGGTTCGCCTGTTCCCCGCCATCTCGATCGTCCGTCTGCCCACGGACGGCGCCAAACTGTTGGAAGCACACTTGCCCCACCTCCGCACTCATGCAGGGGAGTGGCGAAGGTGACCAAGTGTCGGAAGTAACAGCGAAGGTTAAGGAACGAAGACAAAGTCGCTCTGGTTCAGTTCCCAAAAAACATGTCCTTACACTGTTCACCCCCCGGTATTTATAGGGGATACCAAGGGGTGCCGACCAAATTACAAAAGGGTACAAGAAAGATTCCTCCGCGCTATTCATACAGAAGGGCAAACTCGTACAAACACAGCCGGAGCCGAAAACCCTAGCTTGCCTCCCGTGCGCCCGCCGCCGCCGGGCTCACGCTCCCTCCGATGCAAAGACGAGGGCCGACCCTCGCCTTGCGGAGGTATTCGCCCAGTCACAGAGACTGAGGCCCTCCGCCACCGGTTGGGGCTGGGTCTCTTGGCGAAGGTACGCGGGATGCGCGAGGGTCACTCCCGTCGCTCTTCACACTCCTTTCCTGCAAAAAGGTACCTGAACACCTCCGAAGGTTGGGTCAGTATTCAGAGGTTTGATTTGCGATCTGAGAGGCTTAACAGGATGGAACAGGGGGGTAGGCGGCGAAGGTGCGCGAGGGCCGCTTTGTTTAGCCAGCCTGCGTGGTGCCTCTGCCGAGGGCCCCTTTCCCCAACACAGATCTTTTCTGCTTACGCCAAGAAATACCACCAATTTACTTGAAACTCAGTGGAACTGACTTGTTGAACTACCTTGATTGTAGAGCGATCTTCTCAAGTTCACTCAGCAATGCAGAACATAATCTAAAATCTGTTGTTTGACACTTTCATTTGTCATCAATTTGCACTTCTTCGGAGTTGATTTTGTAGAATACCTTGAATGTTCCTGCGGATACATGGGTGTATGCCGAGTCTCTGTGTGATGAGTGATTGTCAACTGGGATGATGCGCATGTTCTTTGGCTTCTGTTGTGCAGGTGTCGAGCACGGATACAGTGATCAAAGGCAAGGTGAAGGTCAAGTAGAGACGTGCCGTGCCGAGGGACCGAGAGTGGCGAAGGGCGGACGTGAGGCTTAGACTGAGGGACCGGTGGCCTGAGGATCAGCTGTGGTGGCTGACAGCCTGGGACAGCGACGAGCGAAGACTTGCGGTCATGTGTTGCCTGAGTCGAGGACTCGGGGACACGTGTCGGTGGACGGGGTGCACGGGCGGTGCATCCCCTCTACAGCTTCGGTTTGGTGGTTGAGCCAGTGAAAAACCATCGGGTGGACGGTTTCCAGGTTTGGGCCTCAAAACCTGGGTGCTGAGGGTTTCCGAGTTTGGCCACAAAACTCGGGCTGAGGATGGTTTCCAGGTTTGGGCCTCAAAACCTGGGCGCTGCGGGTTTGCTGAGTTTGGGCCTCAAAACTCAGATGCTGGTGGGCTGGTTTCCCAGTTTGGGCCTCAAAACCGGGGGTTGGCTGGAAAGGTTTTTCCGGTTTGGGCCACAAAACTGGGGGTGCAGAGCGGTGGCGGCACGTGGCGGCAATCGGGAGGTTGCGTCGAGGCAACGCTACGAGTTGTGCGGGCGTGGCCGTCGGATCCACCTACCATCGAGTTGGTCCAGAATAACCTTAGGGTTTAGCTGGTTCGCTCTGTAAGTAGTTAGGGGTAGAATGGGAATTAGGAATAGTTAGAATTAGGATAAGTAGGGGGAGACACCCACCTCCCCATCTATCTCAGCCATTTGCTCTTTGCTTCTAGGGTTTCCTGCTCTCCCAATCCCCTGCTGTAGCTAGCTGAGATCCGCAGAGAACCATACCTCTGTGTACTAGAGATTTTGAGGAAGTGAGGCCGTAACCTCACTGTTGTAGCGTGTGGTAGCCACACGGTTGCAGATCGATGTGTTGATTCGCGTTTTGTTCGTGTTCTTTGCGTTCTTCGTTTCTCCGCGATTTTCCCATCACTCGATCTCTCTCCCTACTATGTCTTTGCGAAATCCGTTTGAATCAACTTGTTCATTTTTGAAAGGAGATCATTTCCACCGAAGGAATTCATCTAACTCCTTACGAACAAGTAGATCGGGTTGATTTCATTTTCGTAGCGCTTTTGCATTCTGGATCTTCCCCTTTTGATTTCCCGGTGATTGAATCGATTTGAGCGGATGATTTCTTGGGGATAGTCTCCTAACTACCTCGTGATCATCTTCTCCAAATTTGGGAATGTGGGATTTTGATTTGGATCGGATTTGGGAGTTTTGAGACAAGGGCAATTGAAATCGCCCTCCCTGAGTGATCGTGGACAGTCCGCCACTCAGGGCGCGGACAGTCCGCGCGTCGGGGACTTGGCCAGAGCAGTGGCCGCGAGTCTCTGCGTTTTGGGTCTCGGTTGACCGGCGGACAGTCCGCCGCTGTAAACCGCGGACAGTCCGCGACTGTCCAGGGAGTTTGCAGCAACTGTGCTGTTTCGGGTATTTGGCCGGCGGACAGTCCGCCAACCCCTCGTGGACAGTCCGCAGTAGGGGAGGACAGTCCGGGACTCCAGGTCCGGACAGTCCAGGAATCGCCTGAAGCTTCCAGTTTTGTGCGTTTGCTCTCCTGGCTTCCTCGCTTGGTTTCCGGACTTCTCGTTTGGCCTTGTAGTTGACCAAGGAACCTCTCTAGGTATCTTTGCTACTTGTTAGCATCGGTATTTGGAGATTTCTCGACGTAGCCGTCTATCTACGTTCGGGACTCGGTCGAACTTGTGCCGGAGCTTTTGGTGTTTGGTTTGCTATCGCTTTGTGGTGCCTCGCTGTGATCCTAGGGATCATCCACCCTCTTCCAAGGGTCGTGGGCATCACGGTTTTGGTCAAAGTTTTTCGGGATTGATTTTGGGACATTTGGCCAAAGATTCGAAAGAATTTTTGTTGGCTCCCATTCACCCCCCCTCTTGTCGCCATGCTAGTGCATTCTCGGTCCTTCAGTTCCAGAATAAGGGACTGATTCTGATTGTCCTTTCTAGCTTCATCCAATACATTCCAAAATAATCTTCCCATAGTGGTCAGATGTACCATCAGGCGGTCCTTATCTGAGGTATAATTCTGAAGAAATTGCTAGGCTGGTATAATATCTTGTATTGTCATTGTAATTTCTTTGAGATAGAGTTAGCTGGAACACGACAAAAACTTAGATGTACGAGTGCCACAAACAATATCAGTTGGTTCACGGACTTTTGATATAACACTGTTCTGAGAGACATAGCCTTCATAGCTACCAAAGAGTCATTTCTGAGCTGGAGATAACTTTTCAATGGTCAAAACTAATCGGTTGTCTCTTAATACTAAAAAGCTCCAAGGTTTTAGCTTTTACTGTAAGCAATGTTGGATATCAATGCACACAGTCACCATCAAGGTCCATAGAGAATCAGGCACATCTAGGAGGATTGAGTTGAATATAAGATCATCACGCATATATATATATATTAAGGTCAGGTAGAAAACTTTTCAGATCTTGAGTATCTTATCCAATAACACACCATCTCTCTTACTTATCCCGCAACTGGTACTTGTCCACCTTAAACATTATATGCCACTTTACTCCACTACGACCATATATGTTGCTCAATTGTCTACCACCTCTTACAGTCTGTTTCTGCTTTGATCATTGACTAATTCTTGAAAGACTGTCCTCTTTGCCACATCCGAAAGAAACACTGTCACATCCGATGTGACA
Organism: Coix lacryma-jobi var. lacryma-jobi; assembly: GCA_009763385.1. Taxonomy (NCBI): domain Eukaryota; kingdom Viridiplantae; phylum Streptophyta; class Magnoliopsida; order Poales; family Poaceae; genus Coix; species Coix lacryma-jobi. Next base: position 164,838,796 of record CM019822.1, read on the forward strand.
TATGGATTTTTTGAAGGAATATAGGAGATAACAAGGAGAAAGCTTCATGAAAGATAACACATTGGCGTAGTTTCCATAATGAATCTCGACTAGAAACCACGATACCAGCGCGTGCCGAGCAGCACAACCATGTGTCTGCAGCCACAAAAGGCACCATTAGTTCTTAACCAAAACACCATTATTGAATCCATAACCAGTGAGAAATCCATCATGACACAGATAAATCTTGCACGGGTAGGCATCACATGCAAGGCATAAGCTAGCAAAACAAGGATGATCACAAGGTTCGGGAATCAACAAGGATGTGATTTCTAGGACAAAACATGGCACAAGACAACAAGGATATGTCTGGTGCACACCAGGGTCATGACAAGATAGAAGATTTCATGAAATTGATTTGGCCAAGTAGCAACAAAAGGGCAACCAAGGGGATACATGGATTTGGGCATGGTCTCCACAACTGGGCAAGGCAAATTTACGGTCAAAAGCTAGTTTTAGCAAAAACTTAACTTGGCTGGTCCAACGAACAAGAGCCTTCAAAACAAGGGGTACCGAACATCTATGGCTTAGGCAACACTTAAAAAGGGGCCAAGCTTGGGTCTACAGGTTAGGCAAAGGCATGGCTACACAAACACGCATAGGCACACCACGGTTTGGATCCAAGATTCAGGAAAGGTTAACTTGGGCTAGTTAGTTTGAACCAAAGGCATGGACAGGCATAGGTACAGGTCTTTGGCACAAGCATCCTAAACCATTAGAACTAGACTCATAAACACAGGCCTTCTACGCAACATGGCTCTACTGGAGGCATCTCCGAAGGTCGAGAGGGCTTCAGCAACCAAGAATTAACAAACCACTCAAACACTCACCAAGGACAGAAGGTTGACTAACCAGGGTACCACTTAGATTACAACACATCTACGCACCACTACTACACGTTTGATTAACCGAGACACCACCCTGTAGACTTCCTAGGCGGGCTCCTTGGACCACCTTAGTTAATATATTAACCGAGGCGGGCAATGGAAGTTAATCACCTCGGTTAACACCAATTAACCGAGGCGGTTGCTTTAAGTTGCCCGCCTCGGTTAATATATTAACCGAGGCGTTAACCGAGGCAGGCTTTTGTTATTTGCCTGCCTCGGTTATTCTGTGGCTATAAATGCACATCGCCCTCCCCACCTTCCCCTTCCTCATGACTTCTCCACCATTGTTGACAGGTTTGGAGGTCCCAAACCCTCAAAAATATCTATTTTTTGGTGGGGGGAAGTTTTACAGTTTAACTGTGTCAAGTTGTTGACCGCAGGTGATTATATGTTTGACTCTAAACCTCTCTTTTAATTTGCTCTTGTCTTCTTAGATTTGGGTGCTCTCTTGATCTAGATCTAGCTAGATCTATAATTAATTTTCTTTAATCTGCTTTTTGTATGTCTTTTGCTATAGGTTTTGCTTGCATAATGGAGAGGTCTGAGTGGATGTACCGGTCATCAAGATTAGATTTGTCATACATAGGCCATGTTAAAAAGTTTATTGTCACTGCTCGGAAACACAGTCAAAGTGTGAATCCACAAGGACGACGTATCATCTGTCCGTGTTCAAAATGCAAGAACCTTCTGTTGCATGAAGACAGTGTTGTGCAATCTCATTTGATCAGGTATGGTTTTGTTCCAGATTACACAGTCTGGAGGTTTCACGGTGAAATAGACGATGTTAGTATCACTGTATCCGGAGATAGATCGTCAATGACGATGATGGTGAATGCAAACGATGGAGGAGACCAAGAACCGCCAGCTACCGGTGATAATGTTCGTGATTACCTCACCATGGACGATTTAGTGCAAGACATGGCCGATGGCGGTGATGATGCAGATGATGGTGAGAGGGTTCGTGCGATGGAGCCTGAGGATGTTGAGCTTTTTGAGAAAATTGCTAACAACCTTGATGAGGATGACATTCTATTTGGGAGCCCTAGGTGGCTTGAGAATTTTAGAGAGATGAAGCAGGCGGCAATTGATCTGCTATATGAGAACTGTCCGAAGCAGTGGACGGCGTTGCGTTTTGACCTCCAGATGCTCATGTTGAAGGCTCGACATGGCTGGTCAGACACTAGCTTCAATGAGCTCTTAAGTATCTTTGGCACCACATACCCAACACCTAACAAGGTGCCCGCTAATACGTATCGAGCGAAGAAGCTTATCCGGCCAGTGTTAATGAATCTTAGAAAGTTTGACGCCTGCCGTAACCATTGCATCTTGTACCGTGGCCAGTATGAGAGCTTGGTGAGTTGTCCGCACTGTGGCGCGAGTCGATACAAGAAGAATGCCGGCTGTCGCGCAAATGCGAATGATGAGGTAGTCTCGGTTGGGCCAAAGAAGAAGGCAAACAACAAGAATGCCGGTTGTCGCGCAGATGCAGCAAATGATGAAGAAGCTGGTTACACGCAGAGGAAAAGTCTTGCCCTATCGATGTGGTACCTTCCCATGATCGATCGCTTGTGGTGTATTTTCGGGAACCCTGAGGATGCCCAGCTGATGTCGTGGCATGCTTGTGGTGATCGCACCAAGGACGATGGCAAACTACGACACCCTTTTGATGCCCAGCAGTGGAAGCATTTCGACACGACATTCCCAAAGTTTGGCAAAGAGGCACGAAACGTGAGGTTCGCGCTGAGTACGGACGGAATGAATCCGTTCGGGGACCTAAGTAGCTCACATAGCACTTGGCCAATAATTCTTACCATCTATAACCTACCTCCATGGCTGTGTCAGAAACGCAGGTATCTTCTGTTGACCATGATTATTTCAGGCCCAAAGCAGCCTTGGAATGATATAGATGTGTTCCTGGATCCGCTCATGGAGGATATGAAGAAACTATGGGACGAAGGGGTTAAGATGATGGACGCATCGCTAAGAAAGGAGTATACTCTAAAAGCCATCATTTTGTGACCATCACCGATTACCCTGGGCTCTTTTCACTTTCAGGGCAGATAAAAGGAAAGAGCGGTTGTGCAGTTTGCATCGATGGTACCTCCTATGTCTACCTCAAAGGATCCTGCAAGATGGTGTACATGCGGCACAGACGATTCCTTGTCAGAAGTCACAGGTACCGACAAGCTGTGATGAATAAGTACTTTGACAACAAGGACGAGGACCAACGTGACGAACCGCCAAAGACAAGGTATGGTGAAAAGGTGTGGGACATGGTGAAGGAGATGGAGGTCGAGTTCGGGAAGAAGAAAAAAGAGGATCCGGAGGGGGCCAAAAAAAGGAAGAGGAAGCGAGATAATTTGGAGGATCTGCTTGCCATCATCCCATTCAAGAAGAAGTCATGTTTCTTCAAGTACCTATCATACTGGAAGGAGCTGCAAACACCCAATGCCATCAATTGCATGCACCTAGAGAAGAATGTTTTTGAAAGCACAATCGGCGTGCTGCTAGACATAAAGGGAAAGACAAAGGATGGTCTCAAGTCACGGATGGATCTTGTTAACCAAGGCATCCGGCCAGACCTTCACCCGGAACCACCACTAAACGGTAAAGTCGAAATGCCCGAAGCGGCCTACAACCTAACGAAAGATGAGAAGAGGGTAGTGTGCAATTGGCTAAAGGGTGTCAAGGTGTCGACCGGTTTCTTTTCCAACATCAAGAGTCTGGTATCGATGAAAGACCTCACAATGACCAACTACAACTCACACGACTGCCACATCATGCTAACGGTGTTCCTTCCAATTGTGATTAGGGCTATCGGTCTAGAGTACGTAAAGATGGTGATCACACGAATGTCATACTTCTTTAACCGCATCACCCAAAAGGTCATTGATGTAGCTAAGCTACCAGTACTAAAATAGTTCATCGCGGAGACTCTTTGCCAGCTAGAGATGTGCTTTCCACCATCTTTCTTCGATATTATGCCACACCTGATGATGCACATGGTTGATCAGATAGAACAACTTGGGCCCGTGTACCTGCACCAAATGTGGACATACGAGCGGTTCATGTCGACCCTCAACAGATACGTCCTTAACCGTGCTCACCCAGAAGGTTCTATGATCGAGGCATACACAACCGAAGAGGCCGTGAACTGCTGCACAAAATACATTCGAGATGGAAGAGCGATTGGGTTTCCCGTCCATCGGCATGAAGGTAGAACCTCAGGAATTGGGTGCACAGGGAAAAAAGTACGCACAGATATAGAGAACGAAACAGTGCAACAAGCTCATCACAATGTGCTTCATCAATTAGTGGTCATGGATCCCTACGTTGAAAAGCACCTGGAAGTGATCCGGCACTGCTCATGATGGATCTTGCACGGAGGTATGGGTCCAGAAACAACACAAGAAAAGCTTCACGACATGGCTGAAGCAACATCCCGACATACCGCACGGAGGATCTGATGATGATGACGAGACCATTGCGAGGCTTGCATCCGGCCCATTCAGCCAAATTACGACATGGCAAGGATATGACATCAATGGATATAGGTTTCACACAAAAGAGAAGGACAAGAAGAGTGCGTCCCAAAATAGTGGTGTTCGATATGAGGGCATCGATGAGTCAACGGGGCTAAGCAGGACATACTATGGGCAGGTTGAAGAGATATGGGAACTTAACTATGGCAGTGACCTACAAATACCTGTGTTCTGTTGCCAGTGGGTCAGGCCAAAAGGAGTTGACGTGGACTATTATGGACTAACAACCGCTGAGCTCCATAGCGTCGGCTAGAAAGATGACCAGTGGGTATTAGCTACTCGTGTTGCGCAAGTAGCCTACTATGTGATGCCCAATGACAGCAAGAGATGACATGTGGTTGTGTCAGGTAAGCAGAGGATCGTGGGAGCTGACGGGGTCCAGAGTCCCGAAGAATACAACAACTATGCAGAGCTCGGGCTCTTTACAGATCATCCACGTAAGATCAAGGCCATCGAGGCCCGTTTCAACAAGACAAAGATGATGCCATGGGCTCGCAAAGACGGAGAGAAATTTACTGTGAAAGCACCTACAATGAAATGAAATGTATGTCACACATATATGTAATAATGCAGGCAATGACTAAATTAATGAGAAGTTATTATTATAATTAATGGAACTCATTTGGAGAGATCCGAACTCTTTTTTGTGTATTTTCTTCGATCACTACACTGATTCTTCTTCTTCTACTACTACTACTACTACTACTACTACTACCACCACCACCACCACCACCACCACCACCACCACCACTACTACTACTACTACTACTACTACTACTAACACTTCTTAACCGAGGCGGACACTCTTATTTGCCTGCCTCAGTTAATATTAATCAAGGCGGGCGCCCTTATTTGCCCGCCTCGGTTAATATTAACCGAGGCGGGCGCCCTTATTTGCCCGTCTTGGTTAATATTAACCGAGGCGGACACCCTTATTTGCCCGCCTTTGTTACTGGCTAGTTATATAACCTAGCCGGCCATGCCTCCGAGCCCTTACTCGCCTCGCTCTCCGCTCCTCTCTCCTCGAAGGGCTGCCGCGCCGCGCTGTCGCCACCGAGATCTATGAGCACCCGTCCCTCCATCCCCGACACCGGTAGCGCCCCTGGTGCCCCTGGTGCCCATCTGGGCCAACTCGGCGCCCGTCCCCACATCTGCGATAGCCCCCGACGCCATCTCCTCGACGCCGCACCACCCTAGGTGCCGCCACCGTCCCCACAGCGCCGCCTCCTCGGTGGCCTTGGTTCCCATCCCTGGCTCCTCGTCCTCCTCGGTTCCCGTTCCCAACTCGTCGTCCTCCTCGGTGACCGTCCCCGCCTCCTCGGCAGCCTTGGACCCCGCTGTCCTCGCTGCCCATCTCGGCCTCCCCGGTGCCCGGCCGGCTCCGCCTCCCCGACGCCCGGCCACATGCACCTCCTTGGCGCCCGTCCCTGCTGGTCCCCGCTGCCGAGGTCTGCGAGGGCCCCCGCCCACGAACCCTAGCGCCACCGCCGTTCGCTGGCACTCCGATTGAAACTCGGCTGTATGTTGAAACTCGGCTTCTTCCTCCATTGAGCCCCTCTAATTTTTGTTTCCTAAGTTTGTATTGCTGCTTGTGATGCCAAAATGCTAGCTCGATTTGTTTGATTCAACTGAGCAGATGCCACTGCCAAGACTCTAGCTTGATTTGTTGTCATTTTTGATAAATTGGAATAAATTTGAGAAGAATTTGATAATTTGTGATAAATTGGGATAAATTTGATCGATTGGGATGAATTTGAGATAAATTGGGTGGCACCATTCTTTCACAATGAATTTATCTACTACTACTAGCTTGGGTTCTCCTTGGCCTATGATGCAATCTTTCCAATTCTGAGGTGGCACCATTCTTTTACACATATGAGTCTTTGTTGTTGTCATGTGTCCTATTTAACCATGGGACACATCCATTCCCAAGCAACTAATGTAGGCTTACCTCCCTGATGGCTGAGTTGGATGTATCCCATGGTTACATAGCTCTCATGAAATTGTCTGACACTTCTTCTACTTATTTGCCACCAGTGATGCTTATTAAATAGCTCAAACTTATTTTGCTTGTGCTGAGGCCTTTGTTTGCTACTTATATGCCACCAGTGATGCTTACTAAATTTTTTCATGGCCAATGAAGAAACTTGATTTTAGGAGGTGGTTGCCTGTGCTCCTATCCTCTCCTCTACTTCCCTCTCCTCTCTTCTCTCTTCTATGTTGAACTTGTTTATTTGCTTTCGAATTGCAAGGCAACCACCAATGAATGTTTATAATCTGAGGCCTAATTTAAATGTTTTCTGCCTATGATGAATGCATTGCCACTTTTTGATCGATTCAGTGGTTCTTGGTTATGATCTTGGACTTGTGAGGTACTGGACCATTGTAACTGCTCTTATGGTTTTCATGATTGTCATCAAGCCGTGTGAGACGTCCATGCCAAGAAATATGAAACAAGTTCAGTGGCTGGGCTGGACGGCTCTCACGGTTTCATGGCTGTCATGATGTTGTATCTCTATAATCTATAACATCCTTTAGCTACAAGGATAATGATTATTGAAATGGCAATACAATCTGAGGCAAATTTTCATTGTATCTTCCTTGATCTCCTATCCTCTCCTCTACTTCCCTCTCCTCTCTTCTCTCTTCTATGCTGTACTCTTATACTGCTCTACCATTTGAGGTTTCTCCTTGGCCTATGATGCAATCTTTGCAATTCTGAGGTGGCACCATTCTTTTACACATGAGTATTTGTTGTTGTCATGTGTCCTATTTAACCATGGCTGACATCCATTCCCAAGCAACTGGTGTTGGCTTACCTCCCTGATGGCTGGGATGGATGTCTCCCATGGTTACATAGCTCCCATGAACTTGCCTGACACTTCTTCTACTTATTTGCCACCAGTGCTGAGGCCTTTGTTTGCTACTTGTATCTTCCTCTCATATCCTCTCCTCTACTTCCCTCTCCGCTCTTCTATCTTCTATGATGTACTCTTATACTGCTCAACTACAAATGCAGAAGGATGCCTGCTTGGTATGTTGTTTTCGAGGGCACCAAGCCAGGTATTTACACCAGTTGGGCTGAGTGCAGTCAGTATGTCCTCAAAGTTAAGGGAGCTGTGCATAAAAAGTACAAGTCTTTTGAGGAAGCTTCTGCAGCTCTAGAGGCTTTCAACTCAAGAATCAACTCAATTCCTATTGCACCTACCCCTACCTTACCTTCCTATCAGGTTGGAGTGGCAGGCAGTCCATCTTGTTGGACTGTAATATGGGAAAAATGTGCAGGTGTTGTTAGTTGCTTTGGTTGTGGCCATGTGGATGAGGCTGCACTGTTATCTTGATGTCATAATTAATTAGACAAGTTCAACTCGGTTAACATTAAGAGTAGTAGTTACGTGTCTCAGTTTGGTTGCTACTACTATACCAGTGCTTGTGGTACTATTACTACTAGCCTACTACTGGTACTACTTATATGCCACCAGTGATGCTTACTAAATTTGGGTGTCATGAACTTGTTTATTTGCTTTCGAATTGCTTTCTGCCTATGATGAATGCATTGCCACTTTTTTGATGGATTCAGTATTGGTTATGATCTTGGACTTGTGAGGTACTGGACCATTGTAACGATTGTGTATTACATGCAGTGCTTCAAACAACCACCCGACACATTATTATGTGGATACTATGTTTATGAGTACCTAAGAGAGACCGGTAAGTTTAGCAACAGCTACAAGGTACTCATGAAAGAACTACAGGGCTGGCAAAACAAGCCATTCAACAAATAGACCATAACTTGCATTGTTGCAGACATTTGTTCATTCCTCATGCACCATTGCGTGCATGAGGGTGGAAGGTTCTTTAACATGGAAAGCCCGTTAGCGGATGACGACAAGTATGAGAGCATCCGAAAGTGGAGCACCCATCTGAACATCAAGGATTACATGTTGCCAGACATATAATTTTTAAAATGTTGAATTATAAAGTTTAATGCATGTAATTGAACAATGATACATATATATACTCGAAAGAGTACTGCTAGTTGAACAAATGTGTTTGTGACTTTATTAATTGTGTCTTTGCTTCCAACGTGAAAAGGAAATTCAATTTCAATTTTAAAACAATGTTTTTTTGCCTCGGTCAATATTTTAACAAAGGCGGGCGCATTACATTAACCGCCTCTGTTAAAATATTAACCGAGGCGGTTGCTTTAAGTTGTCCGCTTCGGTAAAAGTATTAACCGAGGCGGTCTCCTGGCCTGCCTCGGTTAAGTTTGATTAACCGAGGCCAATGGTCTAAGGCGGACGGTTTGCCCGCCTCGGTTAATCTATTTCGCCCGCCTCGGTTAAGCTTTCTATAGTAGTGCACACAACCTTAACAAGCATTTGAAGGGCACAAACATCAACTTAAGCAACCAACACTAATCACCAAGCTCATACCAATCAAGCATCTATCCAAAGCACACAAACACCTAGAGACATGCAAAACATGGTGGACAGATGTTGCCATTATTTTATTTCATGTTTACTAAATTGGAGCCTAAATCTTTATCTAGAAGCAAACATATACCAAACAAACTAAACTATAGTTGTTTTGTTACTATAAGCAGTTTACAACTTAAAGCTAAACTCACTTATTTAGTCTAACAAACTAATAACAATCAACCAGCTCATGCTAATCTGTATTCTGAGAAGGAATAAGAAGACACTAGGTAACAACAACTAACAAGGAGCATACAATAACTTAATTTGGGGTACAATCAAGCACCATAACAACAGTTTTAGAATACTCTAAGCATGCTAGATAAGCTATGATAACATCCCACTTAATTTATTTACAAGCATTTAATTCTCACAAGCACATAGGTTAGTAAAGATTAAAGCTACATTAGAGAGCAATTATAAAGCATGGTGCACATAAAAACATAATTCTAGGCATAACCATGTATAAAAACAATTTATATACATCTTAAACATGTTAGAGAAGTTCATTGTTTACCCAAATTAAATACTTTAATGCACCTATTAGATTTCCTAGTTTAGCAAGGTTAGTCAGCGAGCTGTCTCAATCTATAACCAGAGAATTCTAGGAGATTATGGTAGCTCACTCATGCATTTAGTATATTATTACTAGAATTTTAGTACTTTTGAAACAAGTATAACAACCTACACAAGTCTAGCAAGTAAACATGCTTGAAACAACTTAAACAGGTTTAAGCTATTTAATGTTATCAGACAACCAGTTTTATATTTTTATATTGTCGTAAACATGATACTTGAGAGGTATGAAAATTAGTGTCACAAACTTTTCATTCATATAACTCTAGTGCTTATTTTTGCAAGCAAGCAAGCATGAACATGATTACATTATTACAACATGGAAAAACAATTAAACAACATGTTTGGTGCATTTCCTTGCTAAAGCATGTTAACACAAAGCTAACAAAATTAGAATTGTAACCTTTGGACACTCTTAGGTTCATTATCACATTTAACAAAGTTTAGAAAGCATTTAGCAAACCCCAACAACATTGCATATAAAACAGTTTCAAACAACAAGTTTTATTACTTTCTTAGGTGAAGCATTTCGAGACAAAACTAACTCAAAATATTGAATTACAAACTTTAGCATAGTTTTGCCACACAAGCAGGATAACACCACGCAAGTCTTTTACAACAAGACATTTCAACACAGGCAAAACTTCTAACCATTAGAAGCTTATTGTCTAACTATTCTTCTAGCAAACATCATGTAGAGCAAGACAATCACACAACATGATAAACTAGCAGGGTTAACTAGACAACATCATATAGGGTAATTACATCTAGCCTATAACAAGCAACCACTTGTTTAGCTAACATGGAAGCATCCATATAAAACATTGCACACTACCAACTATCAAGAACAAGACCACATTACATCTAGCTCAGATCAACACACCACATCAAACAACTAATTGCTTCTCACCCTTTTCATGCAATCTAGCACATCATAATTGGAGCACTGGTTCACAACAAACATCATCATTACAGGAATAAGGGTGGGGGAAGCATTTTTTATGCACAAACAACCATTAAGTTTTATCATTACATTAGTCACACTTGATAATAAATTGTTTATTATTGGAACAAAGATGAGAGAACAATGTTCATGAGCAAAGCAAAAGAAGATGTATGCACGTCCTATACGTTCTCACTAATTGCCAGCCTGAGGGCAACAATCACGTTTTAGATCGGTGGCATAACACGCACTCTAGGTATAACTAGTCGTCAACTATAGATACGCATTCGAGGTTAGCGTACCTGTTGAAAATCTCATTTCAGCCCATTCCCACAACAGATATAAATAAATTGCAGGAATTAAAATTCTAAGTACATCCATATATGCGTACCCATATACATATATGCAACACCAACCTACCCAGATGATAAGTCTACCCACAATTAAATACCTGTTGGAAATATGCCCTAGAGGTAATCATAGAGATGATGATATTTCTATTGTATCCATGATTTATTATATGTTCATTGAATATCCATTAAAGACAACTTGTATTGATTGGCAATTATGCGAATTGTCTGTGAGACTCTTTTACTTGTATGGTTATTCGATAGTTGTCCTTGATCGGAGTTCATGTGAGGACACACATGAATATTAGATCAGCACATGTATTAGTTGATGACTATGTTTCACAAGTCATAGACATGGAGATGTCAAACTAATAATGTGGGCACATGTATGACATGGGGCTGGACTGACCCAACGTGAGATGTTCTTATTATCTCTTTACACATCATGTACGTTATGTCCTTCGACCTGAGATTATGGTATGTTCTCAAGATGTGAATTGACTTACTTAGGGACTATCAAACGCTACTTCGTAACAGGGTAGTCATAAAGATAGTCTTCGGGTTTGTCAGGAAACATGTTGTGAGACATAGACGATCAAGATGGGATTTGTCCCTCTCCATGCGAGAGAGATATCACTGGATCACTCATATGATTGGATCATAAAATGCATGGCCGTGCTTAGGTTAAATGTTAACCTATGAGTTGAACCAAATATTGTGAGGCAAGGGAATTACGTATAGTATATGTGATCGTGGTGGTTCATCAGATATGATCTTTGCGTATACATAGGAGTTGACACGTCTTGCTAGAGGCCGCTGTCAACTATCGGGCGAGTAGGTGTACTCGGGCCGTGTCTATGTGTGCGTGAACCCATAGGGTCGCACGCTTAAGGGGCTGGAAGCCTGATTCGAGTTGGACTCGAGTCAGACCGGGATTAGGGTTTGCTAATGGGCCTCCAGGTTGGTGGGCTCATTAGGGACGCCTATATAAAGAGGGGTGGGGGGACTAGGGTTTGAACTACGTCAATTGTTGACAGCCGTCGCCCACCCCACGCCCGCGCCTGTTGCTCCTCGTAGACCTAGCAGTCTGGAGGCGTGGCGCTTCCTCCCTGTACGTGTGGATACCTTGGAGGTGCTGCATCTGGAGCAAAAGGACAAACCGCACGTGGAGACGTGAAGGACGGACGTGAACATCTACACGGCATCGCTACGACGCGCATGACTACACTGAGACGTCTTCCGCTGCATCTGCGCGTCTAGTGGTAATCCCGTGATCTATAACTAGCAGTAGTTCCTGGTTTATGGGGTCGAAAATTTTGTGCATTCGGCTAGCGTAGCATCCCCATAACCCTTCAGTGCTATCAGAGCTGTTACTGTCTCGTTATAGGTTCGGTTGTGTGCATATATAGATATGCACGGTTGTAGAACAGTCTCTGATCTTAATTCATGATCTTGTTGTGTTGGTCATGTAACGATCTACTCCTACCGGTCGGAATTCCGCCATCGGAGTTAAGTGATACGTGTAAATCCAACCATGGCAAGATGGAGATCAATCAGATTGATCGAATCGAATCTGGATCAAGAGCCGGGTGCATGAGATGTACAGCGGCATCTGCAAAAGAGCGTTGTTCGGTAAAACAGCCGTAACTTTTGCATACGACCTCGGATTGAGATGATCTTTAAACGAAAATCGATCTACAGAAAATTTTACATCTGATTTTCACCGGCAATAGCCAGTTTCGTCGAATTTAGATTTGCGAAAAAGGCTGGGAAAATTATGTTTTCTGCGATTCAAGATTAGACGTCGGGAATGTTTAACTCTGTTTTGCAGGGTTTGATGACTGGTATAGCCCTTATATGTATGTGATGCATGTATGTAATTATTTGATGACTTGCATGTCGTGATTATGACAATATGGCTGGAGCCACATATATATTGTCCAATTGATGTAATGGCCTGCGTGCCAAATTGTGATGATCCTACTCGTGACTATGTAATTATTTTAATTACGCTAGTTGTAGCTAGTCTTGGTGGATTCATCACTGGGGGATGGCGTGCATATATCATGTAGATGGAGATCATCATGGTGAACAGACTGGCGGAGATGGAGATCTCCAAAGAGACACTGGGCTATACCAAGTCATATCTGTGTTAATGCTATTCTCTTATTATGTTCTACTTTCACGTATGATTCATGTTTATTGTCTACATGCGGTAGTGAAAGTGTAGAACGATCCCTTAGTAATGTTCAAGTCATATGCTTCCCCAAACCTTGCACTGTCATATGTCTTGTACAATCGGTGGTGCGCCTATGAAATTAGGGTATCACTGATTTTCCTTGACTAGGCAGGTTCGTATCGGATACTTACTGCATAAGGGTTGGTTGCTTGAACAAGGTCATCCTAACGGTTAGGGACCTTGAAGCATAAAGAGTTGAGCACACATAGAGATGTTGGCCAACAACAAGAGTCATATGTGATATGATTAGCAAAGAGTTGCTTACCGATCTACCATGTCCACTAGCGGTGATGCTAAAGCTCACTAGTAGACTTGTTAGTTTGGATCTTGAATCATTGAGATTCAATAGAGGGATATTGATCTCAGTGGGAGTAGATTTTATTAATGATTTAATATCATTTACTCTGTCTTGGATACATTGTCTTAGTATTTTGCAATTACTTTTGTTGTAGATCAATGGCACCTAGCAATCCACCATTTACTTTACGTTCAATCCTTGAGAAAGATAAATTGAATGGAACAAACTATGCGGATTGGATCCGCAACCTGAGAATTGTTCTCAGGGCTGAGAAAAAGGAAGATATTCTAGACACCCCACTACCAGAGGAACCTGCTGATAATGCACCTGCTACTGAGAGAACCGCTTACAAGAAAGCATGTGATGCTGATCTTGAAGTAGGATGCCTGATGCTTGCTAGCATGGAACCAGATCTGCAGATGCAGTTTGATAATAACCATACAGCCTACGATATGATCGTAGCGCTAGATGAGATGTTCCAGACTCAGGCTAGAACCGAAAGGTTCAATGTTTCTAAGTCTCTTGCTGGGACTAAGTTAGCAGAGGGTGCAGCAGTTGGACCACATGTGATCAAGATGGTTGGTTACACTCAGAGGTTGGAGAAGCTAGGCTTCCCAATTGGTCCAGAACTGGCTACTGATTTCATTCTCTCTTCTCTCCCACCTAGCTATGGGAACTTCATCTCGAACTACCATATGCATGGTGCGGAGAGGGGCTTGAATGAGCTATGTGGCATGCTTAAGACAGCAGAGGCAGACATCAAGAAAGGTGCTGGCAGCAGCCATGTGATGGCGATCCAAAACAAGCCTAACTTTAAAAGGAAGGGCAACTATTGGAAGAATAGGAAGGGCAAGGGCAAGGCCAAATATGTGATCTCTAAGCCAAAGCCTCCTGCGCCTGACGCTGCTGGACCACCTGCTGATTCTGAGTGCTTCCACTGTAAGGGGAAAGGTCACTGGAAAAGAAACTGCAAGGTGTACTTAGCATCCTTGATGAAGGATGGCAGTGGTAAAGGTACTCCCGCTGCTCATACACTTGTTGTTTATATTACAGATATTTTCCTCGCTAACTCTTATATTAATTCTTGGGTATTTGATACCGGCTCGGTTGCTCATATTTGCAATACGATGCAGGGAATGATAAGAGGTAGAAGCGTTGGAAAAGGGGAGGTTGATTTCTGCGTTGGCAATAATGCAAGAGTTGCTGCGTTGGACGTCGGGACGATGCAACTCCACCTCCCATCAGGATTTATTTTGGAGTTAAATAATTGTTATTTTGTTCCAAGTTTAAGTCGAAACATTGTGTCACCTTCATGTTTGATGAAGGATGGCTATTCATTTGCGAGTAAAGACAATGGTTGTGTAATCTCTAAGAATGATATGTTTCTGGCTTTTGCATCCATTGTGAATGGGTTGTTTATTTTAAATCTTGATGATGCACCTATGTCTATCTGTAATATTACTGCTAAAAGGCCTCAGCTTAATGAGTTAAGCCCTACCTATATGTGGCATTGTCGTTTGGGTCATATAAGTGAAAACCGCATGAAGAAGCTCCATGCTGATGGATTTCTAACTTCGTTTGATTTTGAATCATACGAGACATGTGAGGCTTGCTTGCTGGGCAAGATGACCAAGTCGCCTTTCACAGGTTTTCCTGAGAGGGCGTCTGACTTATTGGAACTTGTACATACTGATGTATGCGGACCAATGAGTACGACAGCTAGAGGCGGATTTCAATACTTCATAACCTTCACTGATAATTTTAGCAGATATGGCTATGTCTATCTGATGAAGCATAAGTCTGAGACATTTGAAAAGTTCAAAGAATTTCAGAATGAGGTAGAGAATCAGCGTGGCAAGAAAATTAAGGCCTTGCGATCAGATCGTGGAGGCGAATATTTGAGCCACGAGTTTAGCAATCATCTTAAGAGTTGTGGAATTGTTCCACAGCTTACGCCACCTGGAACGCCTCAGCGAAACGGCGTGTCCGAGCGACATAATCGGACTTTGTTAGACATGGTTCGGTCTATGATGAGCCAGTCGGACCTTCCTTTATCGTTTTGGGGATACGCTCTAGAAACAACCGCTTTCACATTAAATAGGGTACCGTCTAAGTCCGTAGTTAAGACACCATATGAGATATGGACTGGTAAGAGTCCTAGTTTGTCTTTTCTAAAGATTTGGGGTTGTGAAGTTTATGTCAAACGACTTATTTCAGATAAACTAACACCCAAGTCGGACAAGTGCTTTTTCGTGGGATACCCAAAGGAAACTTTAGGGTATTACTTCTACAACCGCACAGAGGGCAAAATGTTTGTCGCTCGAAGCGGTGTTTTCTTAGAGAAAGAGTTTCTCAAAAGAGACAAGAGAGGGTAGAAGGTGTATCTTGAAGAAGTTCACGATGAGCCAACAGGGATTGACTCCACGAGTGATGCTAATGTAGCAGAACAAGTTGAGCTGCCTATGGCAACAGACACCCCGCCCCAACCACGAAGGTCGGCAAGGATCCGTGAGTTGCGTGGGGATGTGTTATTGTTAGACGATGACGAACCTGCAACCTATGCCGAGGCAATGATGGACCCTGATTCCGAGAAATGGCATAGTGCCATGAGATCCGAGATAGATTCCATGGGAGCCAATCAAGTTTGGAACTTGGTTGACCCGCCTGATGGGGTAAGACCCATAGAGTGCAAATGGATCTATAAAAAGAAAAAGGATATGGATGGAAACGTCCAAGTTTATAAAGCTCGACTTGTCGCAAAAGGTTTTCGGCAAGTTCAAGGAGTTGACTACGACGAGACTTTCTCATCGGTAGCGATGCTTAAATCTATCCGGATCATTCTAGCAATTGCTGCCTATTATGACTATGAGATATGGCAGATGGATGTTAAAACAGCCTTTCTAAATGGAAATTTAGAAGAGGACGTGTATATGATACAGCCCGAAGGTTTTGTTGATCCAGGCAATGCTAAGAAAATATGCAAGCTTAAGAAATCTATTTATGTATTAAAGCAAGCATCTCAGAGTTGGAATATTCGTTTTGATGAGGTGGTCAAAGGGTTTGGCTTCCGTCAAAGTGAAGAAGAACCTTGTGTTTACAAGAAGGAAAGTGGGAGCGCTGTTGTGTTTCTAATCTTGTATGTAGATGACATACTGTTGATTGGGAATGACATTCCGATGTTCCAAACCGTAAAGACTTCACTGAATAGCAGTTTTTCTATGAAGGATTTAGGAGAAGCAACATATATTCTAGGCATTAAGATCTATAGAGATAGGTCAAAGAGGCTAATAGGATTAAGCCAAGAAACGTACATTGACAAGGTGTTGAAGCGGTTCAACATGGAACAGTCCAAGAAAGGGTTCTTGCCTGTCACATGGCATGCGCTTTAGCGAGAAACAGTGTCCTTCGACATCTAATGAGCGAGAGCGCATGAGTAAGGTTCCATATGCTTCGGCTATTGGTTCCATCATGTATGCCATGATATGTACACGCCCGGATGTCTCATATGCTTTAAGTGTTGCGAGCAGATATCAAGCTAATCCAGGTGAGAGTCACTGGACACTTGCTAAAAACATCCTTAAGTACTTGAGAAGGACTAAAGATGTGTTCCTAATCTATGGAGGTGAGGAGGAGCTCGTTGTAAATGGTTACACCGATGCTAGCTTCCAAACTGACACAAATGATTCACAATCTCAATCAGGTTTTGTGTTCACAATAAATGGTGGTGCAGTCAGTTGGAAAAGTTCCAAGCAGGAGACCGTGTCTGATTCTACAGCAGAAGCCGAGTACATTGCAGCTAGTGGAGCTGCAAAGGAAGGTGTTTGGATGAGGAGGTTCCTCATTGATCTTGGTGTGTTTCCAAATGCGTCTAGCCCATTGTCTTTACACTGTGATAGCAATGGGGCGATCGCGCAGGCTAAGGAGCCAAGGAATCACCAGAAAAACAAACATGTACTGCGGAAATTTCACCTCATTCGAGACTTCATTAAAAGAGATGAAATTAAGATGTGCAAAATACATACGGATTTGAATATAGCAGATCTGTTGACAAAGGCTCTTCCACAGCCTTAGCATGAGGCGCATGTGAGGTCTATGGGTATTAGATATCTAAAAGATTAACTCTAGTGCAAGTGGGAGACTATTGGAAATATGCCCTAGAGGTAATCATAGAGATGATGATATTTCTATTGTATCCATGATTTATTATATGTTCATTGAATATCCATTAAAGACAACTTGTATTGATTGGCAATTATGTGAATTGTCTGTGAGACTCTTTTACTTGTATGGTTATTCGATAGTTGTCCCTGATCGGAGTTCATGTGAGGACACGCATGAATATTAGATCAGCACATGTATTAGTTGATGACTATGTTTCACAAGTCATAGACATGGAGATGTCAAACTAATAATGTGGGCACATGTATGACATGGGGCTGGACTGACCCAACGTGAGATGTTCTTATTATCTCTTTACACATCATGTACGTTATGTCCTTCGACCTGAGATTATGGTATGTTCTCAAGATGTGAATTGACTTACTTAGGGACTATCAAATGCTACTTCATAACAGGGTAGTCATAAAGATAGTCTTCAGGTTTGTCAGGAAACATGCTGTGAGACATAGACGATCAAGATGGGATTTGCCCCTCTCCATGCGAGAGAGATATCACTGGATCACTCATATGATTGGATCATAAAATGCATGGCCGTGCTTAGGTTAAATGTTAACCTATGAGTTGAACCAAATATTGTGAGGCAAGGGAATTACGTATATGTGATCGTGGTGGTTCGTCAGATATGATCTTTGCGTATACATAGGAGTTGACACGTCTTGCTAGAGGCCGCTGTCAACTATCGGGCGAGTAGGAGTACTCGGGTCGTGTCTATGTGTGCGTGAACCCATAGGGTCGCACACTTAAGGGGCTGGAAGCCTGATTCGAGTTGGACTCGAGTCAGACCGGGATTAGGGTTTGCTAATGGGCCTCCAGGTCGGTGGGCTCATTAGGGACGCCTATATAAAGAGGGGTGGGGCGACTAGGGTTTGAACTACGTCAATTGTTGACAGCCGTCGCCCACCCCACGCCCGCGCTTGTTGCTCCTCGCAGACCTAGCAGTCTGGAGGCATGACGCTTCCTCCCTGTACGTGTGGATACCTCGGAGGTGCTGCATCTGGAGCACAAAGACGAACCACACGTGGAGACGTGAAGGACGAACGTGAACATCTACACGGCATCGCTGCGACGCGCACGACTACACCGAGACGTCTTTCGCTGCATCTGCGCGTCTAGTGGTAATCCCGTGATCTATAACTAGCAGTAGTTCCTGGTTTATGGGGTCGAAAATTTTGTGCATTCAGCTAGCGTAGCATCCCCATAACCCTTCAATACCTTCATATATACTTGTGTGTATAATTCAGTACCAATCTAGCACTCCCTGTAACACCCGATTTTAAGAACAAAACCGAGCACTCATCATATGTGTGCCCGGAAGTCCACACATACAACCACAGATGGAAAAGATATCAAAACAGTGTCATATATATTGAAAACATATTTATAACAAACACTTACATCAAAGTTAAGAGAAACCAATACTAATCTTCTCTTCAGGCTCCTTTCTTCAAAGGGACGGTTGACTGGGGGCACATACGCCTTAGCACTTCATGACATCTTAACCATGATCCATCTTCAGAGCGGACTTTACAAATGAATGGAGGTTGGGGAAAATAGCAAGAGTGAGCACATATCGTACTCATCAAATACAACATGGGGTTCATGAGGCTCAAAAGGTCGATGCAGGCTTAACTGCGGTCAGCTTTTCATTATGTCATATTAATAAGCAGTTGAGTAGCAACAAAAATATGCAATAGCCCAAATAAACATATGATCAAGTGAACATGAATAACGTATAACAAGAACATAAATAATTAATAATCAATTTACAAGTTATTATTCCATAAGGAGCCCAAGCCGCTCATAACCGCGAGCATGGCTGATATATCAGTTTAAACACACTCTGCAGAGGTTGTACATCTTTACCCATGAGTCGTGATTCTCGTTTGCCTAGGATACCTAGTCCCATATCACACTGCCAAGGTGCACGACTGGGTTTCACTATGAAGCCTTTCAAAGGTTCGTCTAACAAGTTAGGACCGCTAGGTTTCTGTGGCCTGCAGGTGTAGAGCCCCCCTTCCAGATGGCACATCAACATGCAGCCTATACACATGTGGACAGGAGCCGCACTATACCCGACCCGGAACACACCCCTCTTGCGCCATCAAGGTAACCACTAACAAGCTAGAAAAGGTCTTCATACTGAACTAAAGCCAGAGCCATGTATCCCTCACAGTTGCACTGTAAGTCCTGGGGGAATCCACTTACAAATAAGTTATGTTTCTCAAAAGCATCTTTTAGATGTTCGTTGCATATACCATTAGTCAAGTTACATGATCATAGTCATTCGTTTGAGCACTAGCAACATCTACCCAATGCATATCTCAAGGTAACAAGGTATAAGTTAACAAAAGCTAGGATGTCCCTATGGTTATCAATGTAGACACATGCATAATGAATTTAGTGAATTAAGGTGAATAGGACAACAAGGAAAATCCTATGCTATACTTGCCTTAAACACTTGCTCAACTCTAACACCATCAGCTTCGGGCATCACCTTCTGATCTTCAGCACCGACAAGCAGTTCTCGTCTACTCGTACCAAGCACCACA
The DNA here is from genome assembly GCA_009763385.1 of Coix lacryma-jobi var. lacryma-jobi. NCBI lineage: Eukaryota > Viridiplantae > Streptophyta > Magnoliopsida > Poales > Poaceae > Coix > Coix lacryma-jobi. The sequence goes on from CM019822.1 coordinate 164,858,876, forward strand.
CAAAGACAGACATACACGCAAACAAATAGAGACTAAGAATAATACATCACATAAGAGAAAACATTATGCTAAGCGAGAGAGATCGTTGTCACAGTTAGTAGAACACAAGAACATAAAAAATGAGGCTATTGCTAAAAGACACGTCAACCGAGAGTTTTATATTATAAAAGAGACAACTACAAGGTTACTTTATTTTAGTTAAACAAAATTGCAGAATAGTTATTAATTCAGATTAGATAAAAACATATTTTAATTTAGAAAGGCGAGTTGAACTAATCATATTTTATTCGTAAATAATTATATATGATTATTTAAGCCATTTAAACATTTATAATTTAGAAACATTAAACATGCAAGAGAACTAATCGAAACATTATACATTTCATTTTTAAACTAAACAAGTCATCATTTAAATTATGTTAATGTTGATATTAATCAAGTTAAGATTTATCTGTAAGAGACCAGAGATTTACATAACTAATCAAATTAATAGAATTAGATTTATAAACATGTGACATGATGAAGAGCGAGATTACACGTAGCTTATATCGACCCGGTCGCAACTGAAACGGATTTATAACCCTAGGTTGCTTTTAATTAGGAAACAGTTAAATTAGCATTAATCAAATTAATAAATAATTACGAAAATTTCTAATTTTGTAACGTAAGGAACACTAGCGCTAACGCATAGAGCACGACGACATGATTCCACGATGACACGATTCTAACGCAATTGAAACAGACTAAAACGGAAATTAGACGATGATTAAACGGTGAAGGATTAAAGAGCAGTGGCAGATCAGTAATTAAGATCATCTTCTTTCTTGCGTTACCTTCTTCGTGTGCTGAACGTGCAGCCATGGTGGTGGTGGTGCTGCTGCATCGGTGGCCAAGGGAGGATAGGCTCGGCCAGGCCGAGCCAACAAGCCAGCGGCGGCACGACGGTGCCAGCCTGCTGCAAGGTGATTGGCCTGCTGGACGAAGGCACCCTGGCCACGGTGGCCAGCAGCCTAGTTGCGGCCAGGCCCATGGCGCCGCTCTGCAGTCCGCGGGCAGGGGCTAGGGCAAGGGGTGGTGGTGCGGTCGTGGGATGGCGTCGGGATAGTTGGAGAATGGCCCAAATGATGAATACGGCAGGCAACCGAGGTCGTTCTCGTCAGCCATGGTAGGAGGTCGTCGGAAAAGAGAGGAAGAAGTTAGGGAACAATCAAACGGTGATGAATTCATGAAAAAGAACCTCGTGGTGGCGACAGTTTTAGCCAGAATGTGATGGTTTGGCAAAAAAAAAAGATCGCCGGAAGTTCGTCGGAGTTTTAGGAGATGCGAAACTACAGATTCATATCTGGGAGGATAGAAGTGACGACTTCGAAAATAAGACGTACTTTTAGAATCCTTGTGTCGAGATGAACATCGGCATGTATACATAGGTAGGGTTTGGATAGGTTAGAAAAACGAGATATTTTATTATTTTCGGAATTAAATTAATTCTAAAAAAGTCTAGAATTGATATTTAAACCACGAAAAATACTCGGATGGCTCTGAAAATTCTGCAAATTTTCAGAGATACTTTGGAAGATGATGAACTCAAATAAAGTATTTAGAGCTCATGAAAAGATATTTTGGAGCATCTAAAAAATTAGATACGCTCGCAGATAAATTGGAAATTATTTCGGTATAAGCCAGAAAAATTCCCGAGAAGTTTATAGCTATAGGATGATGGATGATGAACTCAAGGAAGCGGTTTGGAGCACAGGAAAAAGGATCATGGAAAACTTTCACACGAGAATAGAGTTGAGAACGATAAATTTATTTTGGAAAAAAGGTAGAAACGGACTGGATATAGATGGACAACCTACCAAACGTGTTTTAAAAATACTACCGGCTCACAACACAAAGTCAAACAACAACCAATCATCACATCAAACAAAAACTCATCAAATTAGTTTAGAAAAATTTGAAAATTATCATTTTACAACAACTAAAGTGGCGCTAGCTTAAACTAAACTTGTTCAATCTTATATAAATATTTAAATCATTCATTTTATTTAGTGTTTTCTTCGCACAACAAAAAATCAGAAATTTTAGGGTGTGACACTCCCCTAGATCGACGGTTATTCGATCATGCTCTCACTTAACATTATACTACCCATTTCCTAAATCTACCCGCAATTAAATACCTTCACTTGTACCTGTGTGCTTAACAAGTACAAGTTCCAGTACCAAACTAACTTTTCCTTACACCAACGATTGTTTGGTCATCCTCTCACAGCTCATACTTACCTGACGTAGGTGCGACGTTGCATAAAATTAACTCAACTACCCCACACATATGACTACATCATATGTGAGGGCTACCTCCAACATGACATATCATTGCAAGAAAGTAAAACCCCCAAAGTTAGTATTACTTAACTAAGCCACCTAGAAGTCCTAGTTGGGCATAACTGGAGGTTGTCGCTAGCACATAGTTTTGTAAATTAGGTTTTGACAAACTTGCCTACTAGCTAAAGGTTTTTAGATAAAATAGGTTTTGCAAAAATCAAAACTTTGTTTTAAAAACCATGCACATGACACTATTATTGTATTATCTCATACGTGATGCACTTGAATGTCTTTATGGGTAGTAGTAATAGTAAGTGTCTGAAAAGTATATGTTTCTGCTGCTCTTGTAAAAGAATAGAAGAGGCTTGGTCCCTTGAACACAACCAAACAACTTCACTGAAGCTTGCCAAACCTTTGTTCAGCTAGGCTGGTTAGCCTTGCTCCGCTATCTATACTTGGCAAAACAACCAAGTAGACCCAAGCATTACTATCTAGGCAACCAAGCTTAGGAAATAGAAAAAAATTAACCACCACTAAGAGATCATTTGGAAAATTGTAACCAAATTAGAATGAAGCTTACATCATTGCAGTCTCTGCTGAATCAATTCCATCATGCTAACTATATCTTGTATGTACTCCCTCCTTTCCAAATTATAAGTCGCTTTGACTTTTTTTTGGTACATCCACTTTTCTATGCATGTAGATGTATATTATGTCTAGATAAATAGCAAAATCGATGTACCAAAAAATTAAAGCAACTTATAATTTAAAATGGACAGAGTTATATCTTTCCCTGTATCCATTGCAACATATGTATATATTTGGTAGTAATTTAAAAGAGAAGGATGACTACAGAGGAAAATGCTGCTAGCTAGATAGCTTTGCCTAAAAATAGAAGGGAATTAACCACTACTAAGAAATCATTTCAAAAATCAAAGCGACTTATAATTTGAAACAGACAGAGTTATACCTTTCCCTGTATCCATTGCAGCATATGGGTATATTTGGTAGTAATTTAAAAGAGAAGGATGACTACAGAGGAAAATGCTGCTAGCTAGATAGCTTTGCCTAAAATAGAAGGGAATTAACCACTACTAAGAAATCATTTCGAAACTCATAACCTAATTAGCATGAAAATAACTTACAGAATTGTAGTTTGTGTTGAATTAAATACATTCTAGCTATGCGCATTGTTTGTAATGTTTTTTCCCTATATATATTGTGACGCGCTGAACATTCTTATTCGCACAATCTCCCAAGGGCACAAAGTGTTGCACTGCCTTCAAACATGGAGAAGAACACCAAGCAAATGGCTGCCATCATGCTATTATCTCTGCTGCTTCTTGGATGCTTTGCAGTTCATGGGCAATGTAAGTGAAATATATGTGAAAAGATATATATACATATATATACATATATATATATATATATATATATATTTCAATCTAAAGAAGTTAATAAAGTCCTTGTGATGTTATCCATGAGACAAGTTCTTCGTACATATATTCATTGAATCAATCAGTCTACTTACTCTTTCTAATTATATGATCTACTTGTGCTATTCTACTACTGTATAAGTGTGTGGCTTTATTCTGAATCTTTGACAAACACAGGCCGGGACATTTATGAACAAGGTGAAGAGAAAAGACTTATCGAACATCAATGCTACCATGTTGGATACATAGGGTGCAGAGAAAATCTTTGTTGGTGTTGTTCTAGGGGTGAACAGTGTTATAAAACACAGGTTGAGTGCATAAATGCCTGCTAGTGAGAATATTGTAATACTAATAAGAGAAAATTGATGATGAATAACAAGAATAATACACAATAATAGAATGCAAAAAGTTGAGCTACATATTTTTGAGCACTTTGAGAGGTTGGTCTTCTAATTTTGAGGAAAATGTCTCCTTTCTTTATTATCCATAAAGCAAACACTAATTTCAGGATCTCAAAGAGCTCAAAGTGTATTATATACATCATCTTCTCCTCCTGCAAACAGAGGAAATAAAGAAAACCAAATGGGAGAGGAATAAAGGAACTAAGGATGCCGAGCTTGATATATCATAACCTAAAACCAACGTATGTCTCGTCATTGCAATGTGCAACATGCTCTGTTTTCACTCTATCCATGACTTCTGCTTTCGTGCAATGCTACCTCCATCTCACATATGGAGTTGCCCCTTCTCCCATCGTGTACACAGAGCCAAAGCTGGCGTATGGAATGTGTCTTCTATCATTCCAACATTGTGCATGGGAGGCTCGCACGCCACGTTGAGCATGTGTGTCACATTGTTATTGTGATTGTTGATAACCAAAATTGTCCAAGAGAGGCTGGTCCCATGTTTTCTCAAAAAAATAGCTAGGTTGGGTTGTACAATTGTCCATGTTGGGTTTAGTAAATTTGTGAAAATAGTCCAGGATGGCGTCCAAATAGGTGCCCGACTACCGAAGCCAAGGGGCACTTCTTGCGTTGGCTCGGGGTCGATGTAGTCCGGCATAGGCTTTATACACATGACCAAAGCGTCGAGTTGGTCACCCTGCCTTTTTAGTCACAAGGCAAGGCCATCAAACTGAGCCTTGATCCTGTGGCGGTGGGCTACACAAAAGAAAAAACCCGACTGGAGATCAGGAAATAGAACCTCAGGGAAAATGATTGTAGTAGCAGTCAACTTTCTATTCAGCTCAGTGGTGAGCTCCATGTTGCGAACCTCCAGGAGTTTATGCTCCTTCCAAGCAGCCTCCATCTTGGCCGCGAGCTTTGCAAACAAAAAATAGTTAGGGGCAAAGGCGCCATACACTTTAGCAATTACTTGGATCCCAACATAAGGTAATGATTGAGAAAAAAATATGGTTTGGGCTTGGCTTTACCTTTCTTCTCAGCGGTGAGCTGGCGACCTCAGTGAGCGATGGCTTGGAGGCCTTCGCCTCGTCTTGCTTCTCGTGGGCCTTGGCAAGGCTCACCTCCAACCCCTTTACTATCGCCTTCAGTCACATTCTCCTCGTCAAGAGGCAACAAGCATTGAATCGCACGGTGGCACTACTTGGCTGTCAACATGATGGCCTGGGAACAAAGGCCATAAATAACACTAAGTGAAGAATGTTTTGTGCTAATTGACACCTAACATCACATAGTCAATGATTGACTTCATCATCTGCTTGAGCATGTCCAGTGCGTTAGTGCCTCACTTATTTTCCTCCTCGACAATGACGAAGTCGGTGACAAGGCTTCTGAAATTCAGGACCACCCTGGGACCCGACTCTGGGAGCGAGCCCCTAGCGATCTCTTCGACCTTGTCCACCACCATGGGCAGAGTACTCTGCCACTGTCGGAATGAAGACTCAAGGCGGCCAAGCCCTAGGGAATTTGTTGGCGGTCCTTATTGCATATTTATAACCGCCAACTCTCACATGAAATGATCACCAAACTAGAATTAGGGCTTTTATATCTAACAAGTTCCACAAGTTTTGGTGATTCATCATCTACAGGAGGGCAGTTGCAAAAATTACTGAAAACATGATCCAAAACATACAAGATACAACATTTACAAGCACCTAACATGAGCCAAGGGGGACAAGGCCCAATACCAGGCAAATTAGGGCCCTGTCAGGAGGATAAAAAGGCCAAAACCCCAAGCAAACTCTGAATCTGGTCTAACACCCCACATAGAAGACATCTAAGCAAAGCTAGCAGCCCACCGGAGAAAGGTGGTGGCGAGGCGGGCCAGCAGGGGTGCGCCCGCACCCCTAGTGTGGCCAAACCACCAGAGGCGCCAAACACGTTCAAATTTGAATGGTCGTCTACCATCGCCTATCTCATGTCGGTTATCAAGGTGTCCAGGTTCAATGTACCCCAGAGGGTCATTTTGGAGGTCGGTTTGCACTTTCCATGTGGAGAAAGGAGGCTCTCCACTCCCCCAAGGCATCTCCACTATATATATGTTTGCGGTGCTTACCGACAACTTTTATAAGCCAACCAAGGACAAAAAAGAGCACACCTGCATACATATGTTATCAGCTTGACCTATTTCCACTTGTATTGGAGAATCATTGTTTTACAGGTAACAAAAGTGAATACAGTGGAAAAGGCGAGAAGAATACGCTTTCCGACAAAGCGTAAATCCAAGGAATATGGGAGAAGCCCACCTAAAGATTTCATTTGGGATAGAAACCACCAAAACATCAACATGCATCAAGCCAAGGGCCCACCACGCAAAGGCGGTGGCCAGTGGGTCCACCAGGGGTGCAGGCACACCGCCCCTGGCCCCACTGGTCACCGACCTCCTATGGCGGTTGCATGGCGGCATGCAAATGTTGGTTATCATGGTTTCCATGTTTAGATCCTCTGAACTGACCATGTTGTAGTATAAATAAAGGGGTAGAGCTCCCTCTTAAATAGATCATCACACATCAACACATTGTTTAGTCATTCCACTTTGTATTTGGAGCTCTCTACCTTAGTTTAGATCTTCTAGTAGTTGGAGCAAGTGCTACTTGCAAGAGAGGAAGAGAAGTTGTAAGGATCAACTTGGTATGAATACTAAGTTTCTCTTTTCATACTTGTTCTTGTTCTCTTATGATCAATAATGTTATATTCTTGAATAAGAGCCATATTCTTGTTTATTGTTCATCATTCTAGAACTAGTTCATAGTTGTAGATCTTTGTTCATTATGAACATGAACATTGTTCCTCATTCAACATGCTTAGATCTTGATAGCTTAGTGATATGTGTTGGGTGGTGTTTTGTCGTGCCTTCAGGCGCACTTGTGCCCTTTTTCCTGTCAATCCGTAGGGTTGGGGAGCCGAGGGGGTACAAGTGTTCTTCATGTATGCGAGGGTGGTTCTTGGGTATATGGAGTTGGGTGAATGCCTGGTTTAGTCCACGGTTGAGGGGTAGGCGGCAGGTGGTGACAGCCTTGTTTGTCCCTTGTAATCCCCCACGTTCGGCTTTGGGGTAGGAGTCTAAATTGTCCGGTGTATCCTGCTGGCAGACCAGTGTTCCCGGGTCTCCTAATCCATTCAATACTTAGCACTAATGTTAACATCATTATGACATGTATACTTAATTCATTAACATGACCTTGTTCAGATCCATGCTACGCGGGATATTCTTTATTCTTTTATTCTTTCTTCTATCTCTGTAGAAGCTCCATATATCTTAGGCACTGTGTGCGTGTGTGTTGATCCCACTATCCAAATCAATGTTTATCGTCCTGCTATGGTTAATTGGTCAACTATGCATGTATTATGTTCTTGTAATGAGCATATCTTGAATCCTTTCGCATCTAGCCTTCCTAGTGGTAAAATATAAATAACGATACCTAGAATACTCCCGGTGAAATGCTACAACCGTAACCCCGCGTGCTTGCGGACCCTGTCTGTAAACGAATTGGTTTATCAGGCCAGCCTCTCAGGCCATCACTAAAGGCACACGTCACTAATGGCACTTCATATACCAAGACGTGTGCCTTTAGTGACGGCCTGAGAGGCTGGATGCGTAGCTAGAGTGGTTGCGTCTGAGGCTGACACTGGCATCTTTTAAGTAACATCGCTAGGAACCAACATACTCGGTGTATGTTGTTAAGGAATGTCAACAGGCATTCCTGGCGCCTTTCCCGGGGATGATGGCCTACCCTAGTGATGATGCTAAGTGATGCCAGTAAGTATTTCTGGCGTGATCGCCGAGAATGGACCCTAAACCTATCCTCCGGTGGTTGCGTTAAGAAATGCCAACAAGCATTTTTGGCGCCGCTGCCAAGGAAGGCATAGATATGAAAGATTCAGATAGAACATTCTCATGAACTAATATATGTATAATTGCTAATTGATCATGTAGGATAACCTTTTACTATTTAATTCTATTGTGGATGAAAATAGGATAGTGTATGTGTGGTTTCTCTCTGCCAGAAAACTTCACCAATAACCCAGAGGCTATCGGTACGAGAAAGAAGAAATATTCTTCCTCCTCCGTAGCTCCACCTCTGACAGAAGATCCACCAGTTTCTGCACCAAGCTCAACTCTCGCCATAGCCAAGACCCTGCACGACATTTCCGTCCCCGCTATTGCCAACGTGCCCACTGGGCCCGCTGTCAACACCAGTGACAACGCTTTTGAGTTGAGGACTGGCCTCATCACCATGGTGCAGGCAAACTCGTTCTGTGGTTTGCCAAGCGAGGACGTGAATGAACATCTTCAGAACTTTCTGGAGCTCTATGACACCATCATCATCAAGGACATCACTCCAGATGTCATACAGTTTCCCTTCTCCCTTGTGGGGAAGGCAAAGCAGTGGTTCTACAAGAACCCGGCAGATGTCGCCACATGGGACAAATGTTCGGCGGCGTTCCTTGTGAAGTTCTTCCCCTTGGGCAAAACAACTGCTCTGAGGGGATGAATTACCAGCTTCCAGCAGAACTCAACGGAGTCCATGCCCGAGCCACAGGAACGGCTGCAAGAATACATTGCAGCCTGTCCCCATCACAGGATGGAAGAATGGCTGGTGCTCCAAACCTTCTAAGAGGGGCTCACGCCCATGTCAAGGGGCAGCTGGACGCTGCTGCTAGAGGGGCATTCATGTCCCTAACTGTCAACGGGGATAAGGCCCTGATTGACACGGTGATGGTGAACCAAGCTTGGGCGGGATGGAAGACCCCAAGCTAAGTCACAGAAAGGCATGCATACCGTAAAGGAGGCGGATATGTTTGCCGCAAAAATAGATCTTCTGCTCAAACGGCTGGATGAGAAGACAGCGACAAGAGAAGATAGAGGTACCGTCCAAGCCATGGATGTGCACATGACGTGCGAGGTGTGTGGAGCAACCGGGCACTCGGCGAATGATTGCCCTGAGACCCATGAAGATGCTGCGTACATCAACAACAGGTTTCGTCCGCAAGGCGAAAACTTGTGGAACAATCAGCATCGGCCTCCATATCAGGGAGGTAACCAGGGCTACAACTCCAACAACTCCAACACACCTACCTTCAAGGATCTTGTGCTAGGGAAAGCGAAGATCAACGAGAGCATCTCCAAGAAGCTTTCCCATAACGACAAGACCCTGGTAAGGAATGAACTCCAAGATCGAGGGGCTGGCCTTGGAAGTGAAGAACCAACTGAGCTTCAACAAGAAGATAGAAACACAACTAGCTCAGATAGTCGCAGCCATACCACAGGCAGACTCATTAGAGAAGGTACAAGCTGTGACCACGAGGGGAGGAAAATCCACTCAGGATCCACCGCATCCTAATGAGAAGGCAAGAAAGCCCAGAGATCATCAAGCAGAAGAGCCATCACCATCAACTCCTTCATCAAAACCAACAAGAGAATGAAGCTCACTAGGGCCTCAAGAATACACGGACACTACATATCTGCCCTTCCCTACAAGAAACAAGAAGCGAACTCCAGACGAGCAGTTCGCCCGATTCATGGAGATGATTGAAAAGGTCCACGTCAGCATACCTCTAGTGGAGGTACTACACGTACCCTCCTATGCAAAATACATCAAGGACATCATCAACAATAAAAATCCCATGCCAAGCACAGAGGTAGTCAAGCTAACGGAAGAATGCAGCGCAGCTATGCTCAATCATCTTCCAGAGAAAAAAAAATACCCAGATGTCCCACGATCACATGCTCAATTGGGGCATAGAGATTTGATCATGCCATGTGTGATCTCAGAGCATGTGTCAGCAACATGCCTAAGGAGGTATTCGACAGACTAAACTTCACTCACCTTGCTCCGACGCTGATGCAACTCCAGCTAGCAGATTCAACCATCAGACACCCAGCTGGAATTGCAGAAGACATACCAGTGAAGATACGGGGCTAGTTTGTTCTTTTTGACTTCGTGGTACTGGATATAGAATCAACAAAAGAATCACCTCTCATCCTAGGCCGTCCCTTCTTGAGTACAGCAGGAGCACAGATTGATGTTGGGGCAGGAGAAAGCTGGCTCAACATCAATGGCAATGAAGAGAAGTTCAACTTCAGACCCAGGAAGGAACGGTGCTCTATGATTCAGAGTATTATATACAGAAAGAGCAAAAACCCCAAGACAAACAAGACAACCAAAGGAAAGATCGGGCAAGGAGAAGCAATGCCAAGAAGCAACACACCTGCACTGGTGTGGAAACCAAAGGTAACATAATCCACTAGTCCTGAAACTCTCCTGGGGCCGAATGGAACATCAAGGCATTGCCATAGGAGAGAAAGAGCCTTACATGCCAGGCCATAAAAGGTACGTCCTTGCCAGAGGTAAAGTGCCAGTTATCGCTTCTCAAAAAAAATTATACCTTATAAAAGTCTAGCTGGCAATTTACCTTATAAATTACAGATTCACCATCCGACTTTGAGGCTTATACATCATTGGATTGCTATGACTCTATTTCCTAGCTAGGACATTCATTTTATTAGAAATGATGAATTAAGATTACTCTTTGCAATTGTCCACAAAATTAAAATTGCCCCTGTCCGTGAAATGTTTTTACACATGCTAGAGATGTTTTGGGTTTCCACTTCTATTTCCTGCACATCTCTTGTAACTCGTATTGCTGAGAGTGTTGGTGCGTTGGAAGGACACGATGTTTCATACATCCCCATCTCCCGCACCATCATCAATGAAGCATACTTCATACAAGGGCACAACTGAAAAGTGAAAGAAGATAGAATGATCATATACTTTTCCCTGGATTTATTAATGAGTATCTGTTACCTAACCCAGAACTCGCTTTATATAAATGTCGGGAATTCACCCTCAAGAGGAAGCCTGAAAAAGTACATCATCTCGCAGGTCAACCAGGAGCAGAACAAGACAGGAAGCAGGATCAAGCTCACAGGCTCCATCAATGCCCGCTCCACAGCCAGCCATGCAGGGATGATATCCCGCCAGGCAGGTACTTGGGTTCACACCCAGATATTAGCCTGGTTGGGACGACCTACCCGGACAATCAACGACTGGTATGGAGTGGCCTGAAGGAAGCCATGCAGCTTGGGCCGAAGGAACATGGGTCGAGTCATGAGACTCCGAAAGGCTACCACCTTCAATCCTACCTAGGCAATTCATCACCTTGGAAGGCCTGAACACAAGGATTGAAGGCTGGAAATCCACACCGACAACATTCAGGGCCCCTGAATGAACAAGACCAGTGGAACCAATGATGGGATGCCAGGTCGGACTAGTTCGACACCAGGCAGACAGAATCACTTGAAGAAATGCGCAAGGTCCACGCACTGTTTCGACAACAACAAGCGCAGCAGCTGGCGTATTGGGCATCGTTGGGGTAGTATCCCAGGGGTCCGTAGCTGCAAGCCCCTCCGAGGTACCTTGTATCTTGTATCTGCATTACATATTTCCCTTTCTAAATCTTGCATTGCATATTTAAAATTTGAATTTTTGTTTTTCACACTAAAACATAAAAAAAGGGAAAAAATGATTCCACTCACATATGTATGTCGAGCATGCTTTTGTTATGTCCTTGTTGAAATGATGAATAGTTGCTCTATTTCATGTTTCAACCTTGCTTAGTTTATGATTTTGAATTCCCTAATATTTAAATTTATTGGCTAAAACTATTCATCCTGTAAACTTGAAACTCGTGGGTAGCATAAGCATGATCCCTGTCTAAAGTTGTTTCTTGATTTGATTCGATGAAATAGACTTTGCTATGACTTGGTTCTAAGTGATACTTGACATCCAGAGTTTTATTTTCAAAACATTAAAATTGCAAAGTTCCTCAATGATCATATATCCTACCAGAGCCATATGAGTTATTCATTTGAAAGAACCTTCCACTCATATGCTACTTGTAATTACATTGAGCCTTGTCAAATTGTTTGTGACCTATGTTGAGATTGTTGCCATACACCCATGATCTGAGATTCATGTACAGTCCACAAAACATCGCTAACTCTTGCACCAAGAGTTACGCACAACGTGTCATCCATCCATCCACCAAATAAAGCTCCATCCACTTGTGACTTCTCTCTCACACAAAAAGTCCAAAAAGAGTTATGGGCTATGAAAAAAAGAAAAGAAACTATAATAATCCATGCCAAAAAGGCATGTTGGAAAAAAGGGCAAGTGCCCAACGTAGAATTAGGGGTATGCTCAATACCCACCTGAAAAAAGAGAGAAAAAGAAAAGGAGAAAGATAGCCCGTACTCTCAAAATTCCAAAAGAGGGAGAGATTTGACTAAGGAGCATAAAAATAAAAACTATTTCCACACACCTACACATCTCGATCAAGGTATATGACTTGAATCTCCATGTGGTTCGGTTTTTGACATAGCAACATATGTAGTACAGGTATGTCTCACTTTATCCTCTACCTAAAGCTCCACATAAACCTTCATAGTTGGTAGGGAAAAGTAAAGGCAACTTCCAGAAGCCTTTGGTAAGGATCAAATACATAATGAACGATCGAGTGTATCATTTGAGGAACTATGTTTTGAATTTCAAAATATTTAAAAACCTCCATATTGATAGTAAATCAAGGAATAAAAGATAAGCAGGTCTATGCAAATCGGTCGGTCTCGCAACCGCCAAAGACTCGGAGATTACTAGAACGCCCCATAGGTAACAAGCAAAAAGGGTGAGTAGAATGCCAATTCATTTAAATCAAAGAAGAATTCTCAATTATAAACATAGCAACTTTGAAAAATGATCGGCATTGCAGCAACTCCTAATCAACAACCTAAAGTTGTACTGCTTGCTCGGGACGAGCAAGGGGTAAGCTTGGGGGGTTTGTTAGCGGTGCTTACCGAAAACTTTTATAAGCCAACCAAGGACAAAATAGAGGACACTATCATACATATGTTATCACCTTGACCTATTTCCACTTGTATTGGAATCATTGTTTTACAGGTAACAAAAGTGAATACAGTGGAAAAGACGAGAAGAATACGCTTTCCGACAAAGCGTAAATCGAAGGAATATGAGAGAAGCCCACCTAAAGATTTCATTTGGGCTAGAAACCATCAAAACATCAACATGCATCAAGCCAAGGGCCCGCCACGCAAAGGCGGTGGCCAGTCTTGTGCTCGGATCCATCGTCGCTAGAGTCGCTGTCGGAGCTCTTCTCGACGTCACTGATGGAGGCGATGAAGGCACGCCGGCCAACGTCGAAAGCCTTCTCCACGTCCTCCCGGCGGTAGCTGCCCTTCTTATTCTTCCCGGTGTTGTTCTCCGGCTTAGCCTTGCACCTGGAGTTGCGGTTCTTGCCGGGGAAGCTCTTGCCGCGCTTGGGGCAGCTCGCGACGAAGTGATCCAGATCTCCACATCCATAGCAGCCCTCACGTGCGCCACCACGCTGGCGATTCAGGCGGTTGTTGTGAAACCGCGAGAACCGGGTGATGATGAGGGCGAGCTCGTCATCGTCCAATGCCTCCACCTGCCCCTCTGTCACTGAAAGCAAAGAAGACAAAGCAAAGAGAGGTGGTGATGCATCAACGGAATAAGTCGATCCACCCTTGCTAGAAACCAGAGCCATGGAATGTGAAGACGGGTTCTTCAGCTTGGCCTGAGTCAGTTGATCGATCTCGGTGGACTTGAGCTTGCTGAATAGCTCGTCCATGGTGAGGGTGTCGTAAGAACGAGACCCAATGATAGTCGACACCATCACCTCCAATACCTTCCGATCCAGGGCATATAGAAGCTTGAGTGCCCTCTCATGATCATCATAAGGTAGGTTGGTCCGATTGGCACGCATCTTGTTCACAATCGTCTATAAATGAGCAAACATAGCGTCAATCGTCTCTCCCTCCATCTGAACAAAGTTCTCGTATTCCCGCTTATAAGTCTCAAAGAGTCTGGTCTTGACCTAAGCAGTCCCCTCGTGATAGCTCTGAAGCTTCACCCAGATCTCTCGAGCAGTCTGAAGCTCGGAAACACGCTCGAACTCAAGAAGGGAGATGTTGGCCAAAAGCGCGTTATGGGCCTTAGAGTTGGCCTCGTGTTGGTCAATCTGGTGCTGACCCACTCGAGCCACAAGGACCACGTAATCGGCATCCTCGTATATCTCCCACATAGAAGATCTGATGCTGTTGAGATAAGCACGCATCCGAATCTTCCAATAGGGATAGTTCGTCCCATCAAAATAGGGAGCCATGCCGTTCCCTCGATCCATGTCGCCCTTAGGATCTGAAATCGATTAAGGTAGAGAAGATCCTTAACCGGCTCCGATACCAATTGAAGGACCGAAATGACGACCAGAGGGGGGGGGGGGTGAATGGGAGCCTCAAATTTCTTCTCGAGAAATAGATAGCCCTTTGTAACACCCCGGGTTTTTAAATAAATAAAATAAATTAAAATTTAATAAGAAAATGGCCAAAACCCTAGATGGAGGAAAATTCTAACCAGATGTTTGTTGCATTCATGCCGTTGCATAATTTTTATTGGGTGAAAAAGAATTTATTCAATCCATTTAGGGCGTATCGAATTTATTCTATTTCGAAGTTAAATAAAAGATTTATGAATTTTTTTTGCAAAATCAAACTCAAATTTTATTTACAAAACCTAGGGAAATGTTTTCAAAATTTTATAAATTGATTTGATTTCAAATTTCTTTTGAATTTTGATTTCAAAAGAGTTTGCAAAATAATGCTAAAAGAAAAGAAAAAGGCAAAAGACGTGGCAAAGGCCTCTCTTCATCCCTCTCCTCTCCTCTTTCAGCCTGGCCCGACTCCTCCCTCTCCTTTCTTCTCAAACCGGCCCAGTCCTCCTCCCTTTGCTCTCCCTCCACAGGCCGCTTCCGCCGGCCCACTCCTCTCTCTCTCCCCCCTCAGCCCAACTCATCCTCTCGCGCTCAACCCGCCTCCTCCCGGTTCCCGCTCCGGCCTGGCCCCGCTCTCCCTCCTCCCCTCCCGACCGAGCCGGCCCCGCACAAACGCCGCAGCGGCTGCCTCCCGCGCTCGCTCCACGCGCCCTTCTCCCTCTCTCAGTCGCTGACGAGCCGGCCCGCACGCCAGTGCCACCGACAGGTGGGGCCCACCTGTCAGACTCATCCTCAACCCCCAACCATCTTCTCTGGCTTTTCCTCCTTCGCACCGAGCGGTCGTCGCTCCTGATTCGCTCCACGCTCGCAACCAACACCCCCTCCGAACACTCCGGCCTCGGCCTCATCTCCAACCGATCGGGACCGCGCCACCACCCATCCCTCTCCCTCTGCCTACAAGAAGAGCAAACCCTCTCCACGTGCCAGCTCTCTCCTCCCTCCTTCGGCTATAGCCACCATTGCTGAGCTCGTGCCCGAGGACCCTATCCCCCACAGAGGCCACCGCTGGCCTCGTTCTTCCTCTCACTGGCATCGCGAACGCACGGCGCCTCCGAAAGGCCCGAGCACGGTTGAACTCGACGCTGGGAAGGCCACCTTTGCAACCTCGCCACGCTCGACGTCACAGAGAGCCACTGACATTGTCGTCCTCCCTCGCCGAGCCTTCTCTGTCTGCACGAAACCCCTAGGTGAGTTCGTTTTCCTCTCCTCTCTCTCCCTGTAACCCTGTTTTGGCTGATCGTGGGCCATAGGCCGTCCTCCGTGCGCGCTAGCGGGCTCCGCGGCCGTGGCCATGGCGCGCCACCATGATTCCCCCAGCGCCGACCGTGTCCTCCCGACTCCGGCCTGCCCCGGGCGACAAGAACCCATCCCACGAGTTCGCGGTGAGGTCCGACATCTCCTCCACCCCTCCTCCTATCCCATCGAGGCTTCCAGCGGGGTCCCCTGTAGGCTCCCATGGAGGCCTCGCCGCCTCGCGTCATGCACTGCCGCTCCGATCACTTCCCGCCGCCAGAATGTGCCCTCTAGGTCCGCCTCCCCGCGCGCTGTCGCCCCGTGCCCTCACCTGGGTTCCCCGTGCACCGTAGCTCCGCTCCAGCGAGCAACAACCACCCCTCTCCAATGGCGCCGCCGCGCCAGCTCGAGGCGCCGCCACCCTCTGTGCCACCGGCGGCCACCACTCCTCTCCCCTTTCCACTGGTGCCGACGATTTTCGAATCAACGACCACGATTAGAAGGATCCCACCGAACCGGTATGAGCCCGATCCACGGGATCGTGGACTCGGTCCACGGTCACCAGGTCAGCGGGTCCACGTACCACGCAGCGAACCGAACCAATAGCACGGCGCCACACGGTGAACTCAGCGCCACGCGGTGTCCACGCAGACGCGTCCTGGCTATTTTGCAAGTAACCCCTGACCTTTTCAGCAAATCAACCCGCACTCCAGGTCGTCTATTCACTGAGTCTTCCGAGACTTACATTCCAGCCCCTGCGCTTTTACCAAATCGAGGCCCGGTCCTGCTGCTTATTCTTTTTCAGTTTTATTTATTTAAATTACGAAAATGAGTTTATTCTATTTACATAAATGCCACTGAGATTCAAATGCCTATAACTTTTGCGTTTTAACTCCGATTTGACCCGTTCAAGTCGCGTTAGTTTCGTCTCGTTGAGCTCTACGTAGTAGATCTGGTTATGTTCTGTTTTATTACTGTATGGTGTACTGTTTCTTATAGTATTTATTTGGGCCATGTGATGATGCTTGATCCAGCGAGTGCGAGCCACGTGGAACCCCTGGATCAACCTTGTGCCTTCGCCGCTCCAGATCCTTCTCGTGACCCAGTTGATCCAACCCAGCCCGCAGGAAAGTGTCCTTGAACATCTTCCTCCCGTCTTTATTTTATTTTTGTTTAGAGTAGTTAGATCCAGTAGATGCATGTAGTCTTAAATTGAATCCCATGATATGGTTTACTAGCATTTGATTATATTTTTCTTGACACCTGGTTTGGGTTGTGATGGTTAGAAGTCATGCTTAGCCCTGCTGTCTTGGGATGAGATGGTTAATAATTAATTCTGAATAATGATCTATGGAACATGTGGCTGGTAATGTTGTAGTATGGTGGGTAGGTAAATCCGGCAGGATGGACCGTTGGTGGTGTGGTGCCATGTGACTTGGCGTATGGTTGCCGTGTGACTTGGCGTTACAGTTTGCCATGGGACTTGACGTTGATTTGGGTTAGTGGTTTGTTATCCTGCCTGGATCCCTAGGACCCGGTTCTTGGACAATTAACCCGGCAAAACAGTGCAAACCATGAGGCTTATATGGCTCTGGGACTAGCTAAGTAATTAGAGAAGCCTTATGTCGTTATTAGTTACATATGGACATGGGACAGGGCTTCTTCTACGCAGGATACTGCTTGGTACGGGAGTGATTCCCAGGCTCGGGCGCCAGACCTGGTGTTATTACGGAAGGTAGCTCTACGTCGTGACATATGGAACTAATACGCATAGGAGGACTATTTGTAACAGCCTTGTAGTGAACCCTGCCGACTCACTTTGGAAATGGGTCAAGAGGCTAGCTACCTCGAGCACAAGGGCAACACGACTCATGGGTAAAGATGTGCGAACTCTACAGAGTATTAAAACTGATATATCAGTCGTGCTCACGGTCACGAGCGGGCTTGGACATCTTCGACATTAGTTGGTTACTGGTTACTGGTTCGGGTCATCTGATGGACTTCAGGTGTGGTTTGCCTGATGGACTTCAAGTGTGGGTTTGCTTGGTGTGAATCCAAGTGTGGTTGCTTGGTGGACTCCAAGTGTTGGTTGCTCGGTGTGACTCCGAGTGTGGTTTGCTCGGTGCGACTCCGACTGTGGTTACTGTTACAGATGGAGACTGTGGATATAACCTAGTAAATAGGTGCATAGGAAATAGGATTTAATAGAATGTGTTGCTTTGGGCGCTTGAGTCAAACAGAGTCAGCCTACCTTTGATAATAGCCTCATAAGCATATATTTCCTACACTTGTGGAGTACATTTCGATGTACTCACCTTTCCTCTTTGAACCCCCTGCTACCCCACCCAGACGCTGGAGTCTACGACGCGGAGCAGGAGTACCGAGACGATGGTGGATACGACCCCGACAACTTGTACCCAGAAGACGGTGGATACGACCCAGACGACTTGCACTAGGATGGCGCAGCCCCCGGTCAACCTTCCTGTGGAGATGACGTCCAGTTTTCGCGAGTCTACATTAGAGTTAGACTGAGAGTCTGTACTTTTCTTTTAGACCTGAGGGTCATTTTTGTAATAATGTTCGATATATTAATAAAAACATTGTTTTGATATTTACTTTGATGTCGATATATGTATGAAAATTGATCTTGGTATACATATATTGTGCTCCAATTTTGTTCTTAAAATTGGGGTGCCACACCCTTGTCCCAGAGAGTCACCCCAAAAGCAAGACACAGACTTGCAAGTATCCATAACCCTAGATGTAGGGTGGATGCTTCCTAGAAAAATAGCAGGATACTAGACAGCCCAAGAAGTCCAATGCAAAAGCCAGAAATCAAATCCGAAGCCGAACGAACGAACCGCAGATGAAACAGTGCAGAACTTACTGCATAGGACGTTGGCCTGCGTCCGATGTCCAAGCGTCGGACGCATTCGATGCAAAATGAGCAATTCTGGAACCTTACTGCATAACCATCAGATGCTGCTACAGTGAAAGCTCAGCATCCGATGCTCAGGCTTCGGAGCGTCCGATGAACAACAGAGTATCTGATGCCCTGCGTCCGATGCTCCTTCAAAAAGCTGTTCATTGACACGTGGCACCGGTGCGTCTCATGTGATGAACTCAGCGTCCGATGCCCTGGTGCCCAGCGTCTGATGCCCCCGAAACTATGCAGTTCTTTCACGGATTGAACCCAATCTCCTCCGAATCAAAAGCTCTAAGCTCCTATCGACCGCCGCTCCTTCCTCGTGGATAGCTTCACCGCCACGCAAGCCTCTCCACGCCGCCACGCATCGACCGTCCTTTTTGGACCTCCCCTTGGTTTTGAGGCTGAAACCGGGAAACCTGTCCTCTGGCTGAGTTTTGTGGCCCAAACTCAGAAACCCGCGAGCCCAGGTTTTGAGGCCCAAACCTGGAAACCGTCCTCATCAAGTTTTGAGGCCCAAACTCGGAAACCCACCACCCCAAGTTTTGTGGCCCAAACTCAGAAACCGTCGAGGGTAGTTTTTCGAGGCTCAACTACCAAACCTGCACCATAGATGGGATGTGGTTCGCACACCCCAACCACCGGCACCGATGCCGTTGCATGTCCAGCCTCCACGCCGAGCACAGCATGTTCGCCTTCCTTCTCGACCTCCTGCCAAGTGTCACGACGCCATCGCCTTCCTCCCAACTCGGCCGATGCACCACACATCCCCATGTGCTCTCGCTCGTCTACGCCACATGCCAGCTACCACAGCTGGGTCCTCAGGTCTCCCGGTTCGTCGGTCCAAGCCTCACGTCCGCCCTTCACCGCTCCCGGTCCGTCGGCATGACACATCTCTACTTGACCTTCACCTCACCTTCGACCACTATCTCCAAGCTCCACACCTGCACATCAACACAACCAAGAGACACACGTTGCCTCTCACCCCTTCCGGTGAGCCTGTTGACTGATCGCTCATCACTCAGGAAGGGAACCACAAGGGCACATATCAACCTTGTGTTCGCAATCTCTAAGGTTGTTCAGATAGACACATGCAATATGAGTAAATGTGTTATAAAGTGAATAGGTAACAAGGATGGTCTCATGCTAACTTGCCTTGGTTGTTGTACTGATGGTTCTCTTGCTGCTCCTCGAACAAAGGCTCTTGCTCGAACCACACTTGCTCACCGTCTACTTGATCACATATAACATCATACACGCATTCCAAATACATACATGCATTGCAAACAAGGGTATCTATTAGAACAACACACCAACAGTGATAAACAGAAATAAATCATTTGTAAAACAGTAGTACATGTTCCTACAATCACAACAAAATTTAGTTCACTGAAAACGGAGTTACGACGCGAATGTTATGGCCGAAATGGTATTTACAAAGCCCTAAACAAGACTGGCTTGGACCCTACAGCTTATCTGTCCAAAATAGACTAACAGATGCATAAAGGGATAGAGCACTAAATTACGAAACTAACGCAATTTGAATGGATCAAATCGGAGCTAAAACGTGTGTTTTATAAGCGTTTTACTACAGTGGCAAAAGTGTAAATAAACTGAAATCAATTTGAATTCAAACCGAATTTTAAATGGAAATTAAATCAAATTTTTAAACAGATTCAACTGGCTGAAGGACTGCGAGTTGATTACTAAATTTTTCGGAGGCTCTTTAGCAAATCTTCCCAAAAGGGGTATCGACCATCTTGGGCCGTTGGATCAGGCAAGGACGGTCGAGATTAAATCCCGGGGTGCGCGCAAGGGGGGCAAGCCGACAGCGTGCCTTGGCCGTGACGTCACGTGGTCGGCACGACAGCGTGCGCGTGGTCGCCATCGATGGAGCACGGGAGCTCGTGGATACGCACACCAATTTCGCCACCGACCAAACCAAGGGAACGGATGGTTAGGGGAAAACAAGGGGGTGCTCACCACAGCGAAGAGAAGCAGCAGAGACGCCCCAATGTCGGCGTACAGCGGAGGGCGGTGGAATCCGAACGCTGGCGAGGTCGCTGCAGAAGACGGAGCCGATTAGGGCGAAACGAAGCACAAAGAAGAGAGGTAGAAGGTTCGGCGGCTTCACCGTGACTACAAATTTCCAAAGCTTCAGCCATTTATGCATAAACATAAAAGAAAAGGAAAAACACATTTGCACCGGGGACCCTGAATATTCACCAAACTAAACTACAACAAACAAGTCCTTCGCATGTATTCTTCTTATTGTCGCACGAAGTCCACGTTCTTCATCCTCACGTACAGCAGGGGGAGGACGCACGAGGAACGGCGATTTCAGCCACCGCGGTGCTCGCCGGCGACAGAGGAGGGGCGGTGGAGCATCCTAAAGACCAGGGGCATGCACGGTTAAGGCGAAGATGGCCCGAGGCACTCTGGCCGCGCAAACCGGCGGCCGCATCGGCAGCGGCGCCCTCCGGCGACCACCACTACCGGAGAAGAGGTGGCAGAGATGTGGCCCGAGCAGAGGAAGCCGATGTTGTGCTTGGATGAGAAGGGAGAAGAGAGCAGCAATGGCGGTGATGGAGCTCTGCCCGCCGTCCACGTCGCGTTGTGCACGCACTACGTGCTCTCAGGGGCAAGGGAGAGCGAGCATGAGCGAAGGAGGAGGGGGGTGGTGAGTCGGGGTGAACGAGGGCGGTCTGGGCGCTCCATACAACTACACAGATAAGAACAGAGGAGGTCAGGCGCGTGTCATCCATGGTGGGGCGAGCTCTGGTGCATGCTGGCCACGACGCCATTTCGCTGAACACCTGGCGCACGATGATTTGCAATCTTGGGCGGCCGCAAAAACCATCTTCCGTGCATATTCGGGTCTGATGCCTTTAAGCAAAGTTGCAGCTCTCGTGCTGCTCTCCAAAGTTTAGTAAGGATTCATGGCCATTAGGGTTACGGATCAGCGGGTAATTAGCTCCAAAGTTAACAGTGTCAGCGACTTAATTAGATTTGACCTTGCTGCGATTAAACACAAAAATATCAGTCAAACCTTCGTTCAATCGAGTGCAACTTTTCCTTTGCTCTTCTGCAAAATATTACCAACAACTTCTATTCTTGGACCAACATGAGTTGTTTAACAAATTTGGAGAACGTGGCTTGCCAACGTGACTAACATTGCAGTTTCAAACTTAGCCAAATTTTCGAGGTTGGAAACAACAGCAGATTCAAACTTTGAATCTCTATTTGACAAGGTTGCTTATGAATTCAGCCTTGGACCTCTGAACAAAGTTTGTTGTAAACATCATGATCTATAACTTTGGTTTAAGGTCAAACCTCAGAATATGAATAGAAGCTGTACTTTCATGTTGGTCAAAGCAGCAACTAAATAAAGCTTTAAATTATGGTTTTAGGCCGATTGAGGAATTTTCATGTTACATTGCTCAACATGAACCTTTCATTACTTTTGTTCATGAGTACATATAGAGTTTATTGGGCATAATTGCAAGACTTAATTGAACTCAAATGATCTCCTTCACTTAATTTGTGATGATAGGCCAAGCTATAACTCGTCATTTCATTTGACTTTTTATTCCAAACTCCACGAAACTTTTCTACCAACCACTATAGATAGGAACTAAGGTGGGACACATGACAAAGTCATGTTTAGCATAACTCAAAATTATTCTTGAATAGGGCAATCGATATCGACTCGCTCTATTAATTTTCTCCCGAATAACTCAAACTGGGGCTTTGTATCTGAGGTTGATCCTGACACTCCTATCATCACTGACAACACAAGGTTTAAGTTCTTGACCCTCACTTGATATATCATGTTCGTGCTTAAACTGACTGCTCAACTAGTGACAAACACCTGGGGTGTTACAGCCTTCCCCCCTGAAAAGAATCTTGTCCCGAGATTCCGGATGAAAGACTTTTCAAGGGAAGAGAAGCATATCACTTATCCTTAGCGGCTACCAATAGCTCAAGATACCGACTTCTCAGCATAATAGAAACTATCAGGAATATAACAACTGTTCAATCTTTCAAGTCGTTTCCGGGTTACTAGCTCTTGTGAGAGAAATTTCCTTCACTAATTCACATCGAACATTGAGGTGCACTTAAGACACTAATGTTAGGTTGACGGGGAAAACCAATATTGTACTATTACTTTGGGAGGAATCCAAGATAATATTGCCAAAGAAAATACTGGATCTTCGTCTGGTTGACATTATCACAAAGCAACTTCCTTCGAGACTCGGAGGAACTGGCTGACCAACAACCACTGTGTATACCATCGGTGAATGTCTGTTCTATCAGATAGCAATCGATGGAAAGCTACATGAGGTTCCTTGTGTGCTGTTCTCATTGTGTGATGATAACACTGTATTATCTGAGTCTGTTAAGAGAGCGGTGAATGTGATAGTTGACTCTATCAATTCTTTGCTTTTACTGATCCTTCTTTATAGGAAATCTCATCTCCGAACAATGACAGTGTCTTAGGTTGAACTGGATGTAACTTCTTGGGTAAAAATACCAATCTACCGAATTTTTGCACACTACCATGCAGGTCAATATCATTCTTTTCGTGATGTATGTTGGCGGTCCTTACCTCATACTTTATAACTGCCAAGACTCGCATAAAACCAACACCAATCATATAATTAGGGCTTACAACTAACTATTTCCACAAGTTTTGGTGTTTAGTCAATTGTAGGAGGGCATTCACGTAAACGACTACATTCGGGCTTCAACATATGTAAAATACCACAGGTAAATGTACCCGATATGAGTCCAAGGGGGAATAGGCCCAATGCCAGGCAAATCGGGGCCCTGTCAAGAGGATACAAAAGCCAAGACCCAAATCAAACGAACTCCAAATAAGCCCTAACCCATGTAACATTCATCTAGGAGTCCCCAGGAGGCAACCGGGTAAGATTGGGCCGATTTGGGCTCGGTGCTGGTGCGGCCACACCCCTGGTGCGCCCGCACCCCCACGGAGGTGGTTCCCGACCAATTTTGGCAGGTGTCCTCCCACCGCCTTGCTGATGTCGGTTATGGTGGTGTTCGTCCAAGTGCAGTGCATCTTGAAGGCGGTTTGAGGTCGGTTTGAACCTTCAAAAGGAGGAGGAGAGGTCCTTCACTCCCCCAAGGCACCTCCATATATAAAAGGAGGCCTCCACCCTCCTCACAAAGCATCCAAGAGTTCATTTGATCATATCTCAAGAGGCAGCAGTAGTGCCTCATATGTCATAGCTCTAGTAGCTAACTAGAATAGGGAGCGAGTGAGTGCGAGTCCGAGAAGTACCGGAGTTGTCGGCTACCTCCACGGAAGGAACACCAGGATTGCCGGTATGACTATGCATGTACCTCTATGATCTTGTATACTTCTTGAAGTATAAAGGTTTCATGTTGATCTTTGTATTCAAGTTCTTATCGTGTTCTAGCTTGTCGCTAACATAGATTCCGGGACCGATCGTTCACCCTCAGGTGGGTGCTCTAGTAAGAGGGTGCAAGTCCTGATCACCACTAGAGTAGTGGACCTTAGCGTAAACGGGTTTAGGGTTTAGGGTTTAGGGTTTGGAAACAGCAGCAGATTCAAACTTTGAATCTCTATTTGACAAGGTTGCTGATGAATTCAGCCTTGGACCTCTGAACAAAGTTTGTTGTAAACATCATGATATATAACTTTAGTTTAAGGTCAAACCTCAGAATATGAATAGAAGCTGTACTTTCATGATGGTCAAAGCAGCAACTCAATAAAGCTTTAGATTAAGGTATTAGGCCGATTGAGGCATTTTCATGTGACATTTGCTCAACACAAACCTTTCATTACTTTTGTTCGTGAGTCCATATAGAGTTTATTAGACATAATTGCAAGACTTAATTGAACTCAAATGATCTCCTTCACTTAATTTGTGATTATAGGCCAAGCTGTAACTCATCATTTCATGTGACGTTTTGATTCCAAACTTCACAAAACTTTTCTACCGATCACTACAGATAGGAACTAAGGTGGGACACATGACAAAGTCATGTTTAGCATAACTCATAATTATTCTTGAATAGGGCAATCGAGACTCGCTCTATTAATTTTCTCCCGAATAACTCAAACTGAGGCTTTGTATTTGAGGTTGATCCCGACACTCCTGTCATCACTGACAACACAAGGTTTAAGTTCTTGACCTTCACTTGATATATCATGTTCGTGCTTAAACTGACTGCTCAACTAGCGACAAACATCTAGGGTGTTACAGCCCTCCCCCCTAAAAAGAATCTCGTCCCTTGATTCCGGACGAAAGACTTTTCAAGGGAAGAGAAGCATATCACTTATCCTTAGCGGCTAGCAATAGCTCAAGATATCGACTTCTCAGCATAATAGAAACTGTTAGGAATATAACAACTTTTCGATCTTTCAAGTCATTTCCTGGTTACTAGCTCTTGTGAGAGAAATTTCCTTCACTCATTCACATCGAACATTGAGGTGCACTTAAGACACTACTGTTAGGTTGACGGGGAAAACCAATATTGTACAATTACTTTAGGAGGAATCCAAGATAATATTGCGAAAGAAAATACTAGATCTTCTTCTGGTTGACATTATCACAAAGCAACTTCCTTCGAGACTCAGAGGAACTGGCTGACCAACAACCACTGTGTATACCATCAGTGAATGTCTGTTCTATCAGATAGCAATCGATGGAAAGCTACATGAGGTTCCTTGTGTGTTGTTCTCATTGTCTGATGATAACACTGTATTATCTGAGTCTGTTAAGAGAGCGGTGAATGGTGATAGTTTACCCTATCCATTCTTTGCTTTTACTGATCCTTCTTTACACGAAATCTCATCTCCGAACAATGACAGTGTCTTAGGTTGAACTGGATGTAACTTCTTGGGTAAAAATACCAATCTACCGAATTTTTGCGCACTACCAAGCAGGTCAATATCATTCTTTTTGTGATTTTTGTTGGCGTTCCTTAACTCATACTTTATAACCGCCAAGACTCGCATAAAACCAACACCAATCATAGAATTAGGGCTTACAACTAACTATTTCCACAAGTTTTGGTGTTTGGTCAATTGCAGGAGGGCATTCACGTAAACGACTACATTCGGGCTTCAACATATGTAAAATACCACATGTAAATGTACCCGATATGAGTCCAAGGGGGAATAGGCCCAATGCCAGGCAAATCAGGGCCCTGTCAAGAGGATAAAAAGGCCAAGACCCAAATCAAACAAACTCCAAATGAGCCCTAACCCATGTAACATTCATCTATGGGTCCCCAGGAGGCAACCAGGTAAGATTGGGCCGATTTGGGCTCGGTGGTGGTGCGGCCGCACCCCTGGTGCACCCGCACTGCCACGAAGGCAGTTCCCGGCCAATTTTGGCAGGTGTCCTCCCACCGTCTTGCTGATGTCGCTTATGGCGTTCTTCGTCCAAGTGCAGCGCATCTTGAAGGCGGTTTGAGGTCGGTTTGAACCTTCCAAAGGAGGAGAGGTCCTCCACTCCACCAAGGCACCTCCATCTATAAAAGGAGGCCTCCACCCTCCTCACAAAAGCATCCAAAAGTTCATTTGATCATATCTCAAGAGGGATCCATGGAAGAAGGAGTAGTGCCTCATATATCTTAGCTCTACTAGCTAACTAGAATACGGAGCGAGTGTGTGCGATTCGGAGAAGTACCAGAGTTGTCGGCTACCTCCGCGGAAGGAACACCGGGATCGCCGGTATGACTCCGCTTGTACCTCTATGATCTTGTATACTTCTTGAAGTATAAAGGTTCGTGTTGATCTTTGTATTCAAGTTCTTATTATGTTCTAGCTTGTCACTAACTTAGTTTGTTGGACCGATCGTTCACACTCGGGTGGGTGCTCTAGTAAGATGGTGCAAGTCCTTATCGCCGCTAGAGTAGTGGCCCTTAACGTAAACACGGTGTTTAGGCTAAGTGATTACAGGTTGGTTGCCTGGGTCTCCACGGTTGAGGAGGTAGGCGGCAGGTGGTGACAGCCCTGTCCGTCCTTCGTAATCCACCCACGTTCGGGATTCCAGGTAGAGCTGTATCGACATTGACTGGGAAACCAGTTTCACCTATTGACCAAAGCAAGCTACGTTAGTTGAGTTAGACAACCTAAGGGCTCGTTACCTAGAGAAACCTTGCTACCCTTGTTACCCTTCTCCTTGACTTATCTGGGAGAACTAGACCAAGAGACTATAGCACTCCGTTCCCTGTGGAAAATACGGTACCCTGAATACTTCTGGGTGAAGTGCTACAACGGTAATTTCGTGGCTTGCAGATCTTTTCTGCTTACGCCAAGAAATACCACCAATTTACTTGAAACTCAGTGGAACTGACTTGTTGAACTACCTTGATTGTAGAGAGATCTTCTCAAGTTCACTCAGCAATGCAGAACATAATCTAAAATCTGTTGTTTGACACTTTCATTTGTCATCAATTTGCACTTCTTCGGAGTTGATTTTGTAGAATACCTTGAATGTTCCATAATAAGGGACTGATTTTGAATGTCCTTTCTAGCTTCATCCAATACATTCCAAAATAATCTTCCCATAGTGGTCAGATGTACCATCAGGCGGTCCTTATCTGAGGTATAATTCTTAACAAATTGCTAGGCTGGTATAATATCCTGTATTGTCATTGTAATTTCTTTGAGATAGAGTTAGCTGGAACACGACAAAAACTTAGATGTACGAGTGCCACAAACAATATCAGTTGGTTCACGGACTTTTGATATAACACTGTTCTGAGAGACATAGCCTTCATAGCTACCAAAGAGTCATTTCTGAGCTGGAGATAACTTTTCAATGGTCAAAACTAATCGGTTGTCTCTTAATACTAAAAAGCGCCAAGGTTTTAGCTTTTACTGCAAGCAATGCTGGATATCAATGCACACAGTCACCATCAAGGTCCATAGAGAATCAGGCACATCTAGGAGGATTGAGTTGAATATAAGATCATCACGCATATATATATATATTAAGGTCAGGTAGAAAACTTTTCGGATCTTGAGTATCTTATCCAATAACACACCATCTCTCTTACTTATCCCGCAACTGGTACTTGTCCACCTTAAACATTATATGCCACTTTACTCCACTACGACCATATATGTTGCTCAATTGTCTACCACCTCTTACAGTCTGTTTCTGCTTTGATCATTGACTAATTCTTGAAAGACTGTCCTCTTTGCCACATCAGAAAGAAACACTGTCACATCCGATGTGACATATGGATTTTTTGAAGGAATATAGGAGATAACAAGGAGAAAGCTTCATGAAAGATAACACATTGGCGTAGTTTCCATAATGAATCTCGACTAGAAACCACGATACCAGCGCGTGCCGAGCAGCACAACCATGTGTCCGCAGCCACAGAAGGCACCATTAGTTCTTAACCAAAACACCATTATTGAATCCATAACCAGTGAGAAATCCATCATGAAACAGATAAATCTTGCATGGATAGGCATCACATGCAAGGCATAAGCTAGCAAAACAAGGATGATCACAAGGTTCGGGAATCAACAAGGATGTGATTTCTAGGACAAAACATGGCACAAGACAACAAGGATATGTCTGGTGCACATCAGAGTCATGACAAGATAGAAGATTTCATGAAATTGATTTGGCCAAGTAGTAACAAAAGGGCAACCAAGGGGATACATGGATTTGGGCATGGTCTCCACAACTGGGCAAGGCAAATTTATGGTCAAAAGCTAGTTTTAGAAAAAACTTAACTTGGCTGGTCCAACGAACAAGAGCCTTCAAAACAAGGGGTACCGAACATCTATGGCTTAGGCAACACTTAAAAAGGGGGCCAAGCTTGGGTCTACAAGTTAGGCAAAGGCATGGCTACACAAACACGCATAGGCACACCACGGTTTGGATCCAAGATTCTAGAAAGGTTAACTTGGGCTAGTTAGTTTTAACCAAAGGCATGGACAGGCATAGGTACAGGTCTTTGGCACAAGCATCCTAAACCATTAGAACTAGACTCACAAACACATGCCTTCTACGCAACATGGCTCTACTAGAGGCATCTCCGAAGGTCGAGAGGGCTTCAACAACCAAGAATTAACAAACCACTCAAACACTCACCAAGGACGGAAGGTTGACTAACCAGGGTACCACTTAGATTACAACACATCTACACACCACTACTACACGTTTGATTAACCGAGACACCACCTTGTAGACGTCCGAGGCGGGCAAAGGGCGCCCGCCTCGGTTAATATTTAACCGAGGTGGGCTCCTTGGACCGCCTTAGTTAATATATTAACCGAGGCGGGCAATGGAAGTCAACCGCCTCGGTTAACACTAATTAACCGAGGTGGTTGCTTTAAGTTGCCTGCCTCGGTTAATATATTAACCGAGGCAGTTCCTTTAAATCGCCTGCCTCGGTTAATGGGTGTTAACCGAGGCAGGCTTTTGTTATTTGCCCGCCTCGGTTATTCTGTGGCTATAAATGCACATCGCCCTCCCCACCTTCCCCTTCCTCACGACTTCTCCACCATTGTTGACAGGTTTTGAGGTCCCAAACCCTCAAAAATATCTATTTTTTGGTGGGGAAAGTTTTACAGTTTAATTGTGTCAAGTTGTTGACCGCAGGTGATTATATGTTTGACTCTAAACCTCTCTTTTAATTTGCACTTGTCTTCTTAGATTTGGGTGCTCTCTTGATCTAGATCTAGCTAGATCTATAATTAATTTTCTTTAATCTGCTTTTTGTATGTCTTTTGCTATAGGTTTTGCTTGCATAATGGAGAGGTATGAGTGGATGTACCGGTCATCAAGATTAGATTTGTCATACATAGGCCATGTTAAAAAGTTTATTGTCACTGCTCGGAAACACAGTCAAAGTGTGAATCCACAAGGACGACGTATCATCTGTCCGTGTTCAAAATGCAAGAACCTTCTGTTGCATGAAGACAGTGTTGTGCAATCTCATTTGATCAGGTATGGTTTTGTTCCAGATTACACAGTCGGGAGGTTTCACGGTGAAACAGACGATGTTAGTATCACTGTATCCGAAGATAGATCGTCAATGACGATGATGGCGAATGCAAACGATGGAGGAGACCAAGAACCACCAGCTACCGGTGATAATGTTCGTGATTACCTCACCATGGACGATTTAGTGCAAGACATGGCCGATGGCGGTGATGATGCAGATGATGGTGAGAGGGTTCGTGCGATGGAGCCTGAGGATGTTGAGCTTTTTGAGAAAATTGCTAACAACCTTGATGAGGATGACATTCTGTTTGGGAGCCCTAGGTGGCTTGAGAATTTTAGAGATATGAAGCAGGCGACAATTGATCCGCTATATGACAACTGTCCGAAGCAGTGGACGGCGTTGCGTTTTAACCTCTAGATGCTCATGTTGAAGGCTCGACATGGCTGGTCAGACACTAGCTTCAATGAGCTCTTAAGTATCCTTGGTACCACATACTCAACGCCTAACAAGGTGCCCGCTAATACGTATCGAGCGAAGAAGCTTATCCGGCCAGTGTTAATGAATCTTAGAAAGTTTGACGCCTACCGTAACCATTGCATCTTGTACCGTGGCCAGTATGAGAGCTTGGTGAGTTGTCCGCACTGTGGCGTGAGTCGATACAAGAAGAATGTCGGCTGTCGCGCAAATGCGAATGATGAGGTAGTCTCAGGTGGGCCAAAGAAGAAGGCAAACAACAATAATGCCGGTTGTCGCACAGATGCAGCAAATGATGAAGAAGCTAGTTACACGCAGAGGAAAAGTCATGCCCTATCGATGTGGTACCTGCCCATGATCGATCGCTTGTGGTGTATTTTCGGGAACCCTGAGGATGCCCAGCTGATGTCGTGGCATGCTTGTGGTGATCGCACCAAGGACGATGGCAAACTACGACACCCTTTTGATGCCCAGCAGTGGAAGCATTTCGACACGACATTCCCAGAGTTTGGCAAAGAGGCACGAAACGTGAGGTTCACGCTGAGTACGGACGGAACGAATCCATTCGGGGACCTAAGTAGCTCACATAGCACTTGGCCAGTAATTCTTACCATCTATAACCTACCTCCATGGCTGTGTTAGAAACGCAGGTATCTTCTATTGACCATGATTATTTCAGGCCCAAAGCAGCCTTGGAATGATATAGATGTGTTCCTGGATCCGCTCATGGAGGATATGAAGAAACTATGGGACGAAGGGGTTAAGATGATGGACGCATCGCTAAGAAAGTAGTATACTCTAAAAGCCATCATTTTTGTGACCATCACCAATTACCCTGGGCTCTTTTCACTTTCAGGGCAGATAAAAGGAAAGAGCGGTTGTGCAGTTTGCATCGATGGTACCTCCTATGTCTACCTCAAAGGATCCTGCAAGATGGTGTACATGCGGCACAGACGATTCCTTGTCAGAAGTCACAGGTACCGACAAGCTGTGATGAATAAGTACTTTGACAACAACGACGAGGACCAACGTGACGAACCGCCACAGACAAGGTATGGTGAAAAGGTGTGGGACATGGTGAAGGAGATGGAGGTCGAGTTCAGGAAGAAGAAAAAAGAGGATCCGAAGGGGGCCAAAAAAAGGAAGAGGAAGCGAGATAAGTTAGAAGGATCTGCTTGCCATCGTCCCATTCAAGAAGAAGTCATGTTTCTTCAAGTACCTATCATACTGGAAGGAGCTGCAAACACCCCATGCCATCAATTGCATGCACCTAGAGAAGAATGTTTTTGAAAGCACAATCAGCGTGCTGCTAGACATGAAGGGAAAGACAAAGGATGGTCTCAAGTCACGGATGGATCTTGTTAACCAAGGCATCCGGCCAGACCTTCACCCGGAACCACCACTAAATGGTAAAGTCAAAATGCCCGGAGCGGCCTAGAACCTAACGAAAGATGAGAAGAGGGCAGTGTGCAATTGGCTAAAGGGTGTCAAGGTGTCGACCGGTTTCTTTTCCAACATCAAGAGTCTGGTATCGATGAAAGACCTCACAATGACCAACTACAACTCACACGACTGCCACATCATGCTAACGGTGTTCCTTCCAATTGTGATTAGGGCTATCGGTCCAGAGTACGTAAAGATGGTGATCACACGAATGTCATACTTCTTTAACCGCATCACCCAAAAGGTCATTGATGTAGCTGAGCTACCAGTACTAAAATAGTTCATCGCAGAGACTCTTTGCCAGCTAGAGATGTGCTTTCCACCATCTTTCTTCGATATTATGCCACACCTGATGATGCACATGGTTGATCAGATAGAACAACTTGGGCCCATGTACCTGCACCAAATGTGGACGTACGAGCGGTTCATGTCGACCCTCAACAAATACGTCCTTAACCGTGCTCACCCAGAAGGTTCTATGATCGAGGCATACACAACCGAAGAGGCCGTGAACTGCTGCACAAAATACATTCGAGATGGAAGAGCGATTGGGTTGCCCGTCCATCGGCATGAAGGTAGAACCTCAGGAATTGGGTGCACAGGGAAAAAAGTACGCACAAATATAGAGAACGAAACAGTGCAACAAGCTCATCACAACGTGCTTCATCAATTAGTGGTCATGGATCCCTACGTTGAAAAGCACCTGGAAGTGATCCGGCGCTGCTCATGATGGATCTTGCACGGAGGTATGGGTCTAGAAACAACACAAGAAAAGCTTCACGACATGGCTGAAGCAACATCCCGACATACCGCACGGAGGATCTGATGATGATGACGAGACTATTGCGAGGCTTGCATCCGGCCCATTCAGCCAAATTACCACATGGCAAGGATATGACATCAGTGGATATAGGTTTCACACAAAAGAGAAGGACAAGAAGAGTGCGTCCCAAAATAGTGGTGTTCGATATGAGGGCATTGATGAGTCGACGGGGCTAAGCAGGACATACTATGGGCAGGTTGAAGAGATATGGGAACTTAACTTTGGCAGTGACCTACAAATACCTGTGTTCTGTTGCCAGTGGGTTAGGCCAAAAGGAGTTGACGTGGACGATTATGGACTAACAACCGTTGAGCTCCATAGCGTCGGCTAGAAAGATGACCCGTGGGTATTAGCTAGTCGTGTTGCGCAAGTAGCCTACTATGTGATGCCCAATGACAGCAAGAGATGACATGTGGTTGTTTCAGGTAAGCAGAGGATCGTGGGAGCTGACGGGGTCCAGAGTCTCGAAGAATACAACAACTATGCAGAGCTCGGGCTCTTTACAGATCATCCACGTAAGATCAAGGCCATCGAGGCCCGTTTCAACAAGACAAAGATGATGCCATGGGCTCACAAAGACGGAGAGAAATTTACTGTGAAAGCACCTACAATGAAATGAAATATATGTCACACATATATGTAATAATGCAGGCAATGACTAAATTAATGAGAAGTTATTATTATAATTAATGGAACTCATTTGGAGAGATCCGAACTCTTTTTTGTGTATTTCCTTTGATCACTACACTGATTCTTCTTCTTCTACTACTACTACTACCACCACCACCACCCCCACTACTACTACTACTACTACTACTACTACTACTACTACTAACACTTCTTAACCGAGGCGGGCACTCTTATTTGCCCGCCTCGGTTAATATTAATCAAGGCGGGCGCCCTTATTTGCCCGCCTCGGTTAATATTAACCGAGGCAGGCGCCCTTATTTGCCCGTCTTGGTTAATATTAACCGAGGCGGACACCCTTATTTGCCCGCCTCGGTTACTGGCTAGTTATATAACCTAGCCGGCCATGCCTCCGAGCCCTTACTCGCCTCGCTCTCCGCTCCTCTCTCCTCAAAGGGCTGCCGCGCCGCGCTGTCGCCACCGAGATCTATGAGCATCCGTCCCTCCATCCCCGACACCGGTAGCGCCCCTGGTGCCCCTGGTGCCCATCTGGGCCAACTCGGCGCCCGTCCCCACATCTGCGATAGCCCCCGACGCCATCTCCTCAACACCGCACCACCCTAGGTGCCGCCACCGTCCCCACAGCGCCGCCTCCTCGGTGGCCTTGGTTCCCATCCCTGGCTCCTCGGCCTCCTCGGTTCCCGTTCCCTCCTCGTCGTCCTCCTCAGCGACCGTCCCTGCCTCCTCGGTGGCCTTGGACCCCGCTGTCCTCTCCGCCCATCTCGGCCTCCCCGGTGCCCGGCCGGCTCCGCCTCCCCGACGCCCGGCCACGTGCACCTCCTTGGCGCCCGTCCCTGCTGGTCCCCGCTGCCGAGGTCTGCGAGGGCCCCCGCCCACGAACCCTAGCGCCACCGCCGTTTGCTGGCACTCCGATTGAAACTCGGCTGTATGTTGAAACTCGGCTTCTTCCTCCATTGAGCCCCTCTAATTTTTGTTTCCTAAGTTTGTATTGCTGCCTGTGATGCCAAAATGCTAGCTCGATTTGTTTGATTCAACTGAGCAGATGCCACTGCCAAGACTCTAGCTTGATTTGTTGTCATTTTTGATAAATTGGAATAAATTTGAGAAGAATTTGATAATTTTTGATAAATTGGGATAAATTTGATCGATTGGGATGAATTTGAGATAAATTGGGTGACACCATTCTTTCACAGTGAATTTATCTACTACTACTAGCTTGGGTTCTCCTTGGCCTATGATGCAATCTTACCAATTCTGAGGTGGCACCATTCTTTTACACATATGAGTCTTTGTTGTTGTCATGTGTCCTATTTAACCATGGGACACATCCATTCCCAAGCAACTGATGTAGGCTTACCTCCCTGATGGCTGGGATGGATGTATCCCATGGTTACATAGCTCCCATGAAATTGTCTGACACTTCTTCTACTTATTTGCCACCAGTGATGCTTATTAAATAGCTCAAACTTATTTTGCTTGTGCTGAGGCCTTTGTTTGCTACTTATATGCCACCAGTGATGCTTACTAAATTTTTTCATGGCCAATGAAGAAACTTGATTTTAGGAGGTGGTTGCCTGTGCTCCTATCCTCTCCTCTACTTCCCTCTCCTCTCTTCTCTCTTCTATGTTGAACTTGTTTATTTGCTTTCGAATTGCAAGGCAACCACCAATGAATGTTTATAATCTGAGGCCTAATTTAAATGTTTTCTGCCTATGATGAATGCATTGCCACTTTTTGATCGATTCAGTGGTTCTTGGTTATGATCTTGGACTTGTGAGGTACTGGACCATTGTAACTGCTCTTATGGTTTTCATGATTGTCATCAAGCCGTGTGAGACGTCCATGCCAAGCTATATGAAACAAGTTCAGTGGCTGGGCTGGACGGCTATCACGGTTCCATGGCTGTCATGGTATTGTATCTCTATAATCTATAACATCCTTTAGCTACAAGGATAATGATTTTTGAAATGGCAATACAATCTGAGGCAAATTTTCATTGTATCTTCCTTGATCTCCTATCCTCTCCTCTACTTCCCTCCCCTCTTTTCTCTCTTCTATGCTGTACTCTTATACTGCTCTACCATTTGAGGTTTCTCCTTGGCCTATGATGCAATCTTTGCAATTCTGAGGTGGCACCATTCTTTTACACATATGAGTATTTGTTGTTGTCATGTGTCCTATTTAACCATGGCTGACATCCATTCCCAAGCAACTGGTGTAGGCTTACCTCCCTGATGGCTGGGATGGATGTCTCCCATGGTTACATAGCTCCCATGAACTTGCCTGACACTTCTTCTACTTATTTGCCACCAGTGCTGAGGCCTTTGTTTGCTACTTGTATCTTCCTCTCATATCCTCTCCTCTACTTCCCTCTCCGCTCTTCTATCTTCTATGATGTACTCTTATACTGCTCAACTACAAATGCAGAAGGATGCCTGCTTGGTATGTTGTTTTCGAGGGCACCAAGCCAGGTATTTACACCAGCTGGGCTGAGTGCAGTCAGTATGTCCTCAAAGTTAAGGGAGCTGTGCATAAAAAGTACAAGTCTTTTGAGGAAGCTTCTGCAGCTCTAGAGGCTTTCAACTCAAGAATCAACTCAATTCCTACTGCACCTACCCCTACCTTACCTTCCTATCAGGTTGGAGTGGCAGGCAGTCCATCTTGTTGGACTGTGATGTGGGAAAAATGTGCAGGTGTTGTTAGTTGCTTTGGTTGTGGCCAAGTGGATGAGGCTGCACTGTTATCTTGATGTCATAATTAATTAGACAAGTTCAACTCGGTTAACATTAAGAGTAGTAGTGACGTGTCTCAGTTTGGTTGCTACTACTATACCAGTGCTTGTGGTACTATTACTACTAGCCTACTACTGCTACTACTTATATGCCACCAGTGATGCTTACTAAATTTGGGTGTCATGAACTTGTTTATTTGCTTTCGAATTGCTTTCTGCCTATGATGAATGCATTGCCACTTTTTTGATGGATTCAGTATTGGTTATGATCTTGGACTTGTGAGGTACTGGACCATTGTAACGATTGTGTATTACATGCAGTGCTTCAAACAACCACCCGACACATTATTATGTGGATACTATGTTTATGAGTACCTAAGAGAGACCGGTAAGTTTA
Organism: Coix lacryma-jobi var. lacryma-jobi; assembly: GCA_009763385.1. Lineage (NCBI taxonomy): Eukaryota > Viridiplantae > Streptophyta > Magnoliopsida > Poales > Poaceae > Coix > Coix lacryma-jobi. The sequence goes on from CM019822.1 coordinate 164,895,109, forward strand.
GCAACAGCTACAAGGTACTCATGAAAGAACTACAGGGCTTGCAAAACAAGCCATTCAACAAATAGGCCATAACTTGCATTGTTGCAGACATTTGTTCATTCCTCATGCACCATTGCGTGCATGAGGGTGGAAGGTTCTTTAACATGGAAAGCCCGTTAGCGGATGACGACAAGTATGAGAGCATCTGAAAGTGGAGCACCCATCTGAACATCAAGGATTACATGTTGCCAGACATATAATTTTTAAAATATTGAATTATAAAGTTTAATGCATGTAATTGAACAATGATACATATATGTACTCGAAAGAGTACTGCTAGTTGAACGAATGTGTTTGTGACTTTATTAATTGTGTCTTTGCTTCCAACGTGAAAAGGAAATTCAATTTCGATTTTAAAATAATTTTTTTTGCCTGGGTCAATATTTTAACAAAGGCGGGCGCATTACATTAACCGCCTCTGTTAAAATATTAACCTAGGCGGTTGCTTTAAGTTGTCCGCCTCGGTAAAAGTATTAACCGAGGCGGTCTCCTGGCCTGCCTCGGTTAAGTTTGATTAACCGAGGCCTATGGTCCGAGGCGGACGGTTTGCCCGCCTCGGTTAATCTATTTCGCCCGCCTCGGTTAAGCTTTCTGTAGTAGTGCACACAACCTTAACAAACATTTGAAGGGCACAAACATCAACTTAAGCAACCAACACTAATCACCAAGCTCATACCAACCAAGCATCTATCCAAAGCACACAAACACCTAGAGACATGAAAAACATGGTGGACAGATGTTGCCATTATTTTATTTCATGTTTACTAAATTGGAGCCTAAATCTTTATCTAGAAGCAAACATATACCAAGCAAACTAAACTATAGTTGTTTTGTTACTATAAGCAGTTTACAACTTAAAGCTAAACTCACTTATTTAGTCTAAGAATCTAACAACAATCAACCAGCTCATGCTAATCTGTATTCTGAGAAGGAATAAGAAGACACTAGGTAACAACAACTAACAAGGAACATACAATAACTTAATTTTGGGTACAATCAAGCACCATAACAACAGTTTTAGAATACTCTAAGCATGCTAGATAAGCTATGATAACATCCCACTTAATTTATTTACAAACATTTAATTCTCACAAGCACATAGGTTAGTAAAGATTAAAGCTACATTAGAGAGCAATTATAAAGCATGGTGCACATAAAAACATAATTCTAGGCATAACCATGTATAAAAACAATTTATATACATCTTAAACATGTTAGAGAAGTTCATTGTTTACCCAAATTAAATACTTTAATGCACCTATTAGATTTCCTAGTTTAGCAAGGTGAGTCAGCGAGCTGTCTCAATCTATACCCAGAGAATTCTAGGAGATTATGGCAGCTCACTCATGCATTTAGTATATTATTACTAGAATTTTAGTACTTTTGAAACAAGTATAACAACCTACACAAGTCTAGCAAGTAAACATGCTTGAAACAACTTAAACATGTTTAAGCTATTTAATGTTATCAGACAACCAGTTTTATATTTTTATATTGTCGTAAACATGATACTTGAGAGGTATGAAAATTAGTGTCACAAACTTTTCATTCATATAACTCTAGTTCTTATTTTTGCAAGCAAGCAAGCATGAACATGATTACATTATTACAACATGGAAAAACAATTAAACAACATGTTTAGTGCATTTCCTTGCTAAAGCATGTTAACACAAAGCTAACAAAATTAGAATTGTAACCTTTGGACACTCTTAGGTTCATTATCACATTTAACAAAGTTTAGAAAGCATTTAGCAAACCCCAACAACATTGCATATAAAACAGTTTCAAACAACAAGTTTTATTACTTTCTTAGGTGAAGCATTTCAAGACAAAACTAACTCAAAACATTGAATTACAAACTTTAGCATAGTTTTGCCACACAAGCAGGATAACACCACGCAAGTCTTTTACAACAAGACATTTCAACACAGGCGAAACTTCTAACCATTAGAAGCTTATTATCTAACTATTCTTCTAGCAAACATCATGTAGAGCAAGACAATCACACAACATGATAAACTAGCAGGGTTAACTAGACAACATCATATAGGGTAATTACATCTACCCTATAACAAGCAACCACTTGTTTAGCTAACATGGAAGCATCCATATAAAACATTGCACACTACCAACTATCAAGAACAACACCACATTACATCTAGCTCAGATCAACACACCACATCAAACAACTAATTGCTTCTCACCCTTTTCATGCAATCTAGCACATCATAATTGGAGCACTGGTTCACAACAAACATCATCATTACAGGAATAAGGGTGGGGGAAGCATTTTTTATGCACAAACAACCATTAAGTTTTATCATTACATTAGTCACACTTGATAATAAATTGTTTATTATTGGAACAAAGATGAGAGAACGATGTTCATGAGCAAAGCAAAAGAAGATGTATGCACGTCCTATACGTTCTCACTAATTGCCAGCCTGAGGGCAACAATCACGTTTTAGATCGGTGGCATAACACGCACTCTCGGTATAACTAGTCGTCAACTATAGATACGCATTCGAGGTTAGCGTAGCTGTAGAAAATCTCATTTCAGCCCATTCCCACAACAGAAATAAATAAATTACACGAATTAAAATTCTAAGTACATCCATATATGCGTACCCATATACATATATGCAGCACCAAACTACCTAGATGATAAGTCTACCCACAATTAAATACCTTCATATATACTTGTGTGTATAATTCAGTACCAATCTAGCACTCCCTGTAACACCCGGTTTTAAGAACAAAACCGAGCACTCATCATATGTGTGCCCGGAAGTCCGCACATACAACCACATATGTAAAAGATATCAAAACAGTGTCATATATATCGAAAACATATTTATAACAAACACTTACATCAAAGTTAAGCAAAACCAATACTAATCTTCTCTTCAGGCTCCTTTCTTCACAGGGACGGTTGACTGGGGGCACATATGCCTTAGCACTTCATGACATCTTAACCATGATCCATCTTCAGAGCGGACTTTACAAATGACTGGAGGTTGGGAAAAATAGCAAGAGTGAGCACATATCGTACTCAGCAAATACAACATGGGTTTCATGAGGCTCAAAAGGTCGATGCAGGCTTAACTGCGGTCAGCTTTTCATTATGTCATATTAATAAGCAGTTGAGTAGCAACAAAAATATGCAATAGCCCAAATAAACATAGGATGAAGTGAACATGAATAACGTATAACAAGAACATAAATAATTAATAATCAATTTATAAGTTATTATTCCATAAGGAGCCCAAGCCGCTCATAACCGCGAGCATGGCTGATATATCAGTTTAAAGACACTCTGCAGAGGTTGTACATCTTTACCCATGAGTCGTGATTCTCGTTTGCCTGGGATAGCTAGTCCCATATCACACTGCCAAGGTGCACGACTGGGTTTCACTATGAAGCCTTTCAAAGGTTCGTCTAACAAGTTAAGACCGCTAGATTTCTGTGGCCTGCAGGTGTAGAGCCCCCTTCCAGATGGCACATCAACATGCAGCCTATACACATGTGGACAAGAGCCGCACTATACCTAACCCGGAACACACCCCTCTTGCACCATCAAGGTAACCACTAACAAGCTAGAAAAGGTCTTCATACTGAACTAAAGCCAGAGCCATGTAGCCCTCACGGTTGCACTGTAAGTCCTGGGGGAATCCACTTACAAATAAGTTATGTTTCTCAAAAGCATCTTTTAGATGTTCGTTGCATATACCATTAGTCAAGTTACATGATCATAGTCATTCGTTTGAGCACTAGCAACATCTACCCAATGCATATCTCAAGGTAACAAGGTATAAGTTAACAAAAGCTAGGATGTCCCTATGGTTATCAATGTAGACACATGCATAATGAATTTAGTGAATTAAGGTGAATAGGACAACAAGGAAAATCCTATGCTATGCTTGCCTTAAACACTTGCTCAACTCTAACACCATCAGCTTCGGGCATCACCTTCTGATCTTCAGCACCGACAAGCAGTTCTCGTCTACTCGTACCAAGCACCACACAAAGACAGACATACACGCAAACAAATAGAGACTAAGAATAATACATCACATAAGAGAAAACATTATGCTAAGCGAGAGAGATCGTTGTCACAGTTAGTAGAACGCAAGAACGTAAAAAATGAGGCTATTGCTAAAAGACACATCAACCGAGAGTTTTATATTATAAAAGAGACAACTACAAGGTTACTTTATTTTAGTTAAACAAAATTGCAGAATAGTTATTAATTCAGATTAGATAAAAATATATTTTAATTTAGAAAGGCGAGTTGAACTAATCATATTTTATTCGTAAATAATTATATATGATTATTTAAGCCATTTAAACATTTATAATTTAGAAACATTAAACATGCAAGAGAACTAATTGAAACATTATACATTTCATTTTTAAACTAAACAAGTCATCATTTAAATTATGTTAATGTTGATATTAATCAAGTTAAGATTTATCTGTAAGAGACCAGAGATTTACATAACTAATCAAATTAATAGAATTAGATTTATAAACATGTGACATGATGAAGAGCGAGATTACACGTAGCTTATATCGACCGA